>WSTW01000002.1:0-458929 GCA_019632305.1 Tulasnella sp. 403 | reverse complement strand
GGAGGGTACGAGATGACTTTACGATAGATTGTGAATGCAAAGGGTGTGTCCAGGACCGCCCGGAGGGCAACGCTATAGAAGTCACGTGCCAGGTATCCGGAATTTTCGCCGGCGGCCTTCAATGTTCTTGTCACAGCCGGCCTCACAAAAGTGATTTTGTAGAGCCCAGGAGTTCCATCAAGTACATATAGCCCTTCTGAGTACCGGATTTGCACATAAATAGTGATTTATCCAAATGTTGAGCTAAGGAATCGAGAGAGATCTACGAATTCCAGATTCCATACCATGCTTCGTGATGTGCAATAACCTATTCGGGGCACGTCTACTTTAGTCAAACATTAGATATTGTTTGTCGGAGCTGTGTGATTGTTGGGGTCTTGCTGCCCAGCGAGTCGAACAATTGGGAACCAACTCGAGCTTGGGCTTAGCAATTTCTACCACTATAGTCCATAATCAGATGTCTTGATCCTGATGAGTCCGGGTTGCCAAAGGATTTGGATGGGGATGAAGAGAACATTGCCCTTACCGAGGGCTGCTAGTGCCCGCGGGAGCTCACGTGCACGCGGATCTCACGACTGTCAGCCGCCCGCCAATCATCACCAGAACCTGCACCTATATACTCACATGCAGGGCGACGGCAACGACAGCAAGCGGCTCATACATCTACCCCTTCTTCCTCTTGTTAAGGAGGAGAATCAGAACTCGGATACTGCGGCGAGTCGACGTCGCGCTCGTCGAATCAAAATCGTGAATTGGTCTATTGTGTCCATATTCGCTGCTTCGATGTATACTCTTCAATATTTTAGCGATGAAATTTCCAACTACCTGAAACCTCACCCTCCTCATGCTCAATACCAACAAATTTCTGGCGAATATCAGTGGTTGTCACAACCCACAAAATGGCTGTTCAATGCGGAACCCGCCGAACGCGCTTTTCTGTAATGAATCACTACACTGTTGGAACTGTCTGACTCACATCCCTCCCTTGTAGATCGGTGCCCACTCCAGACGGTGCTCGCCAGACATCACGCGATTTTTCGAATGTACCCCACCTTGCCGGCTCTCCTGCCGACTTCGAGCAGGCCAAAGCAATCCTCAAAATCTTTCAAGAAAACTTTGGAGTTACCCCTACCGATCAACTTCCCCTTTTCGACGCGGGCTCGGTGTCTTCCCGGCAAGCGACACTCTCAATCCCCACTCAATCTTCACCCCAAGCGTGGATCGACACATACTACCCAATCCTCAACACACCTCTTGAAAGGGAACTTCAGGTCATTGGGAACGATGGGAAGGTTATCTGGAACGCGGATGTTGAGGAAGTCGAAGTCGAGGGTGACGAGGCCGGCAAATTTGCGAAAACCATCGGTGCATGGCACGGCTTAAGCAAAGCTGGGGATGTTATGGTAAAAACCATTAACCATTTGAACGGTAATTATGCTAAACCCCTTTCACAGGGCAAGTTGGTCTATGTAAATTATGGGCGCAAAGAAGATTTCGAAGAATTAGCAACGAAGGGTGTCGACCTCAAAGGGACGATAGCAATAGCCCGTTACGGAGGCATCTTCCGCGGATTAAAGGTGTGTGGGTCAATTGAGCATATAACATGTAACCGCTCAAGATATTTTGCCTTAGGTCAAGGGCGCGCAAGAGGCTGGTGCCATCGGCTGTTTAATCTACTCGGACCCCAGAGATGATGGCAGCGTTACCATGGAGAATGGGTATAAACCGTCAGTGTATATCCATGAAGCCGTGTCTCCCTGGGCTAAACCATCCAACCCTTAGGTATCCGGATGGCCCGGCAAGACATCCAGACTCCGTCCAACGGGGAAGTGTCCAGTTCTTGTCCATGTATCCTGGCGACCCTTCAACTCCCGGGTATCCGTCATATCCTAACGCGACACGCAGTAGCAGCTTAAATATCCCCTCCATTCCATCCCTTCCGATATCATGGAACAACGCAAAAAAGCTGTTACAAGAAATTTCTCCTTCCTTCAACTTCACGTTGGACGGTGCTATGAGCTCTACGTCAGTTCGTTTGAAGAACGATGTCGACGTGAAAGTCACACCGATCTGGAACACCATGGCTGTTGTACCTGGGCATATTCCGGACGAAGTTGTTATTCTTGGTTGTCACCGAGATGCTTGGGTGTTAGGAGCAGGAGACCCTACATCTGGCACTACCGCTATTGTCGAAATTGCCAAATCCGTCGGAACCCTTCTGAAGAAAGGCTGGAAACCTCTCAGGACGCTTGTGATTGCCAGCTGGGACGCGGAAGAGGCGAGTGCATCTGTTCCTTATACCCATATGCGACCCTTACGAACCGCCTTACTTAGCCTGGTTTGGTGGGGTCTACCGAGTTTGGGGAGGACTTCGAGGACTTCATCAGAGAACACGTTGTAGCATACTTGAACGTGGATGTCGCAACCAAAGGATCTAAGTTTTCCCTTGGTGGTTCCCCTTCCCTCGCCCATCTGCTAATTCAGGCGGCGACGGATCTCCCCCATCCCACCGATGCGAACAGGACCCTCCTGGACGCAAGAAATGACGCAGGGAAGCTCACTGGTCCTGCTGGGGGTTCCCATCCAAAGAAACCTAAACGCCCCCTCGGCCAATATGATACTGGTGTACGTCCACTCGGGAGCGGATCCGATTATACCGTCTTCCTACAACGGATTGGTGTAAGTAATGCATGCTATTCTGTCGGGATCCTTCACAAAGCATTGGCTCTAGGTTGCCAGCAGCGATGAGGGTTTTGGTGGGACACTTACCGACCCTGTTTACCACTATCATTCCGTCTACGACTCTCACCGCTGGCAAGAACTCTACACTGACCCAGGTTTCCATCGACATGTACGTGAACACACCAGCTTGATCTGTCTCCCCTCACCTTTCCGTAGGTGGCCGTCGCGAAGCATCTGGGTCTCGTAACTCTTCGGATGATCAATGTGAGCGAGCGTATCATCACTTCATTCGTCGAGTGCGACTGACTCTTGCTTTTTGCCTAGACACCTGTCATACCACTCAACACCACGCAGTACGCATATGAGCTCGACGACTACTTAGCAAAGTGAGAGATCTTCTTGACGTTATTATACAAGCTGACGGTATTTCCAGGGTCCGGAATGCCACCGTGACCCATTCCATTCCCGTGGACTTGGTTCCTCTCGAGCGTTCTATCCGTTCTCTCCAACGGTCGAGTGTGAAGCTTGACCGGTCCAGGCGCCGTGCTCTGAGAAAGTTGGAGAAGGCACTCAAACACCTCCGTCCCTCGCAAGAATTGTTTTTCCATGCATTCGAGATGTCTCGCTGCTCCAAGCGGAGATGGTCCACCCTCAGAACTTGGATCAAGCGCGTTTTCGGCGTCCCCACCACCGTGGAAGCACCTGGACACGCTTTATACGACGAGGTCTCAGCCAGGGCTTCGATAGAACCGTATCAAGGTGCTGCTCCGGACGCGGATATCTCGAAACACCACAAGGCACTTCGCCGAGCTGAAAGAGCACTCTCCGTTATTCGGAATCTCAACAAGAAGCTTTCCTCATTTGAACGGGGTTTCATCAGCAAGGAGGGCATCAAAGACCGCGAGTGGTACCGGAATGTAGTCGTCGCGCCTGGGAAGTGGACAGGTAAGGGGCAAGTCACACCGATGACGTCGAATGTCGGCTGATTTGCCCTTGTAGGTTATGGGGCCACAACATTCCCTGCATTGACCGAGGCAATCGTTGTCGAGAAGAACGCGACATTAGCTCAGGAAGAGGTGCAAAGACTCTCAACGCTGCTTCGCAAACTATCGAAAGAACTAAATCTGCGCTAAGCAGCACTACTCGTAAAGCGTTTATATGATTCGTAACCAAATAATAGTTACGTCGGAGTACAGAGTAAGCTATGCGAGTCCTACACCAAGTATGCGCCTGTGAAATCCCACGATGCGTATTTGTCTGAACAACGTAATTCATGTAAGTGAACATTAAAGTTGGGAGGGGGCGGCACGCTTTACTTACAGACAACCACTGGTACGCTAAGACCGCAACCGCAACCAGCTGCCAGTCCACTCGCACTGTTTGAAAGCGGTCCCAAGCTAACGCCCCTCCCTGAAACAGAGATAACTAAGTTAGACCACAACCACCCGGATCCAGTGGTAACGTACATTTTCTGTCGGTTGGCACTTCTCCGATGGGAGAACGGGCAGAGTCGGGGTATTTGCACTGCCCGACATGGACGTTCCCACTGTCGACGGATATCGCAGCAACCCACACATTATCCGGGGAAATTGATATAGTGGTTGTCGCTCGGTTGCCCTGTGATTGACTGTGGTCAGAATGGCCCACGACAACTACAGACTGATGGAAATATTTGACCACACACCGGTGAAATTTGAGAAACCATACAACCCTCATCGGACTCATTCTTCAGAATAGCAGTAAGGACCCATCGTCTCACTTCTCCATTGGTATTACAACCAAACAACCAGCAGCCATCAGGGGAGAATTGTGTGTGCCACACCCCAAGAGGGGCGGGCAGCGTAGCAAGCAAATCTCCCGTCCGCACGGCCAAGACACGGATACGGTTGTAACATCCCACCGCAACGGTATCACACTTGGGAGATATCGTTACACTATATGCTGGAACGTTGTGCTGCCTGGACTCTAGAACCCGTTCTTCTCCTTCGCCACCCAGTGGCCACAAACGGACTTCACCGGAGGTCGATGATGCAACAACAAAGGTGTCATCTGCTGAAATATCGACTCCATACAGCGTTCCGGTCAACTCCGAGAAGGTCGTATAAGGCATCCCTGAACGCAAGTCCCAAACCTGGTGGAACCTGAGGAGCGACACTTGCAAGAGGAGGGTGGTCAACATACCACGAGATCACCGTTATCGGTGCCCACGGCAAAGAAATTACTTGAGGGACTAAACAAGAGACACATGATGTTACAGCTTAGGGGTTTTGCAAAGACCCTGGCGTGGGGCATGCAAATCAGAGTCAACCCAGGTTATGAGCAAGCAAGATTGAGACATACACTTCACATTTCCAGGCGATGGTACTAAGAATTTGGATGGTTCCTTGGAGTACGACAGCTAAATGAAGCCCATCACGAGAGAAGCTCAACGCTTCCACTAGTTCATCTCTGGTTTTGGGGGGAAAAAAATCAGGCACGCCATCTGCAACATGAAGGTGCCCACCAACTCTTTAACGTCAATGTCTGTCACCCTCTCGAAGCGGAAGGCTTGACCAATCAGTATAGCAAGTACCTCATTCATAGGTGGGCGCAGCTCCGGGTCATGCTTCCAGCAATGACCCATTATATTTTGTGCACGGGCGGGACATTCAAGTGTCTCCACTGTGGCAGGCAGGGCACACTCCGTCAGCGAGCCTGCCTCGCTTGCAGATTCATAAGGAGTTTTGCCGGTTACGATCTGCAGTGGCATACAGGACTTGTCAGCTTACACCCAAGTAAGGCTATACGGGAACCTAAGAACCTTGAGGAATAGGCAACTCCATGACCATACATCGCTCCGAGCGGTGGGCTGAGAGGCTTTTCTCAGGACCTCCGGACTACTGTAACGCCATTTGTCGTCTGTTTGGGCCAGACCGGCAACGTCGGACCTGCCTACAGTGGTGGAAACGCCATAGTCAGAAAGTAAAGGATGTCCATCAATGCTCAGGAAGACATTGTCCTTTAGAGGGAATGATCAGCGTAGTTTACCACTTCATGAAGGTGACGATACCAAGTGGACATCACCATGCCATACTAGTGGGTCCCGAGTATGGAGGTAGAGCAACCCTTGTGCAATGTCTGTTGCCTAGAATATGACACAATGGTATGAGAGCTAGTCTAATTTCGATGGGCAGCACTCACGAGTTCCATCCGACGAACATAAGTAAGGGGGTCTTTCTCTAGATATGCAGCAAGCGTCCCGCCGGGATGGTGAGTATACACGAGGAGGATGTTGCCGCCATCTTTGCAGAATCCACGGAACGGGAGCACATTCGGATGCTTCAAAGCAGCCCAAGATTGCACACTTCTCTTCAGGCCCCAGGAATGTATTGGCCCCAAATTATAAACTGAAGCGAAGACGGATAAATCATGGCATACCTCAAGACGCGCCCGCCCCACTTCATCAAATACATGGAATAGCTTTTTCACAGCAACCACCTTTTCGGGGGTGCTAGCAGGAACACTCCGCAGGCTTGCCCGATAGACTTTCCGAACCGGCCCGTCCCGAGTCGGCATCCTTCGTCATACAATAGGTCAGCTTTCTCGATTCGTAGGGCGTCTAGAGGTAGTATATCCTGTCACACAGTCCGTCAGGTCGACGAGGTTAAGAGCAGGATTATCGTGCAGAGCGACTTGCCGGCCCAGCCCCAAGTGTCTCATCGACTTTGTGTTCTCCTCCTGCGCACCCGCATTGAGTTAGTGTCTAATACCATTTACTATTGAACAGCTCACCTGTTAGAACGGCTACACACTGCGTCATCGTGGGGCGTGACGTCGGGTCCACCTGCCAACAACGGGTTAACAACCGTCGGACGTGGATGGGGCACTGGATCTCATCGGCGATGGCAGGTGGAACGTCCTGGATAATCCATTTCACAATGGCTCCCGGGTTGGTGGCCCAGTAATACGGATACTTGCTGCTAAAGATCTGGAAGTATCTTCATTAGCAACACGCCGTAATATTGGTAGGGCGGAAGCCATACCTCTTGTAGAAGACAGCCCCATGCCCACACGTCGCTCTCTTGGGCACGCAGGGACTTCCCTAACAAGAGCTCGGGACTCTCATAAGGTAATGATCCACCTTGGTTGAATGTCGAAGTCGTCAGACCGGACGGCATGGTTTCCATGGTCTTGGCTAGACCGAAATCGCATAAGACGGCGCTACGATCGTCTGCCATCAGGACATTAAGCTAGGTTGAAAATAGTGAGCGAGAACAATAGGCAAACAGGGATATTAATTAGCGCACCGATTTTATGTCACCATGGCAGACCGGAGGGTCCAGGTTGTGTAGATAATGCAGTCCCTTAGCCGTATCCATGGCCTCATGCAATGTGTTAGATCATGCGTCCCGCGCATCTGACCAGAGACTCACAAGTTGTAGACGTGTCTTCTGGTCAGGTCTCGCGGATAACAGATAACCGCTGAGGTTACCATTTCGCATATATGTTGCGACTAGCCATGCTCCTCCAAGCTGAGGGTCGAGATAATAGCCGATGAAAGGAAGGATATTTGTGTGTCGCAGGCTGGACCAAACGATCAGTTCCCGAATGAGTGCCTGCACGAGTCGTAAGGTTTTGGTAAAACGAATAGATGGATCCGCTCACGATTGCCATTCGAAGCCGTTTATCTCTCCCTCCAACGGGCCTCAGCTTCTTGACAGCGACAAGTGTTGGAGGCCCTAGGCGAGTTCGACGCATCAACATTCGATGCACCGTGCCACCCCCCCCCAACGCCGATAATGGATTCTGTTTGTGGGAGCGTGAACCATGACGGCTTCATAGCGTAGCTTCGGAAGGGCGCCGCCAACTCGAGCTAAAGGAGACTAAATCAGCAGCCATCGCATTGCGTTGTTCTGCTCACCAGTTCGCGTTCTAAGAAATCAAGGCCGGAGGTCGAAGATGCCGTTGAAGTCGTCGACACAGACAACATTTGCCAGCTGACATCTTGGAAGAAGTGGATGGTTCCAGCTGAGGGAAGACTTGAGGATATCCAGCATAACACCTCGGGTCGTACACGTACCAGTCAGTTCAGCAACGATATCGGTCATAGGGGGTCGTTCCTGTGGCACTTGTCGCCAGCACTTTGTCAGGAGTACTTGTACGTGTTGCGGGCAATCCTCTGGCCCCAGGATCGCGGGAGGGATGTTGCACGTTATCTGGTGTATTACTCGCCCTTCCAAAGGCACGTCGTCATATGGAGCGCGACCGGTGACAATCTAGTAATGGATGAATTACTGAGTAGTAAAATCAGAACCCTGTAAATCACCTCCAATAACAGGCAGCCCCACGCCCATGTGTCACTCTTCAGCGTGGGGTGGCTATCTGGGACCAAGAGTTCTGGACTGCAGTAACGCACCGTACCACCGGCGTTCGATCCTGTGACGGGAGTAAACGAGGTGTCCTCCGATGTTCTTGACAGGCCAAAGTCGCAGAGCATGGCGTGATCATCGGCACTGACCAACACATTTACCTGGGTGAGTGGATGTAGATAAGATGTCGTTGTTGCGAGTGCAGAAAACCTACCGCTTTGATGTCACCATGGCAAATCGGTGGAGATCGAGTGTGCAGGTATTCGAGTCCCTTTGCCGTGTCTTTGGCCTGTGAAGTGGATACCGGAGGTCTAATCAATCATATGTCATTGGCGGGAAGCGACACGCACCAATTCGAGTCGCTTTTCCAGAGGCGGGCGTTCGTGCTCCAGGAAATCGTAAATATTTCCCTTGGGTGCAAGCGGTGAAATGAGCCACGCTTCATCGAGTTTGACACTCAGGTGGAATCCGAGCAGCGGAAGGACGTTCGAGTGGTCGAGAGTCGCCCAGACGAGCAACTCCCTCGCGAGTGCCTTTCAGGGTCCAACAACCATCAGATAGACGAGGTGGTCCGAAGCCAAAGACTTACGAGCGACACCGATAGACGTTTCTCCCAATCGCCGGTTGTATATAGCTTCTTCACGGCGACATCGATCTTGGCGCGAAAGATCTGCTTCTGAAGTTTGGCACGGTACACGGTGCCATAACCGCCGACTCCGATCTCGGATCCGTGTTTTGGAAAATCAATCCAAAATCGTTTCAGACGGAATGGTTTGAGAGATGCCAAGGAGGTTGCCTAGATTGGCGGTCAACACTGGGATGCGGGAGGCGTATACGGCGTGCTAAAACATTTACACGTACCAGTTCCGATTCAAGTTCTTTCTTGCGGTCTTTTGTAGGGTTTGAAGTCATCAGTTTGAGGTATGAGGCGCTGTTCCGAAGCGCGGATAGAGAAGGGGGAACGGAATCGGGTTGCTTGTCTAGTTGCTTTCACACGGTTGGTCCATGTAGTATCACCGCATTGCCGTGTTCTTTCATGTAACACAGGCCAACACTTCATATGACAACTTGGCCGGAGTATCGAGTCAGCTGGTGCCCGGTTTCATCGACAGAATCGGTTGATAATCTTCGGAAAGAGTACTTATCAAAGCGGCGGAGCGCCAGCTTATATACTCGGATCGACTGGCTGAAGTCGCAAGGGTGGGGCTGCCAGCAAGACATCGTGCTCCTGGGGGGGTCGAATAAAAGGCATGCCGTCTCAAATCAACCTACTCACCGTCTCTAGGGGGTGACGACGGTGACACCGGCCCGTCGTTTTGGCTTTGATTCAAGCGGATGGCCAAGTGGGGAGTTCAGACGAGGCATCCATCAGGCAGGCACGGTATTCCGTAAGGATAACACTATCCAGGTCGACGGACGAGTACCACGGCGAAGGGACCTGCAATGCAGGCGGAGTTACCAGATATTGGACGGTGACACCTCCGAAGTCGTCCTCAGGAGTTGACCCAAACGGTGAGAGTGCCCGAATACGGTACGAGTAGAGGTGAGGTGCAATAAATCGAAGGCCGTCGGTGATTTCCCATGACGGAACCCTCACGTTCGACGTGTCGAGGAAGGCGGATGTGAACCGCTGATGCCACAATTCTAAAGTGGATAGATTCAATCGATAGAAGCCACGGGAGAACGAGGCCGCGTAGAGTTCAAGAGAAGCAGCGTTATCGAGGGGTACTTGGCAATCCTACACGGTTAGATAGGATAGGCTTCTCTGTCAAGCTGAGTTGCTCCGATCGTAGGGCCGTTCGCGCGTTGCACAGTCGGGCAGGCATCAAGGTCTAGAGATAGAACAGCCACCAGGGTGGAAGGTAATTTCGGGGAAGGTGCTGCATCTCGTAGGTTCAGTAGGATCTACCTCGAGAAGTTGGTGGCTGAGCAAGACTTTTGACTTCTAGGTGTGCGAAGACTTGGAAATTTGGTGGGGATCAAGATGCCGGTATGCATCCTGCCCCTGGGTGTAAGCGGCGGGCGAAACGAGACATGCTTTGGGTAGGTGTTGAGAACAATCAAATACGATAACCTTTCCTTCCCCGGTATGTAGCCGGTGGGAGCGCCTTCTCAACACATGTGAGCATGGCGAGGTCCCATCTTGATGAGGAAAGATTAACGCGGACGAGCTCGTACATCGAGTTCAGGCGGTTAGATTGTGTGTTCTGTCGTTAATCGAGTTGATGCGGCGATAGCGGTCGAGAGTTCTGCTTAAGAGTGCCTGCGGGTATGATAGCGAGAGGAAACCGGCTGCGTCACGAGGTCAACGCGAGTCCGCCACGAAAGGTGTCAAACCGCGTACCTACTTGAAGAACTTGATAGTAAGGCAACATCGGTTATAGTGTGCCGCGTATTAGTCTCTTGACGGTATCTCTCAACCCGTGACATATGGATCGAAGTCTGTCAAATCAAGACGGCAACTTCTGCCCCTCCACGGTCGCCGTTAGCTCGAGAGAAGCTAGAATCGAGATTGGCTGGCGAAGGCGGTGAAGAGGATGACGTAGTCGCTTTATTAAATGGTCTATTACCCTCGTCTCGCGCAAGCAAAACTTGCAGTCTAAATGACCGCCTCTCGCTCGATAAAGCAGTTCCTCCACGCCGAGCGCACGAGAACCGACTCGAAGACAATAGTAACCATGTGTTGCCGACAGGAAACAAGGGAAATGAGACAGCGACGGGAGTTCAGCATGATGACAAGCGCCAGACCATACCTAAAACGTCGTCACAATTGTGAGGTAATCAGCAGTACCAAGTGACGCGTATCACTGCATTCGGCACGAAGCCCCATTTCCGTGGTTCGCAGGAGACCGGTTCCGGGACCGCATTCCCAGCAGAGTGATCTAGGATGCGAATCAGATCCATCCCAAGGTTTTCATTAAGATCGGGCCAGTGAAACGGTGGCACCTAGGGTCGGAAGCCAATCGGTTGGACTTGTTTTCACTCCTCGAGATTCGCGTTCATTGTTGAGCTCTATTGTGTATTGTAGGCCGCGAGAGTGCTTCGAGGGCGAAACAAGGCATGCGTGAGTGCTGTGGTCTAGGCTTCCCCTGAGCGAACGAGGCTGCAGGACTCGGAAAGTCCCAGCATGTGGGTCCTCGTAGGGTTGCACAGCAACGGCAGGTGGGCAGGTAATCTGTTGAGCGCGAGGGTCACGTTCTTCGTGTCCCTTGCAACCCTACGCAGATACATGGGGGCACTAATTTAGTAGCCAATACGGCACCAGTACCTATCTTGTATGTAGAATTCAGTGACAGGGATCTGAGGATCCCAATACGGAATTAAATAGCTTACAGGTATCAGAAGGCTTACGGCTAGTGCCGATGAATACTGATTTGAACATCAATCGAAGGGCGACGATCATCTCTAGTCCCCGTCTCGGAAATTGCCCAGTCGGGTAGAGCGATGAGAAGCCCGGTGTCGATACTCCCGAGGCATCCGAGGCCCGGCTAACATCCAGCCGAGAAGCTAAAGAACTTGCCTCGGGCACTCAGCGGAATATATGGATCGGTAGTCATCGATAGCAACTCATAAATCCTGTATCGAGAAACTGTGCTGCTATGGAATGCTCGGTAAGTAGTGAGTTTTCGGCATGTGTGGTTACTCTACCTAAGCAGGTACCTCGGCCACTCTTCGAATGGCCGACTATAAGCCCTGGGTATATATACAATGTCCAGGATGCTACGTTTTCTTGGAAGATGACCCAGGCCACCGGAAGAATGACAGCCAGCCACTTTCTTGCTTTGTCGTGGGTGGTGGTTCTGAAATGTCGTCCTTAGCCGCAGAATTCGGTGTGCCGGATTTAGCAGCCACCCGTTTCTTGTAGTCTGCAGGATGCTCTAGTGGCTTCTCGCTAGCCCACATCCCACGACGCGCGTTTCTGTAGGAATGGATAAAGGTCAAGGTCCATAAACACGCTACACAAGGCCACGTCCTACCGCGCCTTTGCCTCAGCCAGCTCAAAACGCTTAAGTCCTAATGTCCCGTACACGGCGTTCGCACTGGTATACTGAAAGCCTGTTGTTCGGTCGTATTGGGGTCATGGAACAATCAAGACGCACGACAAAGCCCCATCCAGCTTTAAGCATCATCAGCGACACGTCAGGACCACGATATATGAGTCCCGGTATATAACGCAATGGTAGACGTGTGATAGCAACCTGACGCATACATTAGCCGGTAATCTTGAAGGGGACCAATTATCTCACCGCCCTTGAATATTGATCAACGTGCTGTATCTGACACCAGACCTCCTTTCCGAGTATCTTACTCTTGAGCCATTGTAGAGCTTCGTCCGCATATGGCTGAGGAGGGTTCCCAAAGTGACCGGCCTATAGACGGCGTCATACGGCAAGATCAGTGGTAGGCAGGGACGAGCTGGTAATCACATCGGCGTCAGAGCGTACTTCTGGTGCATCAACTCCAGCTAGTCTGATAGAGATATATTCTCCTTTCGGAACTGCCCGCCCGCCTTCAGTTTCAAACTGTGCTCCAAAAAGGCGGCAGCCTGCGCACCTTTCACCGGAATCTTCCTCAAGTTTAATGGTCGCTTCCAAACTATAGAGAGAGGCGTATGATAAAAGTGGAAATTGTCCCCATCGCCGACCCTTGGAACGGGGTAACGTTAGTTCATAGGTAGTGTAGAGGAAAGTCAAACCAACGTACCTGGTGACAACACCTTTAATCCACCGCCTTTCTGCCAACATCTTGCTAGTGACTGATCTAGCATCAGGTATTCTTTTCCATAATCGGTTATAAAACTTGAGGCTGAGGCCCAATCCGGCAGCTCCGCCAACAGCACATAGAACACCAACTCCAGTGGGCGAGTGGGGACCATATGTACCCCATGCAGCCTGGGCTTTCTTCCTTAGATCCTTTAGGGCTTCCATGGCACTGCCGTGTGGGATAGTAGCGAATGACGCTTGGACAGCGAAGTTGCCGCTTTACACGCAGCCAGGCACCGCCACCCGTTCGACTTTGAACTACTCTCGCCAGCCGACAGTACGCAAGGCCGACCACCACCCGAAACCCATGAGCCACTGGAACGACATCCCCTCCACGGTGGGCAACGCGACACGAGGCTCCGATCCAGCTACGTTGGGCGTCCCATCCAAAGCGTCCGCCGCAGCTGGGCTCAGTACGCATTTGGCCACCGGGACTGGCGCTGGCGCTACGGATCCCACCAGAACTGTTACACACGACGAACCGGTGAGAAACCGCCGTTACTGGAACACTTCCGTTCTCAACGACCTGGGGACTGACATTTAACTTTGGACCGGGTTCTCGACCCTCCAGGTTAACATATTCCTCGCAGCACAACGTGGGGATGTTGATACTATCCGCAATCTCATCGACTCTGGAAAGGCAACAGCTCAAGATAGAGATGACCAGAACGTTACTCCCCTCCATTGGGCCGCTATCAACGCCCAGCTTGCAGCGTGCAAGTACCTCTTGGAACAAGGCGCGGAGGTAGACGCTCTAGGAGGTGACTTATTGGCTACGCCGATGCAATGGGCAGCAGTACGTATATTTTCCCCGGATACATTACTCCGTCATGTTGACCTGGACCCGGCATCTGTTCAGCGCAATGGCTTCCTCTACATTATTGACCTACTTATCGCCCATAATGCGGATCCCACTATCGCCGACTCCCAAGGCTACAACACGCTACATCTCGTCACACATAGCAGCACAGTCATGCCTTTGCTGTATCTTTTACACCTTTGCCCAATCTCACCCGACGTTCCAGACACCTCTGGCCACACATCACTAATGTGGGCAGCTTACCAAGGCGATGCCATCTCTGTGGATATACTCCTGAAAGCCGGCGCTAGCCCTCTAAAAAAGGACGATGCAGGGTTAACGGCGTTGCACTGGGCCGTCGTCAGGGGTAACAAGTGGTGTATCCGCAAGCTGATTGAGGCTGGCGCAGACATAAACGCGAGGGATGATGCAGGGAAAACACCAAAGGACATGGCCGTCGAATTGAAGAGCTTGGGTCCATGGAAACGAGCCCTTGAGGAGGGAGGGATAACGGAGGACGGAAGGAAAATTCAAGGACCCCTGAGCGAGGTGGGTCCGCTTTTGAGTTGTCCATGTGTGGTCGCAACCGACACGTATCTGCCTTTTCCAGCGCAACACCAAAATCGCCATTCTGCTCCTTCCGACGTGCTTCTTCTATTTCATATTCACCACGTTGTCTTTCCTGCCTTGGTTCACCGGTACGCGTCCGTCATTAATTCTGGGGCTCCTCAGCCTTAACCCCCCACTCTGTTGTAGGAGTACCCCTCGCGGCCGCTGAATTCTTTGCTCTCCATCACATTAGCACCCGTGTCTTGCTCAATCACAAGAACTACACCGAAAATGTTACATCGTCTCCATATTTCGCGGCCATCATCGGAGGAAGCATGTTCTGGGTTGGCGAGGCGTGGATTTCGAAATTGATGCCTGGTACGCTCGTCTCGTTTCCGTTAGACTCATCGCGCAGTTCGCCGAAGAGTCTCCACCTCTCCGCGGGTGGCATCTAATGTCCGGCTTATCGGCTATTAATCACCACCTCTTCGTTCTCTTGCAGTGACGCATGGCCACGCGTTCGCGCACTTCTTCTACGCTATCATGTGGATGCTTTGCGCATACAATTTCTTCCGCGCCGTCACGCTTGACCCCGGAACATGTCCCAAGTCCGCCAATGAGGAGGAACTGAAAATGGTTTGTCTCTTGCCGTAACTCAGGTCGCCACAGGGACCGAAGCATTGACCGGCGTTGCACTACCACAGGTGATCCAAGATCTCACAAGTCAAGGTCGCCTCAACGGACAGACATTCTGCGTGTCTTGTATGGTGAGCGCTTATCGGACTGATAACGAACGATGGAAGCAACAATAAGCTCAACCTTCGTTGGGTCTGGTTTCGGATGACAGGCACGTAAGCCGCTTCGTTCAAAGCACTGTCGTGTCTGCGACCGGTGCATTGCGAGACATGATCAGTGAGTGTCTTCACCCAACACGTCACTGGCTTCCGATGACGATTGTCGAAATGCTGGTTGGGTTTAACGTGCCGCTCGTTTGGCCATTCCATCTCTTCCGCTGCACCCTTGATTTTAAAATGAAAACGCGTGCACGTCGTAAAGCCACTGCCCATGGGTGTGGAACTGCGTCGGGGTCAACAATCACAGACAATTCGTGATATTCGTCATCACCCTGGTACTCGGTATCATTTCATTCGACTATTTGACGGTGGCATGTAAGTGTCTTTTTGGTCCCAAAGTTGTCGTTCATTTTGCCCGGCCGCTGAACACCCGCTTCCGGTTCCACAAGATTTCTCCACCCCGGCTCCACCAACGCCGTCTGGGGAACCACAACTGCTCTCGACCTCGCCACCGATTCCCGGAACAAGCGCCGCGGAGTCGGACAACGCCACCTGTGTGTTCCCCGATGCGTTCTGCGCCGCAGTCCGCAGGGACGGCTTCCTCGTCAGTCTTGCCGCTTGGGCGACGTTGCAGCTCACGTGGACAGTCGTCCTCCTTGCTTCCCAATTATGGCAAATCGCGCGGCAAATGACGACATTGGAGGTTTCCAATCTGGGTCGATACGGCTTCATGGGTGGAAAGGGCGGGAGTAGCCTGGCGACGCAACAAGGCCATCAACACGTCCAGGGAGCCGGCGACGAGGACGGTCACAATCACGGCCATCATCAGCATGCGCGTAAGACCGGTGGCTTCCTCCTCACTGTTCTCGGATTCGATCGCTTCACGCGAGGCAAGGCTGCCGACGGCCTTGCGAAAGCTGCGAACGCTCCAAACCCATTCGATCTCGGCTGGATTGGGAATTGCAAAGACTTCTGGACAAAAGGCAAGGAGCTTGGTGTGGAATACGAGACGGTACGTCGAATGGGCCGTTCCACTTGTGGAGTGGGTTTGAATGGGTCATTGTTTTCGGGTTTTTTAGTTGTACGATGTGCCGTACGAAGGGTTCCGCGAAGCCAAACGCCGTCGGGTACAAGACGAAGAAGATGACGGATTTGGTGGAGGGAAACGTAACAGCGGCGTGTTCGCCCGTACGATGATGATGGGGCGGAACCTGACTGGATTGGGGAACAGCCGGGGTGGTGGACGTGGTGGCTATGGTGGCTACGAGCCCGTCAGTGCTGGTGCCGAAGACGTATAACCGTCATACCCCATTGGCCTTTTCATGACCCCAAACTCCTCACGATCACTGTACAGAACTGTATTTGTTTGTCGGAGAGACGACATGTCTTCTTTACCCCACGATCTGTTTTACCCGCGGTACGAAAGCTTGGATAATAGGACTTTTTGACCTTTAGTATGTGTAGAAAATGGATGAGGGTACTGGATTAATGCGTGGTGTTAGCGAGGGGGGAAATGATCCTGGCACAAGTGACCGCCGGGGACGCAAGCTGTTCTGCTCGGTGAGGGAAAGGCCAGCTGTGTGAAAACGATACTGTCAGCGGAAAGGAGGCAAAAGAGAAATTCCGGTACTGGGAGTCGAACCCAGGTCCCTGCTGCACACTCTTGAGAGAGCAGTATGATAACCGTTACACTATACCGGATTGATGAGTTACCATGTGATCTTCACATTCGTGATCTTGTTCAAGGAAGATATTGAAATCCCATTTGGTCATGACTAGCAGCGTTCCTAAAACGATGGAGAAACAACGTTTCACTCCCAAAGACATCTCCCGATTGAAACTTGCGTAAATGGTGTTTCGTGGTCCTCGCGGGGTGTCCTCATCCAGGCTCCACCCAAATTCGGACAAAAGAAGGTATCACCCTTCGACAAGGGTGCGTATGTCGAAAAAAATGTGTGGTCAAGTTTTCGTCCAAATCGCACAAAACCCGAGTGAGGTGGATCGCGAACTGCGGGCTCGGAGTAGGAGCGCGAGGCTTGTACGCGCCTTCGGGTGTCGGACTTGAGGTGGCTTGACCCGTTCCCCGTTACGCGCCCTTTGTTTTACCCGAATGTGATGGACTTGTCCTTTGAGCCATTGTCCAGGACGAGCGACAAACTTTGGCAGAAAAGGTGCGAGGGCTTTATCGCGCGGTCGCGCGGTAAGCGAGTGGATCGAGGTATTTCGCTCGATCTTGAGTCTTGTATCGAATCAACGCGGAGCCGATTGGAAGTTTGGGAGGAGGTAAACGGATGCTTATTTCGGAGTTGTCGGTGGAAATGTCTATAAATGGATATTCAGGAGGGTGGAGGGCTTCGGAAGTAATTGGACATGAGAGTGAATGCTGACGGAGAACAGAATATGTTTGACAGAAATGTGTGGGCGTGTGTGTAAGAGAATCTTTGGGGTGGGTGGTTATGATGCAGGGATGCAGGCGAGAGTCGGCGGTCTGTAGTCGAATACGGAAGACGGTGAACTGCATCTCGTTTTGGTTTCGTTGTCTTCTTTTGAAAGCTCGGGATGCATGACCGACTTTTGGCGCAAACTGTCCCCAAGTCGTACCATTCCTTTCTTCGTAGTGTATCCAGAGGGGTTGTTGATGACGGTTCAGGAAGGCCCTTGTCCATTTCCGTGCAAAAGGCAGGTCTAAATGTTGGGGATCGAGTTCCATCCGCCGAGAAAGGGAGTATGTCGTGTGCAGTCTTTATGCACAAGGGAGACGATGAGATCCGTCCATCGAACGGATAGGTGGGAGGTCAACAAGCGCGGAGATCAGCGTCAAAAAAAGGTCATGACCATGGGAGACTTACCCACCGGCCAATCTAATCTCTCTTTCTCCCAAACGCGCAACCTCGACTATGCCAAATATACTAGCCAAAAGTCGAAAGGTTTTGCACAATAGACATGGGGTTCGATCGCACGAGCGAACCAGGCGCCGACCCCAACGGGCCAAGAAAGCGCGTCTTCGCGCCGGACGTCCTGATCCTCGAGGGTTATGCAAACCACCCTTCGGCTCATATCGGGGGATTTCGTCCAGAGTTAGGTGTGGTTTGTTTGAACGCCCGAGGACACTTCGCGATCGGTGGACTTCATAGAAAGAAGAGTGCAATCGGCAGAGAAGTTGTTCTTCATCCAGCTTGTCACCGTATGCCACGACTCGCACTGGAGTTCCGTTCTAGCCTGGAAGTCCATGTTCAGGTCAAAGGGGTGGGTAGGAGAACGCGAACTTGACACGCGTTGAAAAACAACAACACACGCAAACACCCCGATTTCGAACATCTACGCTTTGAATGCTTATCACCCAAGTAGCACACAAGCGCGTTAACGTTGAAGCATCGCCACCTGCCCATTCTCTCCCACAGATCTACCTGAAAACCCAGTTCCTTTCACGGGATTACACACCGTCCCACATGAGAAACACGCCCACATGAGAAACACGCCCGCTGTCAAAGAATCCATGACACTCATCATCTCTGTTCCATTATTGTGAAAGAGGGATGGGATTAAGTACTGGGAGTAGTAAAACGAAAAAGGGAGACTGGGCTACAATAATGCTAATGCATTTGGGATCTGGACGTAAAAGGAGGAGAGCGATTGGGGATGGGGTAGAGAGCAGTAGTGTGCATGCGTGCTAGTAGAATGCTGGAGAGATAGGAGAGAGAGAAGTAGAAGTAGAGTGGCAATGTCAGAAAGCCATGTGCAGTAATGTAATTTTGAACGAAGTAGACCGATGGCGAGCTGGGAGGGTGCGCACCCGACGAGAGTAACCGGCGGGTGTGGGCATGACGGAAAAGTAAAACCGTCGGCGGAATTGGACCGACAGGAAGATAAACGAAAAAAAGTCAAAGCTGATAGGAAAAGATAATGTGATGGTTAATTGACAGAAGAGAAGACGAAGGAAGAAAAGGGGGAGGGGTGGTTGCGTCGAAAAAGGGAAAATCGTCCAAAGAGATGTATCCACCCATAAGCCGGAGCATGTCCCCATCCCAGATGGATAACGAGAGAAGAGAAAGGTGAGACAGAGCCGTTCGGGGATGGAACGATTCAACCGCCGCACTGCCTTCATGGTCGCTCCTTGAACACTCTACCCCCCACGTCGCTTCCCGTTTCGCCGAGAACGTGTCTCCGGACGTATGGGTTCACGAACATGCCTTGGGGGTCGTTTTCTCGCAAGACCTTGACGAACTGGTCGAATTTGGGGTACAGTCGTCGGAAGTCGTCCGGTACGAGTCCGTGGGCTTTCGCCCAATGAGGCCTTCCACCGTGCGACGCGACGATTTGCTCGAAACGTTCAAAGAGTTTCCGGTATGCCACAGGTAAGCCGTATGGTCTGGTTTTCAATTAAAAACCAACGTGTCGTGAATGGCGGTCGTCGGAGGTGATAGTCGCAAGGGAAGTTTGAACGAGCGTATGCATGGGTCAGGGAAAGAATGTGTGAGCACCACTATATATCGTAAACAGGGGAGGAGAAGATGGCGGGGTGTGATAACACCCGATGGGCACGACATTGACCAGGAACAGTCATAGTCGACCCGGCCAACGACCCGTCAAGTCTGGCGCAGATGATAACGAACGTGTGGGGGATGGAGCGCATGTGTGGAGGTGATATACTCACTTGAACTGCACGATTCCTATCCAGCAGGATTTTCGGGAGTTGCTAGGGCTCAACCAGATATCGTCCGCGTCCGAGAACCGCACCTCGATGGGAAAGTGAGGTCGTTGTCCACAAGGATCGGCGTGCTCTTGGTCTAGCCACTCCCTAAGTTCACTCAGACAAGCCCGCGTGTTCTCGTAGGGAATGGCCCACTCTGTAGTGTATTGAGAGAACTGAGGTGAGGAGGGTATAATGAAAACCGATAGCATGCGTTAATTTCTGGGAGCACCCCAAGGTACAATCGACACACGCACCAGACAATCAAGGTTGAAAATCCGGTAGCTGTCATCAACCACGACTTCGCTTTCTCCCCCGAGCCATAGGACAAGTTTGCCGACGAGTGGGACGATGGAAGAGAAGTACCGCCCGAGGAAGAGGGCCAGTTGGACGATGTGGAAGCCAACAAAGATGTCCCAAAACCAAGAGGGGCTCTTCGGCGACGGTGGCTGTCGGTGGCACGATGGTTTCAAAATGAATTCGAAGGACGTGATGAGCCGAGAGGAAGTTCCAGAATGGACGACGACGACCAAGTACCGGAAAACGAGGAAGAGAAGCAATCGGTGAGAACTAGAACGTCAAGCACACGTAGAGGGCCAAGCCCAGACTGCTGGAGGTAGAGTACTCACGTCGTACGTTCGGTCCGCGGCAAAGAAGCGTACTGATCCTGTTGAGGGGAACCACCATAGCTTTGCGTGCTCTGCAGAGTGGGCGAGCTCGTCGAGGTCGGCGACAGCGTGGTCGAAGGGGATGACGGCCCGTCGCTCCCTCAGCCGGAAGGCACGCTCAACCTTGAGTGTGACAGAGATGATGAAGCCCGTTGCGCC
Organism: Tulasnella sp. 403; assembly: GCA_019632305.1. Taxonomy (NCBI): domain Eukaryota; kingdom Fungi; phylum Basidiomycota; class Agaricomycetes; order Cantharellales; family Tulasnellaceae; genus Tulasnella; species Tulasnella sp. 403. The sequence goes on along the minus strand of WSTW01000002.1, from coordinate 438,477 downwards.
GAGACCGCACCTTGAAGCTTGGAAGAGGTCGTAGTTGTCGTTCTGGGAGCAATGCACGACCTGCCCACTGGGAAGCATGACATCCAGGGCTAGGACGTGGGTTGGGATGACACCAAAGTGAACACCGGTACCATGAGTAGCTGTCGTGACGATGCCGGCAATAGATTGGTCGGATATGGAGCCGACGTTTGACATTGCGAGACCGTTGGCAGCGAGAACTTGATGGAGCTTGTTGAGACTCGTCCCGCCTTCGACAACGACATATTCATCGTCAATATTGACCTGACAAATGAGAGTTAGCATCAAAGGGTTTATTGGCAAACACGGCGTAAACAAGCCACAACAGGATCGCAATATTGGAGGTGATCCAAATTGGGCAGGTCGCGTCCCAGACGCGGTTACTCACCTCGAGAACACGGTCCAGCGCATCTGTCCGCACCATAAACCCATTCGTGCATGCCAAATCTGAGGGACTATGGCCCGCCCCTGCAGCCCGCACGGTCGTGCCTAGCCGTCTGGCTAACTCAAAGATGTATGGCAGCTGATCCGACGATGTGGGAGCAAACGTCCGTCGTGGATTACACTTGTAAGTACCCGCCCAATTGGCAAAGGCTGCTCGTGGAGATGAGGAGGCAAGAGTGATGGGATGGAGGAGACGGCGTAGGTCGGAGGTTGAAAGGGATGAGGGATGTAGGGGTGCGGCGCACGGCGCGTCGGGTGGTAACGAGGATACCGACATGATGATGATGATCGTAAAAAAGGTCGGAAGATTAGAGAATTGAGGATTTAAGGTGTAGTTTGATTCTAGAAGCTGATGGGCGGAGAGGGGTCGATTGCAGGGAGGGATTGTAGGACCAGGGGAAAGAGCAACGACCGTACGCGTATTTAAGCGCAAACGGGAATCCAGCGGCGAAAGCGATATTTGTGGGCGTGGTGTGGAGGTCAAGAGTTCTAGTGAGTGTATGTTAGAGACGTCATGCATTTGAATGGTGGGGGGCGGGGGACATACACACAATAGCGGCCGTCAACCGCGCGGGATATGGAGACCACAATCCGGGATAGAAATGGGTGAGTGGAGCCGAGCGGGAGAGGAGATTATATACGTGGGGAGGGAGGAGAGGGAGGAGATGAGGAAAAGCGACGAATGATACTGGGGGTTATGAAGGCTTTTTCTGTGGGGGGCAAGAGGTGAGAGAGCGAGTCTGTTGTGGACACAGGAAGCAGGGGCCGGCGGTGGCAGGGTCGCGGAAAAGATGGTAGCAAAGGACTGGAACACGAATTTGGGAGAGGGTTCAGAGGTAGATATACCCTTGGGATGAGGACGATCCTAGGTGTGTCGGCTCTGGGACTGGATTCCGGGAACCCAGTCAGACTTGGTTTGGAATCGACGAGAACGGACATTTCATCGAATGATTTCTCTCTCTGCGTCGGGGGGGTAAGGGGGGTTAAGTGTCGCGGTGTTTTGTATGAGAGTCTGGTTAGAAACAAGCCCTACATCAGCGGACTCGGCGCTAAACACGGCCTAGTCTGCCAACTCACATTTAGCCTCACAACCTCAGCCACACATCACCGACGACGTCCGCATCGACAAAGACGTATTTCTCAACACATGCCACCACGCACCGACAAAGCGGTCCCCGGAACAAGACAGTTTCTATGCCGTGCGTATCCGCGTAACCCCCTCCCATCACCACTCACCCATCAATCCTCCAAAATTTCCCGCAACTTGCCGAGGCACGCGGCGTCTTCCACCCCATATTATTTCCAAAATACATCCAAAATACACAATGCGAAAAAATCGGGCAAAATTCGTGTCGTTCGTAAATTTGGCGGTCTCGCCTCAGACCATGCGGGTGGCACGATCATCTGCCTCTCCCCCCGATTATCCTCAACACCGCCCTAGATATCACTATAGAGTTTGCATCCAAGCCAGATTAGCGTCTACCCATCATCCCTCCACTCGACTGACCTGGAAGAAATCGAATACCACCCGAGATACCTCTTGTCCTTCGTGCAACAGCACGCCCCGCACCTCTACAAATTTCTCGGTTAGTCACATTCCACCGCAACATCGAACCCCCGCCGAATTGCCGCACGGAATTATCCTCGTCAAACGCTACTGCACATGCCCTCTCGACTCGTGCGCAGGGGTAAAACGTCATTCTCCGGTCACGTTTCGTCCCCGCAACTCCCTCTCACGACTTATGCCGACCATCGACACCCAGTCGCCATGGGGAACCGGAAACCCCCCTCCCCAAATGAAAAACTGTCTACTCACCAGCACTGTCAAGCTCCAATCCCAGCTCGAATTCCGTGTAGAATCCTTTTGGGTGCGGCATCGACGCATGCATCTGGAACGACGGCAGCATCCCCAGATCCACACTCCACTTGCACAACTCTGACATTGGGCCTTCATCCGTGTATCTCATCACTTTATCCATGTCGCTTGTGTATAGCACCGCCACGAATATTCGATCTGCAACACTCAAAACAATTAGCACAGCGATCAAAACTCGATAGTCTCGCGCCTCCTCAGGACTCTCTGACGCCGCCACACTCGCATCGCCCACCCAAATCGCCGGTATTTCTACGCACGTGAAGGGACCAGTGCATCGGTAGGTTACCCGACCCATTGGCCGGGCACTCTCCCCGTGTCACTGGGCCACCGACAGCGACGACGTCACTTAGATCGACCATGGCAGCGACAAAAAAGTAAAACCATAATGCCGCCTTCTCACCTTGAGGTGTTGCCGAAAATTTGCAAAACTTGGTCTTGATCCGCTGCCCTTTGCGTAATATCGCACCCTTCTGGACGAGGTATTGTACCCTGGTGGTCAACGGGTGGGCATCAATCGATCCAGTCGCATCGCCAAAACGTGCATAATGAAAATATCAGGGTCCCCCGAGTCAGTGAGTGTCACCAAGGACCTTGGGAACCATAAACGTACCGATTCTCGCATATGGGAATGCCAGCATCATTATCCCGGATGTACGCGGGCCGTTTCGCCCAGTCGTCTGAATCAGCCGGTAGCTTCACCTACATGGTTCAGATAGGGGGCAATTTGCAATGGGCAGTGCGCAAAGAAAACGTCAGCAATCCAGAAATCTCGCAGCCAGATAACCGTCCATGATCCCAGGAAATATCAGAACAAGCCTTCAGGCGTCGACCAGGTCCAGTCCGCGTTGCGTAGCAATTAAGCAACGCAATCCACCACTCGGGTAGGGCCCACATGTGGGAAGCCAAACCCACATTAGGGCGTCGAACTGGAAACTGGGACGGTGGGAAACTGCTCTCGAAGCACAATATCGCCAACTGCGATACGGACGACAGCTGAGGCAGAGAGGAAAGGCGAACGAAACCGATTGCGTTGAAGAGCAATGCATGGCCAAGTCCACAAAGCCCGAGAGCACCGGGAGCGGCGCCCTTCGTGGGACACGTCAAAGGTCCAGGAGCGGGGTCCACAACGTATTGCCCACGCAACCTCAACGTGTACCCGACAGTCCAACAAATATTACTCACCTTCATCAAGTACGCACGGCCTGCGATCACACTTGAAACCAACGGTCGGCGAGCAAGACCATACTGTAAAAAGAACACCGGAAAACGTCAGATAAGCGCCAAACCCAACCATAATCCCGGACAGGCTCGGAACCAGAGCACACGCGCTAGCCTGCGCAACGCGTGCCCGAAACCGGAGATCAGGTGCAGCGTTACTCTCCAAGGAGAGGGAGAAGACGCTGCACCCTTTTCCTCGAAACAAGAAGACGGAGACTAATACGCCGTTTCCCAAGCAAACCGCAGAGAAACTCGAGGCGATGTACGCAGGGACGAGGCAACCTCCACAGAGAACGCTCGTCCCAACTACGACGTAGACCAAGGAATGCAGTGTACAGAATCTCACTCCACCTACCTGAGCTGCCCCACGACTGGTCGCCGTATCGGCGTCACTGGGTCTTGCAATCACTGCGATTCGACTCTTGAACTGTGCCTTGACACGGTCGAAAAGGTAGTGGCTTTCCGAGAAACCACCAACAAGCAACAAAGCGTCAATGGGAGCGCTGACCCTTTTCACTTGTTCTTCGAGTAAGTTTAACACCTGTACGTGTGGAAACGATCCCATTTTAGTTAATGGTCACCTGCCAACCCTGCGAAGAGCGGCGTCGGGCTGCGAGACGCAGTCGGTCCAGGCGAGGCTCACCTCTTCAACGACTGGGTCAAACACTTGTTGCCGTAACAGGATACCAGGGATCGCCAATTCTCCATTCACGAGACCAACAGCCGCGTCGTCCGGATCCTCCACGTTGAAGCAGTTAAAGTGGAAGAAGTTGTCTACACAGAATTGAATTCGTTGGGATCATGGTGGCGTGACTATGCCGAATGCCGAGAGGCGGCGCAGACTCACCGTCGTCGCTTTCCCCATTGTACGCTAGCTTATCAGACTCGGCAAATGCATGCATAAAGAACGCTTGTGAGGCAGGGTCCAAATGCGCGGGGTGGTCGGCCAACAAGGTCCGGACCAATTCTCGGAATCGGAGATCAAGGAAAATTGAACCACTGTAATTGAACGTTCGGCAAAAAGTGGAGTCAGCGAAACGTGTCCACAGAACAGTAGGACCTGAAACAGCCGCAAAAGGCGGTCCTTCTGCATGCGATCAACCGGAGAAGACCGGATAACCGATAGACGGGATACAAGAAAAACATGGCGTCAAACTCACCAGTTGGCGCCACTCCGCGCGCACACTTCCGCAATTTCCAAATTGCTCAACTGCCCAATAATCTTGTAAACGGCAAGGTCGACGGTACCACCACCAGCATCACATATCATGAAGTTTTGTGACGGTTGCAACTTGTGTAAATCTGTCAAGTGAGCGCAATGCACGGCTGCTGCTTCCGGTTCGCTGTGACCCGAATGGCAAGTGTTTCATTTCCGACGTCGTTGGAGCCGCATATACCGCACACCGGAGGTTTTGATCATATATGTAGATCCCATTGAAACAGAAAGACAATATGACGTCAGCAAAATTGGCCGCTAAATCCCGAGATACTGATGGGGGATAGGATGGAGGAGGCGTCACAACTCACGTAATAATCCTGAGGCGGTCTCTCCAGTTCCGATCTCCAGCATGGGCAGACTGCACTAAGCCCGCTTTGATGGCTGCCTCCCGCATCAAGTCGCAACCAGCCGCGTCCCAAGCTGCCGGTACGGTTAACCAGACATCAGCGGCGTCTGTCCCCCAGTTTTCCGCGAAGGCCGGTCGGAGTCAATTGGAGCCATGTGCAAGGCCACGAGGAGCAAGTCAAAAAAGGCAATTATGTCAAAACCCAGCTGAGACATGGAGACGGATAGTGGCACGCACTGAGGTCCGCCACCGCACCCGTCTCGCGCGTGATCTGTTCCTTCGCGTACTCGTAAAGGCACGAAAGGTAATCGACAATAAGGTCCATTGCCGTCTTGTTTGGCTGTCGGGGTTCGGAAGGGGCACGGAATCAGGCTACGCGAACCTGAGCCCAGTCAATAAAGGCAGAGACAACGCACTGGTAATTGGGGTAGTCGAGGATCAATTGTCGTTGGATCGCGCAGCGCCCGTGGTTCAAGGAAAAGCTTGAACCTATTTTCCGGTATAAAGCGTCAGCAGACATCCGATTTGCATTCCCCTGACAAGACCCCGTGGGCGTTGCAGACGGAGATCAACGTACCATTCGCATCGAATCGTGCCAGGCATCGGACCAGCGTTCTTGGCTTCTAAACCCCACGCCAACACACGACCATTTGCGTCGTAAAGGAGACATGTCGGCACTTTCCTAAATGTCTCGAACGAGCCTGGCCAGTGAATAATGTTTTGTACGCGTCCCGCGTTAATACGGGAAGAGCCGTACGCAACGCCCGAGGTGGTAGTACCAAAGCTATATTATTCAAGAATTGCATAAGGCCCCCAATTAACACAATAAGTCAGTTTTCTTCCGGGCGCTGAGATCGCAATTCGCAAATGAAAGGCGGACGAACTCGACACTTATACTGAGCTTGCCATCGTCGATTACTTTCGTAACTCCACCTGGCATCGCGGAACTCGTCGATCCTGGCCCCGTGAATGGCGCGGGTGTTCCCATGGCAAGAGGTGGGCTGACCGTTCGTGACCTGGCATGTACCGGATTTGGCCTGACGATCGTTGGATCTAACATTGGCGTGTACGACGGCCCGCCTGCGCCTGGAGGTACTGGAGAAACCGGAGCAGGAGGGTAGGCCGGGTTGAAGTCACCGTTTACAGGCGGAGAGGGCAGCTGGCCCTGCGCATACCCACCAGCTTGGCCGGTCATGCCATTCATTGGCATGTTCGGAGGCATGTTAGGGTTGGGATGGGCATTTTGTGGGGGTTGATTCATGTGTAGCTGTTGAGCACCAGGTGGACTATTCTGACCCCATTGCTTCTCGGGATAAGCAAGGCCAGGATGGGGGGCCGGTTGGGTCTGAGTTGGGTAACTTGGCGTGTAGATTGTACCCTGGCCAGCGTTGTTTCCTTGAGGGAGAGGCTTGCCGTCTCTCGATTCACCACAGCAACCCATTTGGCGATGGCGACGACGGAACGACGGAGCTGAAGGGAGGGGGAGTTGTGAGGACAAGGGCGGTTGAGATTTCAATGGACGGTTGTGCGGCATCCTTTTTTCAGTCACACCGCAACCACGGCAATGGCGGCTGACTCTTTCCGTCCATCCGTCAGCTTCATCCACCGCCTTGACATCGCCCGGAAAACACGTTACAAAAGCCCTACTAGATGTGGCACAGAAATACATCTCAAATATGTACGGTCGTAGAAGTTCCACGTTGGGAAGAAATCGCCTTTCGGCTCCCCATGGTACCCGTCGAACAAGTATAACCTTCAGAGCCCTTCCAACCTTCCACACATCTCGAAGCTTGCACATTACGGAAGATTGTTTAGGAGGAAGACCGCCGAATGGTACCGCCCGTTCCGAACATCATGCCCGAGTATGCCGGCCCATTACGCGCCATCAGTCTTGGCCATCGCTGCCACCCGAGTCGTCCTCCATGTCATCGTCGCTATGGGCATTCGGTGAATCATCTTCGCTATCCAACATTTCTGCTGTCCCCGAAGCCGCCTAAAGGGCATCGATTCAGCATTGGTAGTGGGAAATGAGAAGCAAATCTCACCTTCTTCCTAAGCTCCTCCCTGTTCGCCCGGGCTTTCCTTTGGACCCTCACCCATTTCGCCACCGGAGTCTCTGAGATGTCAATGTTCCGCTGCCAATCGGCGACCTGCCGCCCATCCCCTGGCGCAAACTTTACGGTGCTGCGCCTCGTTTCCACCCATCGACAACTCTCTTCAATCCGTTCCACGAGAACCTTCAAGTCCATAACTCCCTTCCCACCCTTGCTCTTCTTGATCGTCCTCTTCAACGTTGCGAGAACGGGTATCATCAACTCCGGGAATGCTATACTCCCATGGACGCATTCACACCATTCGCCCAGAAGGAAGGTGCACTCTTCCACCACACCAGCGGATAGGACCTTTGTCTTCATATACGCATTAGGTATCCGGAGGTTGGTAGTGAAGTCAATTGGCTTGAGAGTAGAGGCACCCCATTTTGAGTCGGGGGAGAGTGGGATAGTCAGGATGGAGAGGATGAAAGGGGCAAGTGGAACGTAGGTTTTTGTGTGTCGGATAATGGTTAGTAAGGACCGGGTGAAATGGATGTGGATCGGAGAGTATCGAATGCCAGAGGCCAACCTGTAAGGGTAAAGTCGGACTTGAACTGCCACATGCGTCGAATGCGGACTCACTTGATCGCCCCAATGGTTACCTGAACCAGTGGGTATATTAGGGGTCGCAGGGCCGCATCTTCTTTTGGAATCTCAGTGTTATCAGAACCACAGGCCTTCGCGAGGACGATGGACCAAAAATCGATGCAATGCACGAACTGCCAGTTGTAGACCTTCCGGAGCGCGTCCTAAAAATGGCATATCAGGCGATAATATTTCCAAGAAAGTATGTTCACACACCTTGCTTTTAACCTTCATGGTTGTCCGAAGGTGAACAGCCAGCTGCCGTATGTACACGAAGGCATGCGAATATGACGTGGCCTGATCGAGGCAGTAAAGCTCGGAAGCAGTGTTTTTCATCAAGTTCAACGCGGGAATCGTGTGTTCATTCGTATCACCCATAGCTCGTACCATGGTCAGGTATGACGCCTGGGGAAACAACGAAATGTTAGGTCAAGCGGAGGTGAGGAACCCAGAGGCTACCTTGAGAACCATGTTCAGCAACGAAGTGTTGAAACTGGAACCTAGCTTCCGTAAGGCCAGGAACGCGGCTAATTTCACCTCGTCTTTGCCCGAGGCCCACAACTCCAAGCACATCTGTGCGATAGGGAGGAAGGTAAGCTTTAAACAGAAACCTTGTGGGTGAGGAAAAACATACTTTCAGGTAGGTACGGACTGTCTTGCGACTCTCAGTGACGTAGGGAACGAGCTTCATGCTGTCACCCAGCGCTAATGCGTGCATCTCGGGATCGGATACCTGGGATGTGATCCGTACGGTGCCGAGAATGCAGGCGATTGCAAGCTTTCCTATATTTGTAGACTTTCGAGACTTTGCTGGTGGTTTACTGGAGTGGTGCTACGCTCAGTGGATCTGGAGTCCCATACGGCAGAAGCACTCACAATCTCCCGTCTGGCAGCTCCTTGTATGGGATGTGGTACTTCAATACAATTGGGGTATACTTCAAAGCGGTAGTGACGAGCTTATTGAAGACTGCAGGATGAATCAATGCAACTGTCACGACATTAGGGACAGCTCGTCTACCTTCGGGACTCTCAATCTTGTATCCATCGGCACCAGTGGTCTCTCCATCTCCTGTAGATGCAGAGCGAAACACTTGCAACAGTTTCTGCAGAGCCTTCAAAGACCGGTGGTGCAGAATAGGTTTTTGAAGCTCTTTCAACATGTCGGCCGTGAACAGTTGCTGACCCGACTCTTCATCGTCGTCCATCATCGCTTCTTGTTCGTCATCCGAGCCATCCACCGGAGCAAAGTCCAAAAGCTCCTTGTCGTTCTCTTCAAGGTATTTGTAAAATTCCGGGTCCTTCTTGGCGAGGGCGGCGAGATCCAAAGCGTGCTGCTCCTCGTCTACGTGACAAAGAGTTTAGGATCACATTAACGTATACATCCAATAAGACCATACCATCCCATTCTTCGACCGAGGCCAACGAAGATCCGTCGTCGTCGTCATCTTCCTCTGCATCACTGCCTCCACTCTAGCAGCTACCAGTCAATGGATATCACCTGGGGGACATGAGTATCAAGTACCTTTGAGCCATCTTCGTCCATAAAATCACCCTGGAGGAAGTCGTCGACACTCATGCCCTGGAATCTTCCAAACGACTGGCAGGTTAAAGTACGTCCGAAGCCAGAATGGTGACATACGCACTTGGTTCCTTCTGGCACATCATCACCGTCGCTTGCCTCATCTATTTCTTTGGATTCCGGCCGCTCTCTAGCCTTTACTTTGCTTTTCGCGGCGCGTTTCTCCTTGTCTAATCGCACTCTCTTGGTCGTTTGCTGCCGCTTCCTGCGTTGGGCGATAGCCTTTTTTACTCCACCAGACGAAGCGAACTTCTTGGATCGTTTGGATAGCTTGGCCATATTGCTCCAGAATGGGAGTGGGGTTGAGCGATCGCGCTCTTGGTCGAGAACGAAACCCGCACTCGGACCCGTTGAAATTTTGTTGCCGAATCTCCGGAGTGGACCCTGAGCTAAATTTCAAGTGACCTGCTTCACCACCGCCTGAGCCAATGCCCAGCTTAGAAGAACTGAACGATCCAAGGCGACAAGTAAAACTTGCTCCAGAAAGAGTGTTTGATGTGAGCATAAATTTCCATATCCTTGCGCCCCGCGATCGGTTTACCGTGTTGCCCTACAACACCAGGTATCCAGCACCGACTATCCAGGCGTTTATCCAGGTGAAGATAACTCTTGGGACTTGCAAAGGTTCCAGGGGAAACTAAAGGTGCAAATCCAACGGCTCAGCCAGAAGACTATCGAGCTTGATCTGGTCGGCGTCGATGCTTCGATTGCGAATGCATTGCGACGTATCTTAATGTCTGAGGTATGTCCTTTGCTCGTATCCTTAACGGTCCCGGGTGCTCCTTTACAATCGTTTAATAGGTACCAACCATCGCCGTTGAGGGTGTATACGTTTGGAACAATACCTCGGTCATTCATGACGAAGTTTTGGCTCATCGGCTTGGTCTTATACCCTTATCGATTGACCCAAGAGCACTCTCCGACGTAGGTAATTGTGCAATTCCCGCTTCCACAATTGCGCGACTTAACAACGTTGCCGCATGTAGAAAATGGAAACCCTACCGACAAGGACACCATCGTCTTCAAGCTCGATGTGACATGCAAACACAGGCCAAAGGCACCTAAAACAGCAACCGAACCAGAAAAGCTCTACATCAATTCCAATGGTAAAGTAACCCCTGCTCGAAAACTGTACTGCCGGAGTCGTTGATAACTCCTTCCGCCATACCTTCAGTGTACTCGCGTGACTTGGTATGGGAGCCACAAGGTGATCAGGCCGAGAGGTTCGCAGCCTGTCCCCCGCGACCAGCGAATGGGAACATACTTCTGGCCAAGTTACGGCCTGGCCAGGTGAGAGACACGCCATAACTACTACTACGTTGCCGACCTTGGCTGTAACCAGTGCATCGAAATGGAATTACATGCTAACAAGGGTATCGGGAACACACACGCAAAATGGTCGCCAGTGGGTATGTTCAAAGCAAGGGTGACGTTTTCCACGCTGACAGCTTGGGCATTTGTTCCACAGCCCCTGCAACATATCGTCTTTTACCACACATTATCATAAAGAAACCAATCCCACCTGAGCTAACCGACAAGTTCGCCAAATGTTTCTCTCCCGGGGTTATTGAGGTCCGGAAGAACGACCGAGGTGAAAAGGAAGCTGTGGTAGCGAATCCCCGCAACGAGACGATGAGCCGAGAGGTCTATCGACACAGCGAGTTCGATGGGATGGTCGAACTCACAAGAATCCGAGACTATTTCTTATGTAAGTTCTTGTTATTATTAGCCCCTTTTGCGGGGTGTTCTCACCTTGCAACTTTATTGCAGTCAACATCGAGTCAACAGGATGCTACCCCCCAGAAGATCTCTTCCCAGAAGCCATCAAAATTATGCGGTCAAAGTTACACACGATACGGAGAGCCGCCGAGGTCTTAAAGGGTGTTACAGACGATGCAATGCAAGAGTGAACCCTTGACATCTAGAAAGGCGAAATCTAGTAGTATAACTTACTTGTACCCATGAGTATCTACCTGGCGACACGCGAGAGGTTAGGTTGTAGTAATGCCCTGCTCCATTATGTTACGTCCCTCCGGGCGGAAATATTCCGATTATTGAGGGTTGGAAATTGTCTCCTGCTTCTATACTTCCTGTGGAATTGGTGCTCTTTTCCATACAAAGTCTTAATGGTGTCTGAGCAGTATTGTTCGTCGACGGGTCACGTCGTTCCCGGGAGCTTGACAGTCATGACACGGACTCGACTTGCCGCATCAACTGTTCCACACTGCCAGACGCAGCCAAGATACTTGTGCTGCAGTCTGAGTGTTCCATTGGCATCCGCTGGGAAAGCTCACAAAGGAGTGCCTGCTCTCGGCCGACCGTGACCCCAAGGATGTGGTAAACGCGTTGAACCCACAAGCTCACTACGGTGGTAATGAGCTCGGTATCATTCCACCGCTCAAAGCAGCAAAGTCAGCCAAAGCCAAAGAAGGTCGTCGGTAGGATCGTACCCCACATGTGAGCGATCACAACCATGCATTGACGATGCGGCGGACCACCGTTGTGTGTGAAGAAGTTTGTGCGCTAGGGACGGACGGTGTGTCGAGCCGTAGAAGAGGAGCATCCCTGGGTCACGACGAAGCGCTCCTTGTAGGTATTCTGTGGCATCAACGTCGAGAGCAGTCAATACCGGGCCCAGGTTAGACATTAGTGATCGTGCGACGCTATAGTCGGTGAGAAGACGGCCTAGCTTAAGATATTTCACGCTTCGGCTGCTGTTGTACGTGGTGCTTCGTCGAGCAAGGATGATTGCCTCGATACCCGACCTTTGGGCAGGGCAACTTTGGGAAGTGGCGCGCCACCATACAGTATACCGCACATAGAGATCCAGACTACCGAGCCTGGTTCGTCAGGTCACCCAAAAGCGGATCGTGTCCAACCACGAGGAGGTGGATTGGCAAGGAGGACCCAACGTCTCAGAGGGTGAGGCAAAAACCCATTTTTGCGAGAGTCCCATGCGGTGGAAAGGGACATAAGAACATATGAGGTACTCCGACGCCAGTCCGAAGACCATAAAGCGAAGCCCCCAGGTGGTACACAACGAGGTGCATCAGGACGCTGAGTGTGGACCAATTCTTCCCATGGAGCTCATAAGCTCTGAGATAAGGCTTAAAGATTGATCCGAAATCCGGCGAAAACACGCTCTAGCCCAGGCCACTCACAACTCAGAAGCGTTGCGATCGACGAAGGAACGAAGAAGTGCCAGGTTCGCTGCACTCGGAGGGCAGCTACGCCCTCAAAGGCTCGGCCTGAGAGTGAAGTTGCCGGAAAATGCATTTCGGGGTACAGAAAGGGACCCAAGGGCCGAAATCCCTTTTAACGGGCTCTCGAGCTATTTCCGGGTCGAGGCCCCGTGCCCTAAATGTGAGAACCACACCCGGGCATAGGCTACATGCAGTCAAAGGGACCGAGCAGAAGTGTTGAGTGTTGCCCAGTGAGATGGGAATGTGTTCCTTCTGGCAAAAATAGCAAACGAAACCCATCCGTGACGGAGTTCAGCTTTACCGCCGGTCCGAAACGGTGCAGTTAGACCTCAGCATAAGCGCTTTTGGACTATTGGACACCCAGAGAAGCGTATGCAACAACCAGGGTCGTATTCGCACCGCAGGTGGCGGGCATTCGACATAGTGGACGTTCTACTTGAAAAACAACAGCCATAAGATGATTGGAGCTGTGTCCGTCCTATACAGCGTTAGAAGCTGTCGGAACCATAATCCTAATCCAGGAAACTGACTGAAGCTTGTTTCACGGCTGTCCCACTACACAGTGCAAAGGCACTCTGGGAGTGATTTGCGTGGTCCACGGGTAGAATCGAGTCAAGCACTATCACAGGCAGGATATAGGGCGAAACTCGGGATGTTGAAGCGAAAGATGGGTTGCCTAGATCCTCCCACGGTTGAAGTAGGGAAGCCCCCGAACGTGCATATCCAAATGGAGACCAGCGTTCCGGCCCCGCTTAATCCACAAACAAAAAAGATGCAAACAAGGTTACATTTTTGTCAGCCTCTATTCAAAGACTTAAAACTACCAAAATACGAGATGAGGGGTCCGATGAACATGGGTATCAGAATGGGTCGTGCCGTTTACTTGAACTGTACCCGAATGTGTCAGATGTTGGGCCTCGAAGATATCGCAATCATATTGACTCACCACTTTGCCGTCAGCCCACTTCTTACCGTCGATTTCCAGATCCCACGCGAGAGCGGCTTCGAAGTACGCCTTGTCAGCATCGTTCGACAGGTCAAGAGGAGTGAAGTCGTAGCTCTCCCAGTCAGGAGCGACATCGAACACGGGTTTGTATTCTTTTCCACGGGCGATGAATGCACCCGCAATTATAGAGTCGTTGCTCGTGCCAAGCACACCCATGGATCCAAAGAGATACTTTCGGGATGCCTCAAGACGGTCTTCGGGAGGTTACGATAAGTAATTGTGTGCCAGGGAAGGGGAAGATAACATACTGAAGAAACCGCCGATGAGGTTCGACGACTTGAAGATGACTTCGAGTTCCTCGTTGTATTTATAAACAACCTTCCATAGGGAATATCCTTCTGCGTCGTAACTTGGACGGTGTTAGCTAAGGTCTGACTAACGCACGCATACAGTGTGACGTACTGTTGGTAAAGCCACTCTAAGGAGCCACCCGGGCCGCGAGTGTCCAAGTTGGAATAGGCCCGTTTCCAATCATCCAAGGGCATGGAGCTCTTCGGGAGCAAATCCAACGGATTCTTAGGCTTCGGCTCCTCACGGACGGTTTCTTCTTCCTCCTCATCCTCCGCTTCCTTAGCGGCGGCTTTGGCTGGCTTCTCTTTTGGTGCCGCAGGAGCAGCCTCCTTTGCAGGCTTCGCGGCCTTTGGTGGTGGAGTATACTGTTGGGCCTTCTCTACAAATTTAGTTTCACCAAATATGGGTTGAATAGAAGGTTGATTGGCAATGGTATTGAAGAAGCGGACGGTGTTGGGGAGCTGGGCACGTTGGGAAGCGTCGACCAAAAACGGGAAAACGTACTTCAGTACAGAAGCGACGGATATATCGGCAAGCGTGATACGCTCGGTTACGAGGAAGGTACGGGAGGCGAGATGGGATTCAAGGACGGTGAGGTTCCTAGTGACGCGATCTCTGAAGAAATTGTCGCCCTGTTGAACGGGTCGCCCGAGAGCACGCAATCAGCATTCGATTCAAGTTCGGTCCTTTATAACTCACAGGCTTCGAATAAGGAATTTGGTTGGTGAGGAAAAGGTTTACGATTCTCGAGTTATCGTAGATCTCATCATCGGCAAACGAAACCCATTGGTCGATCAATGCCTGATCTTCGGCAGACGACCCAAGAAGGGTAGAATTCTTGGCAAGCCCGGCGACTGAGAACAAACCACCGTGTCAGCATACGTAGAAGTGATGACTCGACTACGAGAACGTAGTACTAATGATATTGTATATAGGAGGGAAGAAGTATTATGGTTGGTATACTCACTGTAACGCGCAATAGCGGTCGTTTCGAAGAACTTGAAACCGGAACTGGTTTCGAGAGCTGGGATCTTTCCGGAGGCAAACTTTGAGGTGTATTCGGGTGTCTTGTTGGTCACCCTATGCTCATATCCTTCTGCCAAAGTGATGTCAATGCCGCCAAAGGCTGCTACCGCACGGACCTGAGGAGGTGTGAGTCAATCAGATGGAAATACCTTGCAGGACATCCATGTGAAACCTCATACTTACGCGAAGTCCTTTCGATTGCGCCGGGGTTGTCCAGAGCGTTCCAGCAGACATGGTGAAAGGTAACGGAAGAGGAAGGTGGTGAGGTGACGGGTAGATTGGTCGAGATTCCAACTCGAATTGTCCCACTATACAGTGCTGCAGGTCCTCTGGGAGTGATTTGCGGGTCCACGGGTAGAATCGAGTCAAGCACTATCACAGGCAGGATATAGGGCGAAACTCGGGATGTTGAAGCGAAAGATGGGTTGCCTAGATCCTCCCACGGTTGAATTAGGGATGCCCCCCCGAACGTGCATATCCAAATGGAGACCAGCGTTCCGGCCCCGCTTAATCCACAAACAAAAAAGATGCAAACAAGGTTACATTTTTGTCAGCCTCTATTCAAAGACTTAAAACTACCAAAATACGAGATGAGGGGTCCGATGAACATGGGTATCAGAATGGGTCGTGCCGTTTACTTGAACTGTACCCGAATGTATCAGATGTTGGGCCTCGAAGATATCGCAATCGTATTGACTCACCACTTTGCCATCAGCCCATTTCTTACCGTCGATTTCCAGATCCCACGCAAGAGCGGCTTCGAAGTACGCCTTGTCAGCGTCGTTCGACAGGTCAAGGGGGGTGAAGTCGTAGCTCTCCCAGTCAGGGGCGACGTCGAACACGGGTTTGTATTCTTTTCCGCGGGCGATGAATGCTCCCGCAATTATAGAGTCGTTGTTTGTGCCAAACACGCCCATGGATCCAAAGAGATACTTTCGGGATGCCTCAAGACGGTCTTCGGGAGGTTACGATAAGTAATTGTGCACCAGGGAAGGGGAAGATAACATACTGAAGAAACCACCGATGAGGTTCGATGACTTGAAGATGACTTCGAGTTCCTCGTTGTATTTATAAACAACCTTCCATAGGGAATATCCTTCTGCGTCGTAACTTGGACGGTGTTAGCTAAGGTCTGACTAACGCACGCATACAATGTGACGTACTGTTGGTAAAGCCACTCCAAGGAGCCACCTGCGCCGCGAGTGTCCAAGTTGGAATAGGCCCGTTTCCAATCATCCAATGGCATGGTGCTCTTTGGGAGCAGGTCTAATGGGTTCTTAGGCTTCGGCTCCTCCCGGACAGCTTCATCCTCTTCATCCTCTGCCTCCTTAGCGGCCGCTTTGACTGGCTTTGCTTTTGGCGCCTCAGGAGCAGCCTCTTTTGCGGGTTTCGCCTTTGGTGGTGCGGTATATTGACGCGCCTTCTCTATGAACGCAGTTTCACCAAACACAGGTTTGATGGAAGGGTGATTGGCAACAGTATTGAAGAAACGGACGGTGTTGGGAAGCTTGGCACGTTGGGAAGCGTCGACCAAGGATTCGAAAACGGACTTCAGAACAGAAGCTAAGGATATGTCGGCAAGCGTGATACGCTCGGTTACGAGGAAGGTACGGGAGGCGAGGTGGGATTCAACGATGGCTAGGTTGTTGGTGACGCGATCTCTGTAGAAATTGTCAATCTGTTGAAGGTGTTGCCCAACAACACGTACTTAGTATCTGATTGCAAGTGAAAGTCGTTTACAGCTCACAGGCTTTGAGTAAGGAATTTGATTCTGGAAGAAAAGCTTGACGGATCTTGCATTAGCGAAGATCTCAGAGTCACTGAACGAGACCCATTGATCGATCAATGCCTGTTCTTCGACAGAGGATCCAAGGAGGGTTGAATTTTTGGCAAGCCCGGCGACTGGAGGCAAGACACTGCGTCAGCATGTGTAAGAAGTGATGACTCGGGTCAAGGGCACATGTATCCAACGAAAAGGACACCTTGCTTGTAGCAAGGCGGGAAAGGTGATTAATAACATGCTCACCATAACGCGCGATTGCGGTCGTTTCGAATAGCTTGAAACCTGAACTGGTTTCCAAAGCAGGGATCTTTCCGTTCGCAAACTTGGAGGTGAATTCGGGTGTCTTGTTAGTCACCCTGTGCTCGTATCCCTCTCCCAAAGAGATGTCGATGCCACCAAATGCTGCTACCGCACGGATCTGACAACATGTGAGTCAATCAGACGGGGTGCGTTGCAAGCGTATCCATCGTAAAATGTGAGACTTACGCGGAGACCTTGCACTTGTGTTGGTGTAGTCCAGAGCTTTCCAGCAGACATTGTAACGGGTAACGGAAGAGGAAGGAGGGTGAAGGGCAAATTGGTTGAGATTCCAACTCGAATATGCGACGTTCGAGTCACGCCCGTCACGCGTAGGGAACATGTTTGTTTGTCGCGGTTCTACTCTCATTTCGACAGAAAAGGCAGGAGGTTTCATCACCCACCATAATCGCCCCCAAAGTGCTGTTCGCAGACGGTATGAGTACATACGCCCAATTAATGGAGCTGAGCTGTCTGACAATAGGCGTAATTTTTGTAGCCTACTAGGACTGGCGGGCTGCGGTTCCTTCGGCAACCAACCTGTTCGAAGGATGCAGAACCCTCCCGCGGACGCTACTTCAAGGGCAAATCGACACCAGAGACTGAGAAAGAGACGCCCCTTGTCTACAGTTGGAGAACCTATGATAAGGCAACATATTAGGCAACAAGCCTTGGATATCAACTCTTTCGCTCAAAGGTTGCATGAAACCGAACTCCAGATTCTGCATGAGCGTTCAGGCAGAGCAAAGGCCGTGAGGGAACTGGAAAAGGCTATGACGACCATTTCCAACGAACAGTCACGCACACGGGAGTTATATAGTCTACTGGAATCGACCGCAAGTATTGCAGGGAGGCTCAGCGTTGACCTTGGACTAGGGTCAAGAATTTCTTCCAAGGAAACTGCAACTGATTCGCCGAAAGACTTTTCTTACGTCCCGGAAATACTACGTGCGTGCGCTGACGCCGTTATTGGACTCCAGGCTCGGTCTACCAAAGCGTCCAAGCTTCAAGGGGATGTGCAACACACTCAGCTACGTCTCCGACTTGGCATGGCACTATGGCGACATCGTGGTATGGAACTCGAGCTTCTGGCAAATCACCGCGAATTGGAGGCCCTTCATCGACGCGTAGACACCGTCTCTGATCTTGAAGATCACATCTCCGTTGCTCACAAGATAAACTCGGGTATCTACGAGTACCTGGAATATCAGCAACGTCAAATCCAAGCTCTCGAGTCCGAGAATGCGATTCTCAGGGCCAATATCCAGAGGCAAACGCATGACTTGGTTCACTACCGCTCAAAGATCAAGGTCTGTGCCGAAAGGCTCGAGCAGATTACCGACCAACGAGAGAGAGCAATCCAAGGCCTTACTACTCTTCAATTACGTCTTCTCGCGTATGGCCGACCCCCATCGAGGGAGGTATATACCCCCGAAAGCCAAACTCACTCTGAACTTTCCACAAGGTCATTTGCCAGCTCAAATCAATCGTTCAAGAAGGCAGTTCGCTTCCACCCGCTGGTATCCCAACCTTGAAGCTGCCCAGATGGACGTGCACCGCGTCGCAACGCACAGAGAATCAAGTACATTCCTTATTCCCGTGATTTATTCAGATTAAGGTGGGGGACTTGTACATAGCTATTATGTGATGTAATTCGCGTATTGGGTCATGAATTTGTCGCTGGTTCAAGGCTTGTCCGACAAATTCGACGTGGAACGGTCGTGCCTGATCGCTGGTCACAAACAAAATTCCACCTTGTCGCATCTCTAGCGTATGCCTCCCAAAAAGGCAAAGGCCCCTGCTCCGGCAATTCCAGCGACCGCAAAGGGGCCGGCTCGGGCAACAGCGCCGCTTCCGGGCGGTGGGGCTTCTTCAGTGAGGCGACTACCTCCCAAGAAATTGGACCCTGAGCAACTCAAAGCAGCTGAGGAGCGTGCCCGTCAAGAAGCAGAGAGAGCCGCCCAGGTGGAGAAAGACCTCAAAGAGTGGGAAGACCTGAATCGGCAAAGCTGGAAAGGACTTGGCTTGACTGATCCCGTGAAGAACGTCGAGGTCAGCACATTCTCTACCACACGCGACCGATGCCTGAGCTGTGTCGCACAGGACAAATGGCTATTGCTCCCAGCCTTTCTGAAGGTCAAGGGGCTGGTAAAGCAACATATCGACTCGTTCAATTACTTTGTTGATGTCGACCTCAAGAATATCCTTGCTGCGAATAATCTCATCACTTCCGACGTCGACCCTCACTTCTTCCTCAAATATACGAACATCTATATTGAACACCCGTCTCGTACGGACAAGAACGCTCACGACCGCAGTATAACGCCTCACGAGTGCCGATTACGAGATCAGACGTACTCAGGCCGCATAATGGTAACCATCGAGTACACCCGCGAACGGCAAATTATCCGCAAGTCAGATATCTGCATCGGACGACTTCCCATCATGCTACGGAGTAACAAGTGTGTACTGGAGAACAAAAACCACGCGCAGCTAGCACGAATGATGGAATGCCCTTTGGATCCCGGAGGTTACTTCATCGTCAAGGGCACCGAAAAGGTCATTCTTGTTCAAGAACAGCTAAGCAAGAACCGAATCATTGTAGAGACGGATCCAGTGAAGAACATCGTTCAGGCAACGGTCACCTCATCAACCCATGAACGCAAGTCAAAGACGTACGTCGCGACGAAGCATTCCAAGATCTATCTCCGACACAACACGTTTTCAGAAGACATCCCAATAGTCATAGCTCTGAAGGCGTTGGGAGTCCAATCGGACAAGGAAATTTTACTCCTCTGCGCAGGCAATGAAGAAACGTACAAAAATACGTTCGCGATCAACTTGGAAGAGGCGTCCAAACTAGAAGTCTTCACTCGCCATCAGGCTTTGGAATATATTGGCTCCCGTGTGAGGGGGAAACGCGGTTTTGGTCTCAGCGTTGTGGTGAAACGGCCGCCTTGGGAGGAGGCACTCGAGGCGCTGGCTACGATCGTACTTGCTCACGTTCCTGTGGTCAACCTCGACTTCAAACCTAAGGCCATCTATATTGCAACCATGACTCGGAGGGTTCTAATGGCCATGGACGACGATAAACTGGTGGATGACCGAGACTACGTTGGGAACAAACGGCTTGAGCTGTACGTCTCGCTCCTCTCCGGCACCTACTCTCCACGTTGACTCACTACATGCAGTGCAGGACAGCTCCTCTCTTTGCTGTTTGAGGACTTGTTCAAGAAGTTCAATTCTGACATCAAGCTTCTCGTGGACAAGGAACTGAAGAAGACGTCGCGTACACAAGCTATGGACGCTTTCCAGTACATGACGTACGGGGACGCTATCACTGCGGGCTTCGTTCGCGCCATTAG
Source organism: Tulasnella sp. 403 (assembly GCA_019632305.1). Classification (NCBI taxonomy): domain Eukaryota; kingdom Fungi; phylum Basidiomycota; class Agaricomycetes; order Cantharellales; family Tulasnellaceae; genus Tulasnella; species Tulasnella sp. 403. Next base: position 418,128 of record WSTW01000002.1, on the reverse strand, counting down.
CACTGGAAATTGGTCGCTGAAACGATTCAAGATGGAGCGCGCCGGGGTGACTCACGTTCTCAGTCGCCTCAGTTTTATCTCGGCTCTTGGGATGATGACTCGGATATCGTCGCAATTCGAGAAGACTAGAAAGGTATCTGGGCCTCGCTCCTTGCAAACCAGTCAATGGGGAGTGTTATGTCCTAGTGATACCCCTGAGGGCGAAGCCTGCGGTCTAGTGAAGAATCTGGCACTCATGACCCACATAACGACCGACGTGGATGAAGAGCCTATCATACGACTTGCTTTCATGCTTGGGGTTGAAGGTACGTCTCGTCATGTGTACTCATGTTGCTGGTCGATGCAATGATCGCGCCCGTAGACATAACGCTGGCAACAGGAGCGGAGATCTATTCGCCTGGAACCTTTGTGGTCAATGTGAACGGTTCTATTGTCGGACTTACTCGCATGCCACATCGGTTTGTCACCAACTTCCGCAAGGTTCGAAGAGCGGGTCGCTTCAACGAATTCGTCAGTATATACACTAACCACCATCACCAAACTGTCCATATTGCAAGTGACGGAGGCCGAATCTGTCGGCCGATGATTATTGTCGAGCATCAACGTCCTCGGGTTACCGCCGACCACATTCGAGTAAGTAGAATGCGATCGCGTGCATGAAACTCAACCATCTCAATCCGGTTTCTCCCTACCAGCTTCTCAAGACTGGTTCCGTATCGTTCGATGACTTCTTGACCAAAGGATTGGTAGAATACCTGGATGTTAACGAAGAAAACGACTCTCATATTGCCCTGTACGAACACATGATCCAACCGAGCACGACACACCTCGAGATCGAACCGTTCACCATCCTTGGGGCTGTCGCTGGGCTCATCCCATACCCTCACCACAACCAATCACCCCGTAATACCTATCAATGTGCCATGGGTAAACAAGCCATTGGTGCGATAGCTTACAACCAGCTCAATCGCATCGATACCCTTCTTTATCTCTCCGTCTATCCGCAACAACCGATGGTCAAGACGAAGACGATCGAGCTGGTCGGTTATGATAAATTACCTGCCGGGCAGAATGCGACGGTCGCGGTGATGAGCTATTCGGGGTATGATATCGAGGATGCCTTGATTCTGAATAAGGTAAGTGGCCAGGTGTCCGATATCAAGCGCAGTGGTGATAATCGTTCCTGTCCGTCAGGCCAGTTTGGATAGAGGCTATGGTCGATGCCAGGTTATGAGGAAGAACACAGCTATCATCAAACATTACTCCAACGGGACGTGCGTCATTTTTGTCGAGTTGGGTTATGGTTTTGTATCCTTATTATCTACCTGTGCAGGTTTGACCGATTAGCGGACCCTCCTAAAGACCCAAACGGCGATCCACTTAAAAACTACGAGGTGGTAGAACCCGATGGCCTCGGTGGTCCGGGCGAACGTATCGAATCGGGCGATATTTACATCAATAAACAGGTTCCTACCGATACTCAAGGGCTGTCTGTCGATCCAAACAAGATATCCTACAAGAACGCGCCAATGTCATACAAGAGTCCTATCCACGGTTATATCGACAAAGTTATGCTGACGAACATGGAAAATGACCAGGTTTTGGTCAAGGTCAACATTCGTCAGACGCGCCGGCCAGAACTCGGAGATAAGTTCTCTTCGCGACATGGTCAAAAAGGTGTTTGCGGCCTGATTGTGAATCAGGAGGATCTCCCTTTCAATGATCAAGGGATCAATCCCGGTGAGGACAAACGTACCTTTCACTTTCTTTGCGAGTACTGAGATGTCGCATTCAAGACACCATCATGAATCCTCACGGTTTCCCTTCCCGTATGACTGTTGGCAAGATGATTGAACTCCTGGCTGGCAAAGTAGACATATGCATATCTCTTTCGGCCATCAGCTGACCAGAGTGGTGTTTAGGCAGGTGTCTTGACCGGCAAACTCCAGTATGGCACTGCATTCGGCGGATCCAAGGTACGGCGTTTGCCGGATCGCATGTGTAACCATTTCTGACTGCACGCCCACAAGGTTGAAGACATGTCACGGATCTTGATCGAGTGCGGTTTCAACTATGCTGGAAAGGACTCCTTGACAAGCGGGATCACCGGGGAAGTGCAAGAAGCATACACGTATTTCGGTCCTATTTACTACCAGGTACGTCCTTGGGACGCCTGATTAGAACTGTTTCTGAAAAATCTTGCTTCTAGAAATTAAGTATGTTTTCGTGCGTTTCTGCCATTGGTGCTCGTACTGACGTTGAGTTTAACCGCAAGAACACATGGTCGTTGACAAAATGCATGCTCGTTCTCGGTCAGTAACAATACTGCCTTCTTCGGTGTAAGTTGACCTTTTTAATTTCAAATAGGGGACCTCGAGCTGCGTTAACACGTCAACCGACCGAAGGTCGCTCTCGAGACGGTGGGTTGCGTCTCGGAGAGATGGAACGCGACTGCTTGATTGGTTATGGCGCAACTCAACTGTTACTCGAGAGACTGATGCTCTCATCTGACGTGTTCGAGCTTGATGCCTGCCAAGACTGCGGTTTGATGGGCTATAACGGCTACTGCACGTATTGCAAGAGCTCGAAAAAGGTGTCCAAGCTGACGATACCCTATGCCGCCAAGTTACTATTCCAAGAGGTGCGATCCTTCGCGTCTCGATGCCGCTGGTAGGCTGACAATCATCAAATAGCTCATGGCAATGAACGTTGTGCCCCGACTGGTTCTGGAAGATGATACGTAAAATCTTATGTCTAGATTAATAGTCCCAAGATAATTTTGTATCCATACGATAGTGAACGATTTATCGCGATGAGACTCGCGCATCGCGGATGTTGGGCTCGAATGTCTTTCATCTGAGCTCAAGTGGGGTAGTGGTAACCTGGATCGTTGCCATTGAATAAGTCGATCCGCCCCGCGTTCGATTCGCGGCTTGAGCATTCATTTTTTGCCTTCTTGTCGGAGTATCGTGCTACTTTTTGGATATATAGTGAGGTCCTTCGTCTTTCCTCATTTGCAGAGTGCCATGAGATCAACATGATCGGGGCGGGAATCGATGGTTGTAACGCGTCACGTCACCACGTGACACGTACGGTCCCATCTTCACCAACACCCGTTTCTCTGTTTTGTCAATCAAAGGTTGAATGTAAGCCTACCTCTGCCCGTATTGCGCATCCGAAATTCTGATAATCCATTCCAATCGTACGTGCTTCATTACCCGTGTTTCATTTTGGACTGGTGTAGATTATGCTGAGGAATAGATCGCCCGCAGTATTCGCGTCAACACCCATCTGCCATGGATCCATTTGTTGTCCCGGCCCCTACCTTTACTTCTCCCGCCTCCGCTGGTACCACCTATGTAAAGCTCACCCAACCACCTCAACCACCTCGGGTCCCTGAATCTGCGCTGTTGAAGAGCATTCGCCAAGCGCTGAGTGCGACCACTCCCATACCTTATGAACTACCGCGGCGGACCTTATCAGCTTCGTCGGACGGGGAGGAAGAGCTATTTTGGATCGATAGGACCGTTGTATGGAGTATCGGCGGAGTTCAGCGTCGCAAATGGGTTTTCGAGACGGAGGCCAAGGATCAGGTGCTCTGGGCCTGTTGGGCCTCTTTCGACAGCGACAAGTTCAGCCGCCAATTCGGGTCTGCTCTTAACCAGGCTTCTGCCGCATCGGGCTCCCTGCGCCATCTGTATACACCAACCGCCGACGAGGACTTCATCGCTACCTTTGGCCTATTTTCAGGCGTCCGACCCCCGCCCTCGAAAGGTGCTGGGTTCCACAGATTCTCAGGGAGTAAGGCTCAGCCTCCCCTCACAAGATGCATCTGCATCTTCCTCACAAGTTTTGTTATGATGTACACGAAAGATGGGGGGCTCGAGTACGCTGCGAACCTTCCGTTCCATGTCAAGCGCGTCTGGGAGCTCAGCACCGGCGGCGTCGTGATTGAGCGGGTAGTGGCTGCGGATGAAACCGAGGGCGATCTGTTACCAACACTTTTCTCCCTCTCTGGACCGTACGATGAAGTGAAGATTGCGGGCTTCGCCCACTCCATCGAGGGTGGTGTCACCCTCTCCTGGTCACGCTCCCACCCAGGGCAACCATCAGTCCCGCCTGGCAATCCCTCCGTCACCATCCGCAAAGAACCTCCCATCGACGAAGATGACCCTCGACCTCTTCGCTCCTTCTCCAAAACGGAACGGGTCTTGTTTTCCTCTTCCGAATCCAACTCGGTTTGCAATCGCATTCTCGTCAGTCATGATCCAACCTTTCAAACTGTCCGAATATGGAGATACGTGTTCGACAAGTCCGATGAAGCTATAAGTGCTCCATCGCCCGAATTGAAAGGAACCCCCGTTCAGAAGAACGTAACTTCAACAAGCTTGACTGACCTGCAACTTGAAGCCGCAAAGATACCGCGCCCCTCTGCCCCTCCACCGATGTTTCGGCCGCTTGGAGGTCGCCGCTCGCATGAAATCCCTTCCACCCCTACTCAAGACACTATAGCGGCGTCCCTGGCGCTTGCCAAACAAACTGTTCAAGGCATCACTCGGCCCCGCACCAGCGACGACGGGAAACCGCGTGGACGACCGATATCGCATTCAAGGACTCAATCTCAGTCACGCAACGAATTGAGTGTCACCCTGGATCGAATGGCTCTCAGCGGGTCGGGCGAAGAGTTGAGGGACTACGGTTTGGGCAACCGCGTCGTTGACGATGGACGGATGCGGCCCGAGGTTTGGTTATCGTGTATCCATGAATTCGGTGTGGCGGAAGACAGGTAGGCTCATTGTCGTGATCACTTATTACTGCTCTCACCTGGTATTGCTCCATAACTTCAGCCCAAACGCTGTTGTGGTGCACATGTTTGACGTACGGCTCGACATGGGAAAGTTGGCAGTACTTTCACCTTCACAACAAATTGTATCAACGTTTTCCATCCTTTACCACAAGAACCAAGTTTCCTGCCGTCCGCTCCAAACCATCCAGGCAATTTCCATAGCGCCAATACTCTCCTTGCGACCACCAGTCTACGATCTATTGATCATAAGACCAAATAACAAGCTTGCCATTGTCACATACGACTTCCAAGAGCTTGGTGTACGCCTAACGAACCCTGCCTCTGACCCCGAACTGGATGAAGACGATTCGGATGTCATGCATCCTATCCTCGACTCCCCTCTGCCGGGTGACCGCATCCCTGTCTATCTTAAGGATGCTGTCAAATCAGCGGTAACTGTGGTTTTCAAAGACAAGACTGAGACCAGGACGACACTCGAGTTTGGACCCCGAGGATTCGTCAACCAAGTCTTCATGGCGTTGTCATACGTTTTGCCCGCCGATATCACGTTCGATATCAGGACCCGCTACTTGCGTCGGTGGACAAGGCTGGGGAAAGCTGGCTCTATAGAAGAGGAGTTTGCGTGCTGCAGCGAAGCCATCATGGAGAGTTTGGTTCAAGGAGGTGTTGGCGATTCTGAGGGGGCACCAGTGCCGGCATGGTCTCAACGTACCGCGTCTCTCAACATTATCCCGGACGCATGGAGCCGACTTGCAAGTACTGTATCTCACCCCAAAATATCGATCGACTCTGCTCTGCGGCATCTCGAATTCCCGACCAAACCGGACGTTGGCGTGCCAAGGCCTTCGTCCATCACGTCTTCAAGTCGAGTGGCCCTCCCCTATCGTATCACTCGGCCACCTTCATGGGCGTCTCCAGCTGTCCAAGTTTTGCATTTACTCGGCGAGTCGTTCAAGATCTCCATCGGGAAATACCGTGAACTTCGTCTCCTCGCTCCTCTTCTCGTTCGCATGGGTCGCTTGGTCGGAATGGACTGGTCGAACTACTGGGCTGCTTTGGCTCCCGAAGATCCAGACTCTTGGATGCCGTCAGAATCATACGGTACGCAGTTGTGCTTAACTTTCCGATTTCATTCTAACTGCCTTCTGCAGCGTTTATGCGAGACCCAAAACTACCTCACAAGCCGCAAGACGTGTTTCACTACCTTGCCACTCGTCTTCATAACACCTATCCCACTAAATCGGGCCATTTCGTGGCTATCTCTCAAGTGCACCAAGTGTACGGTCTTCGCCCGTCGCTGGAGTATGGATCTGTCCGCGTCAACCCAATCAACCGCTTCGTGCTTGACACTTACATGGCCCTTACCGACTTCAAGAAATACCAAACAGCCATCGAGCGGGCAAAAGCAGCAGTCACCGTCATGTACAACCACGGCGTGTCTCCCGATGAAATAACCAAGTTACCGTTTGGAATCTCCCTTCCTCTTAAAGAGGCTTTGAAGCTGTGTCAAGAATACCCTCCGATGGATTGGGAACCTTCGCAGTACATCTTGATTGACCGCTACGATCTCGCTAAAATGGCGACTCTGGACTGGGATAACGTGGCTGCTGGCTTTGGTGAAGCATATCGGTACAAAAGGGAGGCGGTACGTTCATGATCACGTTTTGGTTTCTGTCAAGATGCTGATCCGCGTTGAGTAGGCGTACAAGGACGACCGTGAAACCATCGGTTCCATCGTGAACGACGCAAAGCTTGCCGCGGAAGGGACGGCGAGCGATCCGGCGGAATCGTCCATGTACAACCGCGAGTTTACGGACGTCCGGTTCGGAATCGACCGCCGCCTCCGTGAGGTCGACCGAATGTTGCAATCCTCGGGCCTCACAACTGTTAAGATCTTGGAACGACCGGACTTGAAGTGAGTGCCTACGTCCCTGATATGTAGCAACTTTTTTGACAAGAGAACTAGTGAGCACGACCTGGCAAAGGAACAACACCAGTTTGCCATTGTTATCGCAGAACGAACACTTTCGCTTTCCGTCGGGAGAGCCATGTACACGTACGGCTCGCTGGAAAACGTCGACTCGGACTCATTCTCCATCCCGAAGATCGACCTCACTGTCCGAATGGTTCCCCAAGGCGTTACGATCGTAGTGGACCAGTCCAAAATGATCAGCCAGGATGCGCGTATGTGGGGCGAGTTCCACAACGGGGTCGCTGCCGCACTGCGAGTATCGAGGGGAGCTCCTGGGGTTGATAGCACATGGATCGCCTTCAATAGGCCGAACGACCTTACTCCCGAGCACGCCGGCTTTATCCTTGGACTCGGTCTCAATGGACATCTCCGCGGCTTATATACATGGCACACCTTCAGCTACCTGACCCCAAAGCACGAAATGACCACGGTAGCGATGCTCTTGGGCTTGGCTGCCTCTTACGTGGGGACCGGAGAGTTGATCGTTACCAGGATGTTGACCGTCCACACGCCCGCACTCCTTCCACCCGGGTCGGCAGAGATGAACCTTGGGTTGTGGACGCAGATGTCGGGACTGATGGGTATCGGCGTTTTGTACCTGGGGAAGAAGGACCGGCGGATGGCTGAGGCATGCCTGAATGAAATCGGTGGTCGAGATTTCGGCACGCGTCTCGACGTGACCAACGAAAACCGAGAAGCTTACGCCGTCACCGCTGCCCTGGCATTCGGGCTCATCATGTGTGGTCAAGGTGCCAGCGCCAACAGCCCCGCGGATCTGGATATGATTGGAAAACTTCGGGTTCTAGCACAGGGTCAGCCCAATGCGACCGAAAGCAAACAATTCCAACCGGTCTTTGGGCTCAACCTCACGTCCCCGGCGGCTACTATTGCTCTCGGTCTTATGTTCATGAAGACAGAGCGGATTGATATCGCGGGCTTGTTCGAGACGGCTTACACGCCTCTCGAACTCTCTCGCGTGCAACCCAACGTACTCCTCATCCGGACCCTCTCTCGTTTGCTAATCATGTGGAAACACATTGAACCCACAGTGCGGTGGGTGACGACACAGGTGCCCAAGAAAATGGCGGACAACGACGAGCTGCAAGGGTACGATGATGCGATCAAAGACTCGTACGACTTGGCGTATTACAATATTGTGGCGGGCGTGTGTTTTGCAATCGCGCTGAAGTATGCCGGAAGTGCTGATCAGGCCGCGGAGACGACGTTGATACACTACTATGATGCCTTTAGTAAAACAGCAAGTCAACCAGGTATGTTCCGATCTGACCCTCCCCAAAGGTCCTCTGGCAAACATGTCTTTCGCGTAGCTGTGACATTCGATGCTCAAATCAAACGCTCCGCGGTACGCGACAGCCTTAATCTCTTGTCCCTCTGCGTCGGCATGGTCATGGCTGGAACTGGCGAGCTCAATGCTCTCCGACGGCTTCGTTACGCCCATGGTCAATTGATGCCTTACATCAAGTATGGAAGCCACATGACGTCGCACATGTCCCTTGGTCTGCTGTTCCTCGGTGGCGGACGTTATACGATCGGAACGTCGAACGCAGCCATTGCATGTCTCGTTGCTGCGTTCTACCCGCGGTGGCCAAATAACGCTGGCGACACGAAGGGCCTCCTACCCGTCTTCCGTCATCTATGGACACTCGCCGTCGAGCCTCGCTGTCTCATCGCGCGGGATGCCGATTCGGGCGAAACGGTGTACATACCTGTGAAGATCAAAGTCGAAGAAGGCAATGGCTACAGGACGTATCAATACACTTCCCCGTCTTTGATTCCCGACTTCACGAAGCTCATGTCAATCACTGTCGATAGTCCACGGTATTGGCCTTTCTTTATCGACTTCGCCAAGTCAAGTCACGCTCGCTTCGTCAGACAAATCATGCGAACCCAGACGATTTGGGTGAAGAGGCGGTCTGGGTATTTAGGCTACGGGGAGGACCCAAGAGGGAATCGCAGCATCTTTGCGTTCATTGGATTCAGAGTCGGGGATACCGCAACGATGGACTTCCCCAGCGGCTCGGCCGAGGAACGGATGTCTGTCATGTCGGAGCTGGACCAGTTCATCACGTCCTTCTCTGTGGACACTCGGACGATCATGTTTGCAGACTGGTTATGCCACGCGGAGCCCGTGAACGACCTCGAAGCCAAGATTGTCAGCTATTGCCAACAGAGTCTCTTGGAATGCCTCCTCCACGACAAGCCTTCCAGTCTGCAAACGCTGATGAACGTGTTTCAAATACGTTATGGCACGTCTTCGGATGATATGGTGGGCAGTGCGATCCCAGCCTTGACTCTCAAGAACCTCAAATTCCTCAACACCTATTATGCACATCTGCACAACCGCTACTTTGGAGGCCGCGTGGAAAAGGAACGTGCTCTAAGGCCTCCTTTGGTTCGCTTCACTTTGCTACAGTCGGCAGTCAACGCTATGGATGACTACGTCAAAGACCTGCGCCAAATTGACGCACAGTTCCACGACTTGATGCACGCGTATCTTCGCGGCGAAGGGTGTCGTAGGATTCTGGATGGGCACAATGCGACGGACAAGGCGTCTCTAGCGACGAAGCTGGCGTTCTACATCGTGAACGAACACGTCCCCGGCGTCGAGGTGTTGTCTGCTTTGGACAAGGTTGTCTCCGAAAGGAAGGCCTCGAAGAAAATAGGTCGCGCTGGAGAACATTTGGACGACGAGTTACGCAGAAAATGCATCCAGATGGTAGTCCGCTCCGTATTACTCTCTGCTAATGCAACACCGATGTGGGAGATGACATCTCGAGCATTCGACGATGTCGTGGAGGCTAGGGGATTTTAGATATTCTCTAATAAAGTCCATGTACTTATAGTCCAACGCAGTTGCGCTTTTTTGTTACGCAGAAACCGATTGCCGTCTCAAAGCAGCCTGGAAAGTATATCAGTGGAATGATCATGTTTGGGGGTGTATGAGTAGCATTACCTGATTTAAGTCACGAAGAAGGGTGATAGTAATCTCCCAGTTTACGCAGCCGTCGGTGATGCTAACACCGTATTTTAAAGCGCTTGGACCCTCAGGAGGGATTTCTTGTCGTCCCTCGTTGATGTTCGATTCGATCATGACACCGGTGATTGTCTTGTCTCCCGCTTCGAGTTGGCTGCAAATGTCGGCAAGCACCTTGGGTTGGTTTCGGAAATCTTTGGAAGAGTTGGCGTCTAGGCAAATAGAGGTCAGCAAGACTCTACAAACATTGGCTAAAGGGAGACACACGGCTGCAGTCGATCATAACGCTAGGGGTCTGACCGGCCTTTTCTAATCCTTTTCGAGCTTTTTCAACGTACTCTTTGCTGTAATTCGGACCACTTGAACCGCCACGGAGGATGACATGCCCGTTTGGATTGCCGGATGTCTTCACGATGGCAGCCAAGCCTAGGTAATGCGTGAGCCGTGTTCTCAAATAGGTCTTACTTGGTTGCGACCACCAGGACACGCACCATTTTCGGTGACACCAAGGAAGGTGTGACGATTAGAAGCGGCCTTCATGGCATCAACCGCAACTTGTATGGAGCCTTCCGTACCGTTCTTGAAGCCGATGGGGAAAGAGGACCCCGAAGCGAGTTCTCGATGGAGTTGCGACTCGGTTGTGCGGGCACCAATGGCGCCCCAGGAGACGAGATCCTGGGATACCGTCGTATGTCAGGGGGGCGAAAGTAGACGGCTATACTTGGACGTACGGCAAAGTATTGAGGAGAGATGGTCTAAAGGTGGTACGATCGTCAGACGTGGCTAGGCGGACAGCCCTTGTAAGGAGTACACACATCAAGCAGCTCGCAGCCAACGGGCAATCCGATATGGGTAATGTCTGCTAATAGCTGGCGCGCCAGTCGGAGACCTTTGTTGATCTTGAATGACCCATCGAGCTCTGGGTCGCTAGATGGGAGCAGAGAGGTCAAATTTGGACCATCTGCAGAGGTTGGCCGAGCTTACTTTACGAGTCCCTTCCAGCCTAGAATAACGGTTCATCAGTTCCTGTGGGTTATGAGAGTGACACGTTCCTTTCTCACCGACTGTCGTCCTTGGTTTCTGGGTGGCGTATTATTCTTAGCAATGGGTGATATCATAAATGAGGACACTTACTTCGCTGTTGTGGGGCTTTAGCACTGGAGCCAATGACAACAACATGGAGAACTCACAAGTAGGTTCGCATAACAATGAGCAGCCCATCCAACTCTGAAGACAACTGGTGAAGTCGCTTGGCGTATTCCATTGCCTGTTCCGGGTCGTGGATACTACATGGGCCAACCACGACGAGCACTCGAGGATCGCTCCCGTCAATGATTTTTGCGGCAATTCTACGTGCTCGGGTGACAGTGTGTCGAGATTGCGAAGAAACGGCAACTTCTGATTTCAAGAGGGCAGGCTGGATCAAAGGTTCATACTGAAAGAGAGAAAGGGTTAACAGGATGACCAATGCGTTCCTCATTATTGGACGAAACGTACGCCGGCGACACGGGAGTCCTCCAGGTAACCTGGTTCGGGGCTGGTGGGAGACGGTGGGGAGCTAGTACCCGTTGACATGATTTTGCGGTAGTTCTAGCGATGAGTTCAGAAAGCACGAGGGTTGGGAGGGCTGGAAGAAAAAGTCCAACGTGGTCAAAGCACGCGTGTTATATGTTTTTTCGTCAAGCGAAACACGTTCCAAAGAGTCACTCCTTCTGGGTCGACTCTATTGCAAAAAAATGTACGAGGGACCGGATATATCGGCCGAGACTTCTCCCGGTGGAAGGTTCATCCCCCGACGACAACCCCGTACTCAGTAACGTTAGACAGAGGACTGGGGCAGGGCTAAAGATGAACATCTGACGATCCAACGTCGAACACTTCACATCGTCTTCGAACGTCTATTGAGTTAATTTATGCTGCAGAAAGCGAAGTGCACGTTCATTGCATTCCGTGCCACCCACCGTTCCACCCTGGGTTCATGTTCCCCTGCATGCCGTCACCCATGCTCATCCCCCCACCCATCATCCCAGCGGCAGGGTTATACATCATGCCCATTCCTACTTGCGGAGAACCGACATGCATCCCCGGCATTCCCATGCCCATACCCATTTGTGCCTGACCCATTTGAATGTCGGGCGTGCCACCCATCATACCCATCCCGCCGCCCATCCCATTGGCTTCAAAAAGGTCATTGAAAGTCATCCCAGGCTGGAAAGGAGCCATTCCCATGCCCATTGGCATACCCATCCCAGGCATAACCATGGGCATAACCATCTGCATTGGTTGTTGCATTGATGGCGTTATTCCGGCGCCCATCATTGTGTTTGGTGGAAGCATTCCACCAGGGGGACTTCCCATGAACGTCTGGGCTCCAGGCATCATCCCCATGTTACCAGGCGATTGGTTCATGTTCATGGCCATCCCAGACACCTGTTGTTGCTGAGGGCGTACGATGCCCAGACCGACCCCCCCGCTGAATCCCCCACTCGATGCCCGGTTATGGGTGTTCATGTTGGGCCTCGCTGGTAGCATGTGGCCTGGTGTCTGCGAAAATGGCGGACTGGTTTGCATCGAAGTTGTCTGGTTTCCACCACTACGATTTGGGGACTTCGGTCGTAATATCTCGATTTCTAGTTCGAAAAGGACAAGCACGCGATAAGTTGCGTGCTCCAGACAATAAAACACTCTAACCTTGCGATGTGGGCACAACCGCCCTTCCAATCTCGTCGCGAGGGATTTCTGAATCCCAAATAGTCCGGTCCCACGTTCTTGCCAAGCTTTCTTGCGCGATTTGTGGGGTGAGTTCAAAGTCGCCAGCTGTTACCCAGCCACGCCGTAATGAATATGGCCTCCCGAAGATCTCGAGCCGGCGGAGTCCCAAGCAGAAGTTTTCTATTAGAGTGTACATCTCCGGAGGTTTGCGGGTTGGATCTACCCAAGACAATTAGTCAGAACCCACGTGGACAAGAGGGTTTGGATTCCATACCTGTGGGATCCCCTTCCCAAATAATAACGTCGGTGTCTGAGACAGATCGGAGATAGTGAGTGGTTCACGGAGAAAAGCCAGAGGCAGTCAGATCTCACATACCGACATTACAGTGGACGAACCAGCTGTCCGTCGACCGTCGCACTGTGCCTCGTATGCCCATTAGGCAATGTTGTTTCGCTCTGGTTAGTAAGGATGTCGTCGGTGGATCGGTCTAAATATACAAACACGGTTAGCGCCAACAATAGCATACGCTAAAGCCCACCCACCCCGGGCCCACGATTGGAAGTCTTGTTAGTTTTGATCCATACGACATCCTCGCAACGGCGATAACCCCACTTGGCCAGCACCGCTCGACCTCGTTCTAGGCCTTCCCCGGCACCGCTACCAACCCACAGGAACACGAAGCTAGGATCGGCAGCCAGGGAAGGTACCGGAAGTGTCTCCAACGTGTCCCAAGAGAAAGAGGACGAGAATGGTGGATCGACCAGGATAACGTCGAACTTGACCGGGGCAAGGTTCATAAGTTCAGATTGGTGTATATGCATGGGCGCGTGAGCAAAGTCGTTGACGGAGCCCTTCTTCAACGACAGCAATCGCTGTTGCTTGGGGTACCTGGAGAGGTGATATAAATATAGCTGACGTGCGTAATAACGATAACGCTCACTCTTCAAAACGGTTCTCTGGCTCTGCTCCCAGCACCCAATTCTGGGGCCATTCTCCCGTATCGACATATCGTTGAGAGTAGTCGTTCCGGATCGTCTCTTCCTCCGGGACGTAGTTATGATAACGAGCAACTCTCGCCCGTTTGACCGCCGGTAAGTCGCTCCGCACCACCTTGTACGCGGGTTGCTGAGGTTTAACTGCTTCTTCATCACGATTTGGGGAGAGAGATATGGGCGGTGAGGGCGGGGGCGATGGCAGAAGAGGCAAGGATAGTAAAGCCCGTGGTGGTGAATCCAGATTAGCAAGGATGCGCCGGTGTTCACGTTGTAGTGAGCGCACTTCAGCTGTCAACCTTGCATGTTCGGAAAGGACTTCTTGGGCGGAAGCTATGGTGTTGTCCATCTGGCGCCGAGCGGTGGCTGTTGGGAAGGTATCAACAACGGCGGATAATGGTGGATAACCGCGAATCGGGGTCGGTGGTGAAGCTGACTGCGAGGACTGATACCTGCAGCGTAATGATTAATGACTGCCTTGGGTTATCTACGAGATATACGCGAAGGACAGGGAGGACATGGTTGTGGATGAGTGCGGAATGGATTCTCACATTCGTCACGCGTCTCTTCGCGTGCCCCGTCTTCCAACTTCGGTCCGCTTGTTGGTTGTCAGCGGCCCTCCAACGATCGCGAACGCGTTTGTGCTGGGAGTCTAACTCACGGACGTCCTTATACCCGGTTATCGAGTTTTAAAAGCAAGTCCTGCCAATTAGGGCGAGGCAAGCACGTCTATGACAGACGATCCCCCACCAAGCAGATGGAGGCCCCAACGACCCCAAGTCTCTTCCGGAGTGACTTTGGGATGTATTCTGACACTAACGGGTGGTCAACCCCGGCAGAATGGAATACTATTTCAATTTGGGCTACATCCGTGTATATCGTGACGACCATCCTGACCGACCTATGTCAACTATTCTCATAATTGCCTCGTCATCGGCGAAAAGTTTGAGACTGCCCACTGCTTTGGTCCTTCGGGCGATCATATTAATGTCTCCGAAAGTTTCGAACCTCCATGGCCATGCGTGTCGTTCGTACGATGACTGAACCGAGAGCCGACAGGACAATGAACACCACGGGGACGATGCCAATTACTATAACTTAGATCGGCACAAAGTGGTACCAGTCGACTCACGCATGATAAGGTGGATCTGCATGCCGTCAACCTCGCTGCGAAAACCACTACACGTTTGATAACACGAGGAGATCTGTACACATACGGAGATTTTGTGCAAGAGATCCCCTGAGAAGAGGGTTACCTCCGCTCTATCTATAATTGAAATGGATTGTCAAATTTCGAGGCTAGGCGTTACCCAAACCTGCATTCATTGGGACCTCCGCCGCGATGGACTTTCCCGTCTCTCGCCACTCTACGAGGTATAAATACTGCGCCAGAATCTTCTTCAGATAAAGCAAGACCTCTACGTGCTACAATTGGGTGGGTCCTGGACTCGTCCTGATCCTGCCGTTTGTCAGTGACTTTGTCAAACGTTACCACCAGGTTAAGCAAAGACTTTCCGGAATATGGAACCACCTACCAGATTGGGCCAAGCTTACCATCACTACCATCACTACCATCTCGGGAATTTGTTGATCTACGGGACTATTTCTGCGATAAGTCAGTGCAAAACCCCCGCTCTCTAAGGCCACCTTGGAGCATGCTAATGTCTGTCTCAGGTCATTTCGTACCTGTCCTCGGGCCTCCGCTTATTTGTGCTTCGTGGGGATGGTGGATTTATGGACGCTGGGGGCGATCACCTGAAGCTTGGAGTCAATTGTATGATCATGATTGACGAATGCTATTGTACTTGCTGCTGTCCGCAACTAGTGGGGCTGACGAGCGCCTCCAAGCTTCTGCTTTAGTCCTCTGAATAGACATACCAATGTCTCCAAAAGCGCTGAACGTTTTCGACCTCCAGCTGGGTCGTTGGTACGATACTGAGCCGAGAGCCAAAGCCGGCGGCAAACACCGTGTGGACGATAGCGATTGTTATAACCTGGGTCGTACAGCTGGACCAATCGATGGATGCACAATAAAGCAAATTTGAATGACACCAACTATATTATTTCCGAAGCGCCTTCAAGTCCGAAGGCGCAGGCTAACCCTAAGTATGTATATACCCACTTTTGGCGCACGAGATCCCCCAGATAAGAGCATTATCTACAATTTATCTGGAATAAGTCGTCTTCGCTCGAAGATAACAGAGGTCGGGCGTTGTCTAAACTTATATTCGTTGGGACCTCCTTCGGAATGGCGTGATGGCCCATTTCTCCCATCTTTTGCCACCCTCGATGCATATATACCCCCCGAGATTCTCCTCTAGATGAAACAAGATGGGTTGGAGTAAGTTCACGGTCGTCGCGACTCGCTCCTGCCAACTCCCGCTGACCTTCCTTTGGATGTCGCCCATTGCCGGCTCTCACATACTGTGTAGTCTCCAGAAGTGTCAAGACGCTATTCAAAAGCACCGCTCGAGCTATCAAGGATACTCGCGACAGCGCTGTAGACCGTGTTTCTACATGCTATCGTTCGGTGGGTGCTGAGATCGTCCAGACATAGCTGCTTGCGGACCGTAATATCGTATCACCAGGTTGAACAGCTGTTGTCTTTCGGGATGTTGACCCCTGTTTGTTGATGTGGGTCATACGCGTCACCGCGCGCCATCGCGTCTTTACTGTTTACTACCACCTCGTTCTCTGTATCCCCCAACTCATATACACTCAATTCTTCTTGTTCACACGTCCCGCTCCTCCTCGGAACCCACAATTTACAACAACAGCGACTTTCCGAATCATGGAATAGCCTATCCGAGCGAAATAAATATGTCATAAAGTCGTTGGCGATAACAGTTTTGTCATCTGTGGCTCTTGTGGTACTAGGTGGGTGCGAACCCCGCCCTCTCATACCACTTTGAACTGCGCTGATTCTTATTTTAGGTCAGTTCGCATCGCCATCCGTTGTGCTCGCGGCTTCTATTGTTTTGTCGGCATACTCGCTTTACCGAACATGGGTGTTTTTCAACAAATATGGGGGGTGGGAGTGGCTCAACGAATGTGCTTTGACAATTCGGTCTACGATACTCAAAGCAATTGAAGCCGCAACTGGATGGTGATAGTTGATGACCTCTAATGTATTTCGATTGCCGCTATCTGTAGCTAGCGTGTCTGGCGATTGTTTCCAATCCCTTGGATATGCATCCCATGTGATAAATCATTATTATTGAAGACGTCGACGCTAGAGAGTTGGTTGAGGCCGTAAAACAATAGGAGAGGATATAAAAGGTGACCAACTACATGATCCACTAGCTCTACACGAGAGCAATGCCTGATTCAACTCACCGCCCAAAAGACTTGGTCAGATGCCGCCTCGGCGCTCATCCTTACGAGACGGCGCACTGGCTTCTTAATGCCTGAAGGTCTTTTCGAACGTCCTCCTACAGAAATGGTGGTCCCGGTGAGGAACCAGTGCAGACAGGCAAATACAAGAGGTGGAGGCTCGTCGCGATATCAACGTTGGCCGGACAATCAAGGCTCGAGGTGTCAGAAGGGAGATGACGAATCAGATAAATCAGAGCGTCACGAATTTATGCTGGCAAAAAAAAACAGCGCACGACGGATTTGATGGCGAGCCATACTACGTACATAATAGCGACAGCATGACGAGCAGCTCTCGCCCAATTGATCGGTGGCGAGTCACTCCTGGCACGCGAATTGCTAGGGTTTAAGCGTCTTACTGACTCGATTTGTGGGTGGGAATACGGTTGGTGAGGGCGGGGGCGATGGCAGAAGGGGCAAGGATAGTGATGCCCGTGGTGGTGAGTCCAGATTAGCAAGAATATGCCAGTGTTCACGTTGGGGTGAGCGTGCTCCAGCTGTCAATCTTGCATGCTCGGAAAGAACTTCTCGGGCAGAAGCTACGGTGTTGTCCATCTGTACGTCGCCGAGCAGAGACTAACCGGGAGGTATCAACAGCGGCGGATAATGCAATGGATAACCGCGAATCGGAATCGGTGGTGAAGCTGACTGCAAGGACTGGTATACATAGTGTAGTGATCAGTGACTGTCTTGGCTATCTACAGGATATACGCGAAGGACAGAGAGGACATGGTCGTAGATGTAACGAATTCTCATATTCGTCACGTGTTTATTCGCGTGCCCGTGCCCCGTCTTCCAACTTCTTCGGTCCTCTTGTTAGTTGCCAGCGACCCTCCGATGAACGTGTTTCTGCTTAAGCTCAACGTTGTGAGATCCTAGCGCTCGATTACCGAGTTTTAAAAGCAAGCCCTGTCAATTGGGGCAGGGCAACTCCGTCTATCATGGACGATCCCCCGCAGTCAGATGAAGACCTCGACGCCCCCAAGTCTCTTTCAGAGTGATCTTGGGGTTTGTTTCGATGTAAATGGGTAGTCAACCTCGTCAGATTGGCTTGCCATTTCAATTCAAACTGCAGCAGCTGTACGCATCGCGACCAAACGTCTTACTCGACCTATGCCAGCCATAGCCATAATCACCTTGTCATCGGCGGGAATTTCAAGACTACCTGCTTGTTTTATCCTTTGGGTTGTCATATCAACGTCTCCAAAAGTCTCGACCCGCCATGCGAGTCGTTCGTACGATGACTGACCTCAGAACCGACTGGATGGTAAACACTCCGAGGACGATGCCAATTACTATAACCTAAAGCACCGGATTGGAGCAATCGATTTATGCGCAATGAGGGGATCTGCCAGACGTCAACTATATTGCCAATACCCGATAGCACGGGCTAACTCTATGGATGGGTGCTATCTGGTGTGGATCGTCTCCGCATGAAGATACGCGAGGTCCGACACCGTCCAAACCTGTATTGATTGGGACCTCCTCCGGAATGGCGTGATGTATTTTCCCCATCTCTTGCCACCCTACGAAGTATAAATACCCCGCAAGGTTCTGCTCCAAGTAAAACAAGATGGGTTGGTGTAAGTTCACGACCATCGTTCCTCTGTGTCAACTACCTCTTACCTCCCATTCGGGTGCCGTCCGTCACTGACTCTCATACACCGTGTAGTTTACAGTAGCATCAAGACTTTCTTCACGAATACCTCCCGATATATCAAAGACACGTGGAACACCACTGTAGAACGTGTTTCCACATGCTATCATTGGGTGGGTGCTGAGATATCCGGATACTGTCGCTCGGCGCTACCTTTGTCTAACACTATTACCAGGCTAAGCAACGTCTTTTCGAATTATGGGATAGCCTACCAGAATGGGCACAAGATCTCATCGTTATGTTGGCAAAAGGAATTTCAATTCAATTGATAATTTTGGCGATAGGTTAGTGCGGATCTGCCCTCTGAAACCACTTTGAACCATGCTAATAGTTGTTTCAGGTCATCTCATACCACCACTTATGCTTCCGCTTCTTGTTGCTTCGTCGGTATGGTCAATGTACAGCATATACAAGTTCCTCGAGAAGCATTGGTTCAGCAGCACAGATGAGACTCTCTCGCTGAAGCCATTGCCATATGATCATAATTGATGTCTTCTACTGTACTTCGATTGTCGTTGTCCACAACTGCGAGTCTTGCCTGCGCTTCTAACTTCTTGGACACACTCCGCATGATAAATCATTATATTGAAGACGTCAACGCCAGAGAGTTGAACGAGGCCGCAAAACAAGAGGGGGGGACAGAAAAGGTGATCAATTGCAGGATACACTAGCCCCATGTCTGTACATGAGAACGATACTTGATCCAAGTTACCACTTGCACGATTCAGTCGAACGCCGCTTCTGCCCTCACCCTTACAAGACGGCGTGCCTTCTTCTTGTGTGCTTGAAGGTCTTCACGAACTTCCTTTTATAAAAATGGTGGACCCAATGGGCAACAGACGCAAACGGGCAAATACGAGAGACGGAAGCTCACGGTGGCATCGACGTTGGGCAGTCCACCAATGTTCGGGGTGTCAGAACTGAGGAGATGACGCTAACGGCCGTGACGCAATGTACCAGGCAAATCAGAGCGTCACAAATTATGCTGGCAAAAAACGCGCATGATGGATTCGACGGTGTGCGCCATCCTACATAATAACGATAACATTCACTCCTCGGAACGGTTCTCTGGCTCTGCTCCCAGCGCCCAGTTCTGAGGTCATTCTCCCACATCGACATGTCATCGAGAATAGTTCCGGATCGTCTCTTCCTCCAGGACGTGGTTAAGATAACGAGCAGCTCTCGCCCGGCAAATCGCTCCGGGCCACCTTATGCCCCGGTTTCTGGGGGTTGAGTGTCTCTTCGTCGCGATTTAGAGGCGGTGAGGGCGGGGGTGATGGTGGAAGAGGCAAGGAAAGTAAATCATGATGCCTGGGGTGGTAAATCCAGACTGGCAAGAATGCGTGAGTGTCCATATTGTAGGACCCCAGTGAGCACACCTCAGCTGTCAGTCTTGCATGCCCAGAAATCATATCTTGGGCAGAAGCTATGGTGTTATTTATCTGTCACGGAGCAAGGGCTGACTAGACGATATCAATAACGGCAGATAGTGGTGGTTGGCTGCGGGTCGGGCCGGCGATAAGGCTGACCGATACTTGTGCAGCGTAATGGCTGACGACTGTCTTGGGCTATTTACAAAGTATGCGCGAAGGACGGAGGCGATATGGTCGTGCAGGTGAGTACGAATTCCCACACCCGTCACGCGTCTGTTCGCACGCCCAATCTTCCTTGAAGCATCCAACTTATTTCCAACTCTGGATTTCTCGGTGGTTGCCAGCGACCGTCTGATGAATGCATGATGAACGCATTGATACTAAAGCCTAACTTGCGGGCATGCCACTACTCGATTATCAAGTTTCAAAAACAAGCTCGCCTCTTAATTGGGGTGAGGCAATTCCGTCCATTATGGACGACGCCCTTCAAGTCTCTTTCAGAATGGCTCTGGAGCGTATTGTAGCATTACATAATGGGTAGTCGACTTCGTCGGGTTGGCTTACCATCTCAATTTGAACTACGCCCATGTGCGCGTATGATTGTGACAGCGATCCTGATCGACCCATATTCGCTATTCTCGCCATTACCCCGTTGTTGGCGGGCATTCCGAGGCGGCTTACTTATCTGGTCCTTTGGGTGGTCTCCAGAAGCTTCGAACCTTCATGCGGGTCGTTCGTACGACAACTGACCTGAGAGCCGACTGGACGGTAAACACTACAGGGACAATGCCAATGGCTATAGTCTAGAACATGAGATTGAACCAATTGATTCATACACATGCGGTGAGTCTGCATGCCGTCAACCGCGCCGCCAAAACGCCTACACGTCCGATAACATGGGCCAGATCTGTACACATACGGCAAATTTTGTGCAAGAGATCCCTGGAGAAGGGGATTGATTTCACACTATCTGAATCGAAATGGGTTATCCTTTCTTGAAAACCTCGAGGCAAGGCGTTACCCAGATCCGTATTTTTAGGACCTCCTCTGCGATGGATTTTCCCATCTCTCGCCACCGTACGAGATATAAATACCCCACGATGATCTCCTCGAAATGAGACAAGATGGTTTGGTGTAAGTTCACTATCATCGCTCCTCTCTACCAACTTCCTCTGACCCTCCTCTAAACGCCGTGCGTTGGTAACTCTCGCATACCATGTAGTTCTCAGTGCTGTCAAGGCGTTCTTCAGGACGACTACTCAATGTATCAAAGATGCATGCAATGGCGCTATAACAGGTGTTTCTACGTACTACAGTTGGGTGGGTGCTGGGATCGTCCTGATACCGCCGCTTGTCGCTGACTTCGTCAAACGTTACCACCAGGTTAAGCAAAGGCTTGCCAGAATATGGAACCGCCTACCAAATTGGGCCAAGTATATTGTGAAAATATGGTTAATTTACTGTGGTATCTCGGTGATATGTCCGTGCAACTCCTTCCCCTCAAAATCACTTTGAAATATGCTAACGTCTGTCACAGGCCATTTAATACCAGGCGCTGGACCTGCGCTTTATGGTCTCTGGTGGGCACAGTGGTTGATTACCGATGTATTGGGGCCACTCATAGCTTGAGGCCACAATTATATGATCATGATTTCGTCCTCCCGAGTGATAAATCATTATATTGAAGACATCGACGCTAGAGAGTTGGACGAGGCCGCAAAACAAGAGGAGGGGATATCAAAGGTGACAAGCTGCAGGATACACTAGCTTCACGTCTGTACATGAGAACGACGCTTGATCCAAGTTATCATTTACACGATTCAATCGAACGCTGCCTCTGCGCTCATCCTTACAAGACGGCGCAATTTCTTCTTATAGGTTTGAAGGTCCCCACGAACTTCCTTCCATAAAATGGCGGACCCGATGAGCAACAGGCACAAACGGGCAAATACGAGAGACGGAAGTGTACGGCGGCACCGACGTTGGTCGGACCACGACGTTCGGGGTGTCGGAACTGAGGAGATAGCGCTGACCAGCTGTGACGCGATGTATCAGGTAAATCGGCGCGTCATAGCACAGATTAGCTGAGTATGCGCGGCGGGCAGATAGACCATGGTCGTGGACGAGTGCGGAACGAATTCTCACATTTGTCACGTGCGTTTGTTCGCGTGCTTCATCCTGCTCTTTGGATCCTCTCGGTGGTTACCAGCGACTCCCCGGTGAACGCATTGATACTAAAGGCCTAACTTGCGGACATCCTACGATCTGATTATAAAGACAAGCCCTCCTTGTCGGGGGTACGTCTGTGGTGGACGATCCCCCAGCTGTTGGATGGATGCCTTGACGCCCCCATATCTCTTCCAAAGTGATCCTCGAGCTGGTTGCGACATCAACGGTAGCCAACCTCGTCGGATTGGCTGACTATTTCAATTCGAACTATGTCCGTATACATCACAACAGCCATCCTGATCAACCCATGTCAGTTATTCTCACTATCACGACGGGCATTTTAAGACGGCTTACTTCTTTCGTCTTTGGGCGGTCATGTTAATGTCTCCAGAAGCTTCGAACCCCCATGCGGGTCGTTCGTACGAAGGCTGACCTGAGTGCCGACTGGACGGTAAACACCTCGAGGACAAGGCCAATTACTGTAGTCTCGAGCATGGAATTGAATCAATCGAATCATACACAAAGAAGTGAACCTGCATGCCGCCAACCACGCTACCAAACCCCAAGACGTCCGGTAACACGGGCTAGATCTATACACATACGCAAGTTTTGTGCAAGAGATCCCTTGAGTTACCTTACGCCATCTGAAATCGAAATGGACTATCCTTCCTTGAAGGACTCGAGGCAAGGCGTTGCCCGGATTTGTGTTTTTTTTTGTGTTTTTTGGGACCTCCTCTACGATGTATTTTCCCATCTCTGGCCACCCTACAAGGTATAAATACCTTGCAAGCTTGTCCTCAGAATGAAACAAGATGAGTTGGTGTAAGTTCACAACGGTCGTTTCTCTGTGCCAGCTGCCTCTGACCCTCGTTTGGATGCTGTCCATTGTCAACTCCCAACGGACCATGTAGTTTTCAACGGTGTCAAGACGTTCTTCACTAGGACCATTCGATATATCAAGGATACATGGAACAGTGCTGTACAACATGCCTCTGCATGCTATCGAACGGTGA
The DNA here is from genome assembly GCA_019632305.1 of Tulasnella sp. 403. Taxonomy (NCBI): domain Eukaryota; kingdom Fungi; phylum Basidiomycota; class Agaricomycetes; order Cantharellales; family Tulasnellaceae; genus Tulasnella; species Tulasnella sp. 403. The sequence goes on along the minus strand of WSTW01000002.1, from coordinate 395,065 downwards.
GTGCTGGTTTCATCCAAATACTGCCACTTGTCGCTGACTTTCTAACACTTTACCACTAGGTTGAGCGACAGCTTTCTAGGCTATGGGGTGATCTACCTAAATGGACGAAAGATCTCCTCATTATGTGGGCAGAAGGAATCCCGATTCAATTGATCATTTTGGTGATAGGTCAGTGCGAATCCCGCCCTCGGTAACCACATTGAATCACGCTTATAATGCCTGTTTCAGGTCATTTCATACCACCTCTTATGCTTCCGCTTCTTTGCGTTTCGTCCGTATGGTCGATATACAGGATATACAAATTCCTCGAGAAGCACTGGTTCAGCTAGCGCCTGAAGCCATGGTTGTATGATCATAGTTGATGCCCCTGCTGTACTTCGACTGTTGCCCACAATTGCGAGTCTTGCCCACGCTTCCAAGTCCTTGGACACCCCCCGCGTGATAAATCATTATATTGAAGACGTCGACACTAGAGAGTTGGACAAGGCCGAAAAACAAGAGGAGGGAATATCAAGGTGACAAGCTGCAGGATACACTAGCTCCACGTCTGTATATGAGAACGATGCTTGATCCAAGTTACCATTTGCACGATTCAATCGAACGCTGCCTCGGCGCTCATCCTTACAAGACGGCGCACTTTCTTCTTATACGCAGGAAGGTCTTCTCGAACTTCCTTCTGTAAAACAGCATATCCGATGAGCAAACCGGCGTAGACCGGAAGGTAGACGAGATGGAAACTTACGGCGGCATCCACGTTGGCCGGACTATCAAGGTTCGGAGTGTCGGAACTAAGAAGAGAGATGACGCTGACCAGCTGTGACGCGATGAATCAGATGAATCAGAGCGTCGCAAAAATGCTGGCAAAAACCGCGCACAATAGATTCGACGGTATGCACCGGCAGCCACCGCTCGCTCGGGTCCTCGTAACCCCATTGGTCCTCCCCGGGCGCGTGCTGGGGCCGCAAAAATCAGGAACTGATAACTAACCAGACCACCCAAATAGTACGCACCAAGATGGATACACAAACCACCCCATCGGGGTAGATGTTCGGGTGCCACATGGGGGTTATAAATCGCATCTTTGGTGGCAACAGGGGGTATTCCTAGAATATCAGGTGCAGGCAGAAGGCGAACCATTGTTCCGTAAGGATTATGTCGTGACTTTGAAGCAGCCAAGTCATTCACGTACGGGGGGAAACGTTAGTCGTGCTTTGAAGAAGCCGCCTTCGCTGCACGGCCAAAGAGATATCAGGGAGTAGAATGAGCTAGAAATTTCTCAGAATGGATGAGTTTGGAATACGCACTAGAGAGTATTCTCAGGGCCAATCACAAGGATTTCCCACTCGAGCAAGTTATCGTCGTCAACAAGGCCTGATATCGCGCCAAAACGAGTGGTGTGTCAGACTAGGTTGAGTAGGAAGCGGGACGAGGAGGGACGAGATTGCTTGCAGCCTCAATCGACGCGCCATGCCTCATCGATCAAGTCACGTCCTCCTATCCACTACGACAGCGAGCTAGATGCAGTTACTTACCAGCAGAGAAACCCTCTACGGGATGTTTCTTAAGTTCTGTGGTAGACCAGGCGATGTACGTCCATGAGCGACCCTAGCAGACGTTGAAGTGCCCTGAACCCCCGTCGTGATACGCACCTTGGAGTTGCCGACGGAGAATTAGGTGACTGTTGTTTGACGTGGAAGGCTTAGACATCCTGAATGGTTTCGAGGTGGTGCGCAAGGTTGTGGTGTGGTAGAAAAAGACGAAGAAGGGGCGGTTCGGAAACAGACTAATGAATGGAACAAACGCCTTGGATAAGATGGGACAGCCTTGCCGCGGCATTCCCTTCGTTATCACAGGCACACCCAGAACACCCGATTCAAATGTGTTAAGTGAAGCAGCCTAAACGTGGTATACACATCAGCAAGTCAGAAAGGGGAGGAATAGCGACAGCAAGGTGGAAAACGGTATACGTGACGGTGTTAGTACATGGAGTATTAGTCGAGAGGAAGTACAACATCCAGCACATCAGAATAGAGACCAGTCGATAGAAATGGAAACAGTTAGATTTAACGGTTACGTTATATCGTCTAGAGCGTAGGCATAGAATGGTCGTTGGCGAATAAGGTAGTTCAGCGTTGTACCGGACGGCGCGTCGCCACCTAGGCCGTCAGGTCGATCGATTGTTGTTAGTGTCGACGGTCGGAATGCCTTCGTGCGACGGCTTTGCCATAAGATGTCTCGTCCTCGTCTTCTGCATGGTTGTCGGGATCGGCAGGTTCGACGGCCTGGAACCCAGCTCTTTTCTCCCCGATCGCTTCCGCTAGTGCAAACGCACCCGCAACGCTTGCCCCCAAGATTCTCCACTTAGGGGTCACTCCTAATGCCGACCAGTTAATTCCCCAGTCACCCGCGATAGCACACGCAATGCGGACAATCGCAGCGCTGAGTGGATCAGGCTGCCTCGCCTGGATCCATTGCTCGCCAGCCCTGAAGGAGACAAGCACGCCAATCATTTGAGGCAGCAGCAAGTTCGGAATGGCCCAACGAAGAAGAAGAGAATAGGTGGAGACGCTCTTGAGGAAGCTGGCCGGTGGGTACGGTATGTGAACAACACGACCCGGCACTAGTGCGTCTGTGGATGGGCCATCAGTGGCGGGAGTTGGCACGCTGTGGTTGGTGGTACCCAAGGGGACCTTTGAGGAATTGTACGTCAGAATCATTCCGACAGCGTGTGTGGGGTGGTACTCACAGCGTAGTAGTCCCATGGCACGAAGACGTAGATAATGAAGAGCAGTTCTGCCAGCAAGGTCAGGGACGAGATGTTCCGAGCATTGGATAGGAACTAACGCGTTTGGTTAGTGACCAGGGATAGCTACGACAGTGTGGTGCATACTCACAGCGCGAGTGTTGGTCAATGCACGGTGTGCTTCTGCATAAAACACACGGCTTTGTTCTTCTACCGCCTGTACAACTGCCTCTGGCTCTGGCGCGCTGGGCATAGCGTTTGAGAGGGCTGCAATGACGGAGCGGACAGGCGAGGTGGGGGGAAGAGCTACTTGTTGGGCTTCCTTGACCTTCAGCCGCAAGTCGGGAGACGAAGGTGGGTGCGATATCCTAGCGGCGCTACGGCGAGTTTGGACGCCGTAGCTTTCTTCGACGGCGGGTGAGGGCTCGGAAGGTTGCTGCGATGCCTCCCTGGAAAGGTCAAAAGCAAGGTGAGACCAACTAGTCTGAACTGGGATGATCAGCAGCCAAACCCACTCGGTGTTCTTGAGAGCTTTGCGCTTTGAGTAGAGACCAGAGAAACGGGGATCGCTCATCAAGTCTTGGTTTGCTGCCAGGTGCGCTTTGATACGTTCTTGGAGGGACTCCTTCGTCCCCCCGGTATCCACCCCCAGGTCAGTGGCCAAGTCCTGCAGCTCCTGCTTCTTCTTGGCAGCTAGCGCGCCAGTATAGGTAGTCATAGATGAGATGAATGAAGATCGGACAATTCGAGAGTAAATTTGTTTATCAGAGGTACGCTTGGGGGTGGGGGAGGGGAGTGTCGCGTCGAGGGGAGATGGTTTGTTTGTCAAGAACGTGACCTCTACTCGCTTGCACCTGTTTGATCCACGTGCTTGGGTTACATCATCCACTCATGCCAACATTCTACATACCTCGACCAAACATCCTCCACAAGGGGCATGCCGACATCTTCACCTGGGAAATACAGCGGGGGACATCCAGAGAACTCACGGTGTGCTCGCCAAATGTTTGCCCCCTTTGACTGGAAGAAAGGAAATGGCGCCCCAGGCAGACACGAGCGCAACACAGTGAATGTTATGCCCGTGTTTTATCCGTTTTCCAGGCAAAGGTGTTGCCCTGTCTCTAGTGTTCCCCCCTTTCTAAGGCCGAATTCGGCAAAACGGGTTACTTCTGTTGAAGTCTACCGACAACACTTGGCTATTTCTCGAAAGGCTGAATTTCGGGCTGGACCTCAGCTTGTTCACTTTCCCAAGGCCAGGGACGAGACACCATACCCAGAAGTTTCGCAACACGGTCATACATTTATAATTAGCGAACTGCAAATATGACTCATGAGAGGGCGAGGGTGTCTTCTTAGTTGACCCGCCGCAATTGGCTGAAACCTTCCAGTCAGACTGACCGTGTGGACGTACGCTGATGGGTGTGATATAGGAACAACAAGCAACCGAGTCCTCCACCCGATCCTCTTCCCTCCCCTCTCTGAAGCCTGTACTACTTCCTACCTCAACTTCAATGGCTTCAGGCCCAATTAAAGTACGTTATCAAGAACTTGGAACGGATCTGGTGCGTGTAAATGTTTTAGCACGCCGTACACGAATGCCTCCTAGCGTTGACCGCTAAATATAGGCATCCTCACTGGCATCTCTCAGACCATTCCGTCTGAAACGATCGTCTATCGTTTTTCCAAAGAGCGGATCTGATATTGGATCTGGTGGTTTTGGTACTGTGTACCGCGCTAAGCTTCAGAAGCAGATATTCGGCCCGAGGATCGATGTCGCTGTAAAAAAGCTATCTACGACCGGCGATTGGGAGAAACGTCGCTCGGTGTCTCTCGTAAGTCTTTGGCTCCAGACCATCTCATCATCTGATGGTTGTTTGACCTTGCAAGGCCCTCGCGAGGGAATTACTGGTCTGGGCGGCCCTCAAACACCCGAATGTCCTGCCGCTACTCGGATTCCACCTGAGTGGCGAACTCAACGAAGCGTGGCTTATTTCACCGCTTGCGCCCAAAGGGAATATTTCTCAGTTCCTGCAGCACGAACATCCGCCTGTGGGAAAGCGACTCGAATTGGTGTGTCGATTACCACCAACCACATATGGTTCATTAGACCTCTAATATCCACCTCGCAGGCCAAAGATACGGCAATGGGGCTCAAATACCTGCACATTCAGTCCCCACCGATTTGTCACGGTGACATCAAAGCGGTAGGTTTTCCGCACCCACAACAATGGCATTTTATCCCCAATCATTCATTTAGGTCAATGTTTTGGTCAGTGCGGATGATCGCGCCATGCTCTGCGACTTTGGCCTGTCAAGAAAGTCGGAGGAAAAGTCGGAGGAAAAGTTGGGGGACATGTCATTCACTCTCGCCACGATAGGACCGAACGCAGGGGGCACGATCCGTTACTGCAGTCCTGAACTCTTTGTTCCGAATAGCCACCCCACACCGGAGAGTGACACATGGGCGTGGGGTTGCTTGTTATTGGAGGTGATTCACAGCGTTTCGACCTTATTACCCGGTGACTCACCTATTTATTAGATTGTCACCGATCGTGTGCCATATGACGACGTGAAATCGGAAGGGCAAGTGATCCACCAGATAACAGACAACATCCCCCCCGCAACCCTGGGGCCAGACGATCAGTGCCCGCAACACGTACAAGTACTCTTGACAAAGTGCTGGAAACAGGCGCCAGACGAGCGACCCCCTATGGCCGATGTCATTGCTGAACTGACTGGTACGTGTACGATCCGAGGTTTTATGTCAGATGTCCTCAAGCCTTTTCTTAGCTGGAACCATCCACTTCCTCCAAGATGCCAGTCGCCAAACGTTGTCAGTATCTACGATGTCGACGGCATCTTCAGCCTCTAGCCTTGCTTTGTTGGAACGCGAACTGGTGAGCAGAACACCGCGAGACGACAAGCGTTGACTTACTATTCTTTAGTTCAACTTGACGACGCCCTTCCAAAGCTACGCGCTGAAGCGGGAATGGCTCACGTCTCCAAATGCAGAATCGGTCATTGGTGCTGGGTCGTATAGTACGGTGCATCAAATGTTGATGCGTCGAAATAAATTTGGGCCTCCAGAACTTGTCGCTGTCAAGAAGCTAAGGCCCGTGGGGGAGAAGGATAAGCGACTTCGAATGGCCATTGTGAGTAAATCTATCTATTTGTTTGGCCACAACCTTACGGTCTGCGCAGGCACTGATCCGGGAACTGACGGTTTGGTCTGACCTGCGGCACACGAATATTCTTCCCTTCACCGGCTATCACCTTGCCCACAAGCTTGAAGAAGCTTGGCTCGTCGCACCATATATGCAAAATGGCAACCTCAGTGGTTATCTGTTGTTGGCAAGACCTGATGAGGACACACGCCTTCAACTCGTGAGTCTCCGATCAAATGCGCGGAAGGCATGGTCTAACTCATCGCACGAGGCCTTGGATACGGCCAAGGGACTGCATTACCTGCACACTCTGGAACCTCCGGTTTGTCATGGTGACATAAAATCCGTACGTTGTTGACGGCTCCTGTTTGCCCATCGTTCTCAGTCATTGTTATCATTCTAGCTTAATGTCCTCATAGCCGACGATCGTAGTGCCGTATTATGTGATTTCGGTCTAGCCAAGACCATGGAAACCATGCCGTCTGGCCTGACGACCTCGACATTCAACCAAGCTGGGTCGATAGCGTATGAGAGTCCGGAGCTCTTGATGGGGACGTCCCTGCGTGTTCGGGAGAGCGACGTGTGGGCGTGGGGATGTCTTTTACAAGAGGTATGGCTTTCGGTTCTGACAATATTTATTCGGCGTGTTGTTAATGAAGGTACCTCCCAGATCTTCAGCGGCAAGTATCCATATTACTGGGCCACCAACCCGGGAGCCGTTGTGAAATGGATTACACAGAACGTCCCACCCGCCATTTCCGACGAGATCCGGTGTCCTCCTCGTGTCCGACGGCTGTTTACGCGTTGTTGGCAGACGAGTCCGACGACACGCCCCACAATGACGCAATGTGTTGCCGTTTTGACCGGTGAGTCGTCCGACGACAAACAGAATAGGCACTAGCTCATCACCTGCAAGCAGGAAAAGACGATGAAGTTGACCAGACACTGGGGATTGAGTCGGCAAGTAGCTCCGCACACTGTGGTTCTTAGCCTTGTTGACCTGACGGATCGAGTAACAGGATGCGCTACCTCTAGATGCCCTGCGGATTGAGAAGGCCGATCTATTGATGAACGAAGCATGCCGACTCGGGTCCGGCCGGTTCGGAACGGTCTTTAGGACAAGACTGCGGGGGGCTCTTGAGAACACTCCCGAAGGAGTCGTTGCTGTGAAAGAGCTCTTCCGTGTATTTGATGAAACCGAGAGGGCGCGTCTTGAGGTAATCCACTCAACTTTGTCTCGGTGTGCCATTTGAGGCTAACATCCACGCGGCCTTCAGCGAAATGTGTTATCTTGGGCCGCTTTGAAGCATCCAAACGTACTCCCATTCCGTGGATTCTGCAAAGATCATGGGAATATCCTTCTCGTGTATACGCATCATCATGGCGCGACGCTTGCCGCATATATAGACAAAGGTCCCCTTACTTATAAACGTCGGATGGACCTCGTGAGTGCTGCCCGTCGATATTAGCCCAACTCTCATACTGTTTATGTCACGCACCAGGCAACAGAGACGGCACAAGGGTTGCTCTATCTCCATACTCGGAACCCAGCAGTATTCCATGGTGATGTCCACTTGGTATCGCTGCCATCCCGGAGTTTCGAACTATTATGCTAACCGTCCCCTACCCAGGACAACGTCTTCGTGAGCATTGACGGACACCCCTTACTTTCCGACTATGGCGTTTCCACAACCGTGGACATGACCAAAGTCGCCAAATTAGTTCAAACGGATGACAAATGGCGCTACAGCAGCCCGGAGCTTCTAACCAAACACTCCGAGCCCACCGCCCGCAGCGATGTGTGGTCGTGGAGTTGTTTATTCCTTAAGGTTGTCGGATTCCCTCTGTACTCTCATTTGGGTGAGCTAAACGTTGTGCATGCCGCAGATCATAACCGGCAAAAACCCTTATGAGTCCGTAACCAAGGCAGACTCGCTGACAGAACATGTGTTGCCTGCTACAGTGGAAACGCTTGAATGTCCTCCACGTGCGCAGAACATTATGGGTCACTGCTGGAAGCATGACCCGAAGCTGCGCCCACCTATGAGTGAGGTACTTGCTATATTGACCGGTCGAGCCTCTCGCTTCGAGAAGGTGACAAACGTTGACGTTAAAAAGTCGGTGGGTCCCCACGATGTTGCGGATCGCGTGCCTGATATTATTCCCCGATCAGAAGTGAAACAGTGGAAGCGTTGATTTTCTCCCGTGATGGGCTTCGGTTCGCTGTGGTACTCCAGGAAGCCATCCAAATCCTCAGCACCAACACCTGGAAGTGTGAAGTGTAGGTCCACATCATGCCTGGCTATGGCATAAGTTGACTCTGATTTGCATGCCCTTACCAGGACACTCACCAGACCCACAAACCATGGGATCCTATGCCTCCTGTTTAGTCCTTCAAATCGTTTCTTTGCTATGGGCACCAATCAGGGTGATGTCTTGGTATGTTGAGCCGGTTTCTCTTGCAAGTGTCGTTCCTCAGAGTTCCACCAGATTTGGGACTTACGCTCAGGGAAGCCGCATGAGACCTACTCGGAGCTGACCAGAGAGGTGTATGGAATCGATATTTCAGCAGATGACAACTTCGTTGTTGCATCATCGACCTCCGGTGAAGTCCGCTTGTGGCTACTAGGCGACGAACGAGAAGGGCGGGTTCTACAGTCCGGCGATGGTAGCGATCCGGCATATAGTGTAACGATATCTCCCAAGTGTGATATCGTTGCGGTGGGATGTAACGGTGTACGCGTCTTGGACGTGCAGACGGGAGATTTGCTCGCTACGCTGGTGGATGGCTGGATGCACAGCATACAATTCTCGCCTGATGGCTGCTGCTTGTTTAGCTGTAATAGCCGCGGTGAAGTGAAACGATGGGACGTCACTGTTGTTTGGGAAGGTGTACCCAACAAGTCCCATTTTGTTTCTTGGGTTTCACAGGCATGTGGTTGAACGTTTTCATCAGCGTCGGTCTGACCGTCAATTACAGGCACGCCGGTCGACAACCGCTATATCAATTTCGCCGGATAATGACTGGTTTGCTACAATATGTGTCGATAGTGGGGATGTTCAGGTCGGGCGGACCGAATCTTCCGACTACAGCCATTCTCCCGTTGGAGAAGTGCCAGCTGATGGATTCAAGTGTACGTTACTATTGGATCCGGATAGTTAGGACCTAACTTGGTTATTTCTGCTTCAGGGAGGGGCGTTAGCTTGGGACCGATCTCAAACAGTGCAAGTGGACTGGCGGCTGGTTGTGGTGCTGGCATAGGCACAGCGGTGGTCGTCTGTAAGCAAAGCGTGTCATCCCCTGCCGCTTTGAACGTTCGTTCGAAACATTCTGTTCACAGACAAATACGCATTGTGGGATTCTAAAGGCGCGTACCTGGTGTAGGCAGGGTCGTGCAATTTATCATGTAGAGACGTCAGCGGGACAGGCGTTATGCAATATAATTGACGCATCACAGAACGAGACTGATGAGTGGACGTGCTGGTGGGGACACCAGCTCTGCCTCGACGCTCTGTTACTTCATGGTGCAGGGGTGCGTGTGATATACTACGTACCAACTGTGTACAGGACCTCCCCTTCTCGAGCCTAGGCCACACGTACACTGCGGCGAAAGGCTAATATATGTCATCTATAATGCCCGTTTTGATAAATTTCACATTTTGCGACCGTCTGTAAGTAAGGCGTGCTCCTCCCGCTTGAATGTTCATTTAAAACATGTCGTTCACAGATAAATACGCATCATGGAACTTCCCAGGCGCATACCTAGTGTCGGGCGAGTCGCGCGATTCATTATGTAGAGCTGGCCTGTCAAACCAGCCTATCCGCCGCGGCAAACCTTCGTCTTTCGTCTCCCCTGTCGCGATCGCTACCTCTGACGCCCTACAGGTCTGCCACCTCCATTCACGTCCCTCCTGTTGCTGCACCCCCTTTACGCGTTATTGCCTATCCTTTCGATGCTATTTGTCCCGTAGTGTCGGGCACCATCTGGACCTGTGCTCCAAACAAGTCGGATTTTCTTCTCTTAGTACTGCATGCAGGCCTCCCAGCTTTTCAAGCCAAGCCTACACGGACACGACAGCATGCATACACACCATTACAATTGTTATTCAATTATCGAGGTACTGTAATTTGACAGCAGACAGAGGATCGACAAAGGGCGGTGAATAGTGTTTACGACCTTTAGCTCATGCATTAACAGGGTGATGGCTCTGCTTCTGTCGCCCTGCGTTCCAATATGTCGTAGTGACCTGGCCTAGAAGGGCACGTAACACATAACAATTCAGCGGGCGTGGACTACACTGAGAGAGGTATGGAGGTATTCATACCTATACAATAATACGACTGGCTTTTGCACACTTTCTTGCGACCCTTCCGGTTCAAATTTAACGAAGTCGACAGTAGTAGAGTTATCGGTCGCCGATCCAGCCAGGTAAGCAACGTGGACGCTGACGGAGAGGGCACGCGTCAAGGCTGCTATCTGCGGATGGTCTGGTGCAAGAGAATCAGGGCCGGGGGTCAACGGTGATGCGTAGCATCTTTGCTCACCTGCTTCCTTGCCCGTTGCTTCAACGAACCGTTCGCAGAATTCCTTGACGCTGACAGGCTCGTACGTATCGGGGTGGAGCAAGAACGCTTCGAATGCCGACGGATCAACCCGCATTTGCGCGGACGTGACAAGGCGAAGGAAGACGACGACGGAATTGGATACTAGACAGGGCGAAGCGTTTTAACCGCGTTAGTCTGTGCCGACCACCGTTCGGAATTGTGGCAACTGACTTTCGGGGGTTTGGAAGGCTTCTAGCAAGGATTGGGCGTTCAAGACCCGCCCTTCTCGATCAGGTCTCACAATATTGCGTATAAGTTCAACAAATGATTCGTAAAAGTCGTCGTACTGCGAACGAAGGGGTGAGGTGGAACCCTCGACCGCGGGGTTCGAAGTACTCACAACAAGATCTTGGAATCCAGCTTCTTTCAGTAGTGATAGTGTACGATCGAGAATAGACAAGGCAGCAGTGACGGCCAGGTCAACGTCCTCCGAATACATGATCCGCTCCACATATGAATATGCGAGTGCTAGGAACACGTCCTATCATATCAGTGGGCGTCTCTACTGGACATAACAAACCCTCACATCGGTAGAAACAGTCTCCGTCACCTCGGGTGCGACGGAGTCCACCCCATCCTTGCGACTCGAGCCAGTCGATCCTAGTAGGCACCTGCGTTCCACCGTTTTCATATTCTTTCCGAAGATTATCGATCGGTTCTGTCGATGAAATCAGGGGCTACGGAGCGAGCAATAATCAGACACGTGTGTAGCTTACAACGCCGAATACGTACACGGATGTTTGCTTCACTGTCCTTGAGCTCTTGTGCGAGGAGATAGAGCTCGTGCTCTGACATGGTGTTCGCGTCTACAGTAACAAAATCAGCACCACACATGAGCAAAGTGATTCTGGCTAACCTGCACCCGGATTGGACTGCGCGGTAGAGGTCGGTGCGCCACCCTTGGCATGCTGGGCTGCATGTAGGAGTGGACGAAACGCATTGCGGATCGAGCGCCCAAGTATACCATGTCGTTCACGGAAGACCAGCATAGGTTTGTTCGAATCGGATTGTTCAATCACGTTCGGCATATAACCCATGGCGTTGACAGCGAGACGAGCGCGATTGCGGGATGAGGTGAAATTGATTAGAGGTTGGTCGGAGAGTCTGATGATGAAGATGGGAGAGTTCTACTGACTGATATCGGTAGGAGGGTGAGGGGAGTCGGCAGTTGATTGGTGATCAAGACTGGAAGTGGTGGTGGTAATAGCGTCAGGAGCGGGTGCAGCTGCTGATGCGGTCCGCGTTGGAAGTTCAGCGGCAGAAACCATGTCCCCTGTGTCCAGGCGAGTTTATCGAGGCTGACTTGCGGAATAGGGTGCCAGACAACGTGGCCCAGACAAGTCGTTGACGCGAGGGGTCTTGGTAGAATATTCGAATGTTGACTAGTCCCGGCTTTGTCAGCTGAGCGACCCGAGCGAGTGTCCACCTCACATCCTACACTGTACTTTAGTTTTTCACTTGGTTAGGCAGCCTAACAAGGACTCTGGAATGGTTGTTGAAGAAAGTGTGTGTATATCGACCAATGTAAAGTATTATACAATAGGCTATTAAACTACTTATAACAGGCGTCTCTAGGGTTAGGGTTAGTATATTAAAAATAAAATAAAAAAATAGGCCCACCAGCCCGAAGGCCAGTTGAGCATCTGGGAAATATTGAGTCCCCACGGGCAACGTAAGCCACCCATGAACCCCGGCTCTTCAATGGACCACAGGGGGCGCCGTGCAATGATGAACAACCGGGACTGGCACGCCCTAGTACATGAAGGGGCAATGTCAGGACAAGGTAAGTATGCAGAAACACGACGCATTCTGCGATCTATTTATTGGCTTTTTCCGACGTGCACGGACTTCTCATTACTTTATCGTCATAAACGTGGTTTTCAGTCGACCAGCCACTCCCGCGGCATGTCCCAAGCTATACGTTCGCTTGTACCAGTGCAAACCCATAAATACGGAAACCAAAGGAAGAGCGTTGTGAACCATTGTCAAGGCTGGGGATTCATACAGACCGTGCCTAGTGATACAGATTACGGCCGAGAAAATACAATAACGACGTACAGGAGGAATCGTGAAGTTTAGCGAGCGAGTTAAGGTCTAGCCGGGTGGTGAAGATTTGGTGGAGGGAAGGAGAGGGGGGTTAAGAGGCGCGTACTTCGAATGGATGTCGGACGAGCTCATCATAGAGCTGTTCGGGAATGTCACGGACGAGGGCGACAGCTATCCCTATAACAGGGAGTGCTTCGAGTGGAGGGAATGTCCTGAGCAGTTTCATTGGACTGGGAGAGGTTTTTTCATACGATTACAACTGGGAGACAAAAACGGAAATCTCACCTTGGCGATGCCATAACTTCTTCTCGAATAAGTAAGAGTTGAGCGATAACGCAAAGAACATTTAGGTGGACGCCAAACGCTAAGAGAAAGTCCCAAAGCTGCAGGACTTGATCGAGAGGTGGTGTGCAGGCGCAAAGTGTGAGCACCGCTGAGTGTACCGCGGTCAGCAAATGGCGGGTCCAAAAAGGATACAAGCAGCTTACAAGGGAAGGCGTAGAGCTCAGCAGAAAGGTTCTTTTTTCGTAAGTAACCGTAGAGCTCTGCATCAACGATCTGAAGACACTGGTCCAAGAGCTGCAATGCAGGAGTCATTGTCGGGTTCTTTGAATGTGACACTTGAAACGCACTCTAAGTCCACGGTGCACACCTTCCAACGTTGGCTGCACGTATAATGGGCAATGTACTTCAATGAACTTGGAGAACGTAGCAAACGCCTCGACCTCCGACGGCATAGTATACAAGAAAGGAGCGGAAAGAACGTTCATTCCCTGAACGTAGGTGAAATCGAGCGCTTGGGAATCCTGGCGGTCTACAAACAGGTCGCTGTGTCAGCGGGTTTAGTATGGACGTAGAATGGGACTGACCCTGGCTACGCCAGACAAAGGCGTCCAACAACCGGACCAACATATCTTCACTAACCCTCTCTTTGAACCCGCGGTCCGTGGCAAGTGTTCTAGCAAATGTTTATCAAAGGTTGGTCAATGATCGGACGGGTAAAAGACATACCGGAAAGTGTCGTTTCGAATCTTCTCCCGAACGGCACAAGGACCTTTGGAAACGTACTTGATATAATCGCTGGACGAAATTGATCCGGTTACACCGAGCAATAGCTTCCATATACGGGGGCGGAGAGTAGGGTCCTATTCACGGGTGATGGGTCTCTCTAGTTCCCGAGTAAATGATCGGAGTGAACCAACTCACAATAGAGAAAGGTATGCCTTCCACAAGGATCAATCTGCGAAGTTTCTTTAAGCCTTCGTCAATATCCGCTTGAGTGCGAAACTTGGTTGATAACCGAGGCTGGTTCAAGATCTTGTTGAATGTTTGGGCCTTGGCTTTCAGGGACTCTGCAGATTTCGAGTCTGTCATCTTGGTAGTAGAGATAGTTTGAGCAGGAGCGTAGGTTTAGAGGAGTGAAGAAGGAACGTCTGAGTAGGTATGGGATGTTGGTCGTTGCGCACGGATCGGGTGGATAAACAACAAACATAGACAAATGCCACGCCACAACTACTTGACCCGTCCCCTGAATCTCTTAACCACACCCGCAGCGTTCTTGGAGGCTCACCTGTAGCCTCAGAGCATGGAAGTGACTTTTGGTAATTCTGGGGCGATTAATAGGGCGCACTATGCTCTAGTCCAAAAAGTAGAAACAGCCACCGACCCTGGTCTCGCCGATGCCGCCATAATCCGCGAAATCGATAACATTCGTGCTCAGTTTACGAAGGGAACTTTCTCCCCGGACTCTGTAAGCCCACCTCAAGCTGACAGCTGTCTTGGAAATGCGTGGTAACCGATCGTTGCTTTGCGGTGTAGACCCAGTGTCGCGACGCCCTGCTCATACTCCTATACTGCACCACCGCCTTGACTTATGGACTACCCCGACCGGACTACATGGAATTTGCTCTGCCGGCTGCTGCTGGGCTTGCCGAAGGCGGCTCTCGTCACTCTGACCGACGGGTGGGTACGTGCCGATTCCGTCACCTTGTCAGAAACGTTGTTTACCGTACTTTCCCCCGTTAAGGTTACCAGTATTGTATAGATGTCATGCCAAAGGGACATGACCTTAACTTGATGTTAGTGAACACGTACCGAAAGGTGAACCGTGACCACCTCAACTGTCCCAAACACCGCTTTACAACTCGAGTCCAAAGGATCTGGAGAGCCATGACGAGTCGCGAATCTGCATGGCACTCGACATGCTCGTACAAGGGCCAACACCAGACGTCATACCCGCCATCGAAAACCGACTTGAGGAACTGCTTTCTCACAAATCGTACGTTGGTTGGCTTGCGTCGTGGGGTAGAGCTTGACGCCATGCCTAGTTTCCACGTCAAACGTCGCGCTTTAGCAGCTTTTCGCGTGTTATCGCAGCATGATCAAGAGCTTTTGCAACGGACGATGCGCAAGATCCACAAGCGGTTGCGTGACGATGTTGTTCCAGAAGTGGCGCTGTCTTTGGCGGTTGACCTCGTCAAGGTATGGGCATTCTTTGCCTACAGGAAGCATAGCTAACTCTTTGGTCAGGCAGATATTCTTTCCGCCGAGACGGTCATTCCGCCCATTGTCGACCTCATCGGTCGAACCCCTTCAAAGAGGGATCATAGACGACAGCCATGCTTACTTCGAGCGATCAAGTCGCTTGGAGAGCTTGCGGGTTACGCTTCAACAGAGTGCGACTCCTCCTCAACCTTGCGCTAGTGGTCATGCTAACTCTTCCCGATCCAGGGAAGTACCTCACCTCGCGAACATTCTTCTCCAAAACTGCAAACCGAGCCAACCATACAGTGAGTTGCTTTAGCCAAAAAAGTCTTGGTGGCATACCCAGTGTTGAACTTGCTCCTGATGGCAGCCGTCATTCTGGAGGTCTTTCGGGCTTTGAGACATGTGCCAGAGCAAGTCCTCGAGGCGGTCCTCTCAGCAGCGTCGACCTCCCATCCAATATCCGCAATCCGACCTTGGTTGTCTTCAAAAGACCGCAATCTTCAATACGCGCTACTAGCCTGCCTTCTCGCCTTAGACGTGAGATTGTGGGCAGGAACGGAAGAGAAGATCCCACCACAGTTACAAGAGGCTGAAGTCCATCGCATCATGTCTCTCTTGGATAGCAACGACCCCACAATTCGCCTTATGGTAAGTTTGGAGTACTTGTCAACCAATGTGGGCTAAGCACGACATCTCTAAAGACCTCCAGACTGTTGCATCGCGTCGACCCCAATATCCTAGAAGTCTACTTGACACGTTACATCGCCTCTATCCCATGTCCAACGAAGCACTCGTTAGCTGTTTGCGAGAGTTACGCATCTCGAGCACTAGAAGTCTCTGGTATTCTGGATGAAGAGGGCCCCGCATACGCAAACCGTATCCTGCAACTACTCCAGGCTATCCAAACGCCGCATCAAGGTGAGGCACCAGACTCGAAGGTCAAGTCGAATCACGATCCCGTCGCTTCGGATGCGGCGAAGCAAGCTGGATGGGGTGCCGGAGTCAAGAGCGTCCTAGAGTCGGTCGTCGAGGTTATCCTTGACCGATTGCGGAGTTGTAAGCCCTAAATCATCCCTTGTTCGTGCCTATATGCTCATGTGTGGCTTTGTTTAGTGTCTGATGACTTCAGGACTACCTTCACTGAAACCATATGTGAAGGTGTTTTCAGTGACTCGAGCCCAACAAGGGGGCCCACTTCCAGGGTTATATGTGCTGCGGTGACCTGCGAATATGGTCACCTTATCGCTTCCCTTGAACCACAAGCAGTTCTACAGGGATTAACTAGTTGCTTACAAGGGGCAAACGGTGAGTCGTAGTGATGGTATCCTTTGACAGTTCTAATCCATCGTTCGGCAGCTGGCGTCAAAGAGGCGATTCTCATATCAATGGTCCGCGCGGCGGCACGATGCGAAACGATACTGGATGATGTCAAGTCGGCCGTGGTGTCCTTATCGAAAAGCTCTGGACGACACATTCGCAATGTGAGTCCCCCACCTCCCGATACCGAACAACTGAGTCCTAACGTAATCTCAGAGATGTGACCAGTTCTTGCTTCTAATCAAGGAACTAGATAGATTAAAGGAAACTCTATCGGATATGAAGTCTTCGACGGTGGGTGATTTGGTGACCTGGACTCGGGGTGTCTTTGTTGACGGTCCTTCCAGTTACCGGACGTGCTCGTCGCAGTCGAGGAACACTTGTCAAAACAACCCAAGTCTCCTCCCAGGGCTGTCAATTCACTACCAATGTCGTCACCAAAGGGTTCCCCTAGAAACAGCCCCTCCCTCTCCCCTCAACAACTCTCCCCACGACCATCTTCGAAGCTGAGATATGAAGCATACGAACCTCCTTCTGTGCCAAACGCAGGTAACACCTCTCGGCGGAACCGAAAGCCGTCATACACCCCGTCTAGTTCTGCGGCGTCAGAATACCGTGGACGCTCCCCCGAGTTTCACTCGTTCGACTTAGATCCGATGTCTCAAACCATAACGGCAGGATTTCTGGCGCTTGCTGGTGGCGACGAAGATTTGCGCAGTGTTAGCCATAGTAAGGTAGGATACATCATACAGCAGGCGTAATGTCGTCATTTATGACTGTCTTATTTAGCCGTCTAGTCCGCGACCTCGACTCCCTACGAGTATCCTCACACCGTTGGATTCAGTGGTGAGTCCAGAGGATCTGGCGACAAGGTTCCTTTCTGACTCTACCGCTAGACCTCTCGGATGGATCTCATCGCACTGGAATCTCCATTTCACACTGAGCCTCCTTCAGGAAGTGATAACAAGTCATCAGCGGCATCGTCGCCTTTAGTTTACAAGGACGACAACTTTATGCAGCGGTTTGAGGAGGCATGGGCTGCGTTGATGACGACGAAGCGTGGTTGGCATGAATCTTCGCCAACGAATGTTGCTAGGCTGCTGCAAGATGCGGGCTTGGGGTTTGTGATTGCGTTGCCGGAGACGGATGTTTTTGGAGATCGTAAGTCTTCTTAAACGTCCCAATGTTCCAATGACCGACGGGTTTACTCCCACCCTAGCTGCCGTGGTACACGACGTAGTTGGGCTGATACCATCCGCTACGGGACAAGCTCAAACGGCTGTACGGCTACGACCTGGAGAAGACGACAGCTGCCTCTGGGTACTGAAATGCGACGATGCGGGTTTACGAGCGGCGATTGGGGGTGTTCTTCAACGATCTTAAGTAGATTATCACCCCCACACGTTATTCGAGACTTCATTTCTCTATGATCAAGTTATCGTGTCTAGACTTGTACTATTAGAATGTTGCAACCACCTACTGCCCACGCTATACACCCCAGTCACACGATGTGACAAGCAGCTGGACGATCCTCTCTAAACCGATCTTATCCTCTTCGTCGAACCCGTTGAAAGCCAAGCAATCCAAATCCATCACCCCAAGAGCGACGATTTCGCCCTGTTCGGCGTCACCCCTCTTCTGAAGCATAGGGATGACAATTTCACTCTTCGTCTGTCCATCACATGCGATGTGCCCGGGATATTCGTTAACGTTGGGTACGACCAGCGTTTGTCGCTGGAGGTACGCATCCGCACAGACTCCACGACCTGTCCTGCATACGATTTGTTGGCATGCAGGTCGACCGCTGAATGGTCCAAGGTATAAGATACGATCCTTGGTATTTCCGGTCGTCAGAGATTTTGAGGGAGGGATTGAAGCGTCGAGGTAAAAGCCTGATAATAGGATACATTAGCAGAGTAGAGATGCATGCCCGTGTCGGGCGACCTACCACACCAGTTAACAGCCCCTTCTCCGGACCCGAAAGCACGAAATGATTGCAAGGAGTGGTAGATCAGAGAGGCGGTATTAGACAAATTAGAAACCTAGTCGGAGTGACGGTGAGTCTTAAGTGATGTCTGGCATTGTTGGCTTACCCAGTTCCCTTGTCCACCTATCAGACTCTCTAATTGTGTGTAGACATATTCCCAGAATTCCGTCTTTGTAGAGATGGAAGAGGGGACTAAGCTTGTATCGGCGTGTGGCATTAGGAGACGATTGCCTTAGAGTCGGGCCACAGTGTTAGTTTGCTGATTTCGGAGGTGGTTTGCGTTGAAGGGGAACGAGTGGAAGGGTGGGTCGAGACGATGACTGGAGACACTACAAGGACCGAGGCAGGCCTCCTAGGCTTGCGTGACGCGCAAACATCAGGAAATTACGCGAAGTTAAATTTCTGACTCGATCTCAGCGGTCATGATGGGAAAACACCCTTTCTTCTCGTCAAAGAACGAACCCGACGTTGGGCTCGCCATATCAAAGTCGAAATCGCCGGCTTGTGGTGATTACCAAGAGCTTCCGAGCAGGGATTCCTTGTGGCTCTTTTTGGAAGAATGTTGGAGAACGGAGCACAACTAGCGACCCAGTATGCAGGGTGTATACGTTACAGTGAGCTACCCCATACTCCGCCTCTCCTTTCCTGGCTGAACCTCCGTAAACAGCTGATTGACAGCGGTTTACGATAAATATGTTTAGAATGTGCGTGACTGTGCCCTGAGAAGCGAACTTTCTTCCCTATGTTGTCTCCGACAAGTTTTCCAGTAGTTATAAGGTGCCTGGGCAGATGCTTGGGATTATATATTGTATATTGAGGGTTCTCCCTGCTCGCCGGTGATCTTTCGAGAAGGAGCGGCGAGGCTCGGCGTTTCACGGAACCTACGCCCGAGTTTCAACACAGTTTGAACTTCGCTTCTCTTCCTTGCCTTTCATGGCCCATCACGGTCTGTCATTGGTTCGACTCCAAACGGAGCTGGAGGAGCACATCCATGTCATCAGACAGCTATAACGTCTACCTCGGTTCCCTTTCTGTGAATACCAATCTCCCAGCCATTGTCGGTCGTCACCTCGTCTCAGAAATCCTCGATCAGATGAGGGTAGTAGAAGAACGTGTCGAACGACCGAGCAGACGGATGTGAAACTTCGCCGCTCCTGGATGTTGCATATGGCAGCAGCTTGGGTGTCAAGTATATGGTCCCGCTATGTCCAAGTTGGTATCTACGCGTTCGGTACGACGATTTATAGATATCTTCTCTCGCCCTCTCTCAGAAGCTGCTGGTATGAGATAGCATCTCACAGGTCCTGAGTGGAAGGGTTCCTCCCGGGCAGTACAAGACCCATTCCACACTACTGGGGGCCATTCTCAAGCACGGAGAATCACTCCAGATACATTCCCATCCGGCACGTCCTATGCTAACTGCTGGCGGACCGCGGAACATTGCTGGCGTCGCGACCACGGAGGTCGTCCAACCGTGAAGACTGTTCTCGATTGCTTGTAACGAGATGGTCGAAGGACCGTAATTAGTAAGTCGGAGGCCACCCTATGGTTCCTACTCATCGACTTACACCTCCACAACCCCCACCGGTCTTCCGTAAAGTAGTGTAACAGCCTACCCCTACACCACTATCAGGAGGAATAATCCATTATTGCGGTGCATCCGAGCTGCCGCAAGGGCGCATCACGCAACCGTCCGATTATGTAGTTTCCTCCCATGCCTTCTACATACACGCATATCACGGGAAACCGTATGCTTGTAGCACCATTCGCCTCGATTCTCATGTCTCCTGCCAAACGACAGATGTCCCGCGTGCTGAAACACCGGATTCAACATATTACGTCACATGCCCGGATTCCCCGGTCCAACCCAAGTCCAACCTGTATTCCCAACACACGCCTCGCTTTGCACCGCTGCCCATCCTGGACATCTACACTCGACCTTTCGCTAGTTATTCCACATCCGACTGCATCAGTGGCTCGACTTCTGGGAGGCAGCTGGTTGAGACTTCAAAGGAGGTCACCGTTCACGAACGTCGCATTCTCACTCGGAGTCTAGAACCGGCTGTGCCAGGTTCGGGATCTGATATTCGGGCGAATCTTCTATTCCTCATTCTTCCGATGCGAATCCACTGATCCACTGCACATCCCAGCTGCAATCCTCTGATCCTTCGGTCCTTCGTCACTCTGTTTGCTGTCTTACATCTGTAGAAGCGTTCAGCTACCTTGCGGCTGCCACGCCCCTTCCTCTGTCACCCCTTACTCAACGGAACGGAGATACCCACTCCCGCCGCCTACACCATCGGTGACGATCCTCTAAGCCATGGAATCTGTGCCTCAAGAGTACTGCATTAGCGGAAAGATAAAGATCCTCAAATCTGACTACCCCGCAGCCAGCGGGGGATTCGCCAAACTGTATATCGGGGAACATCCAGTGCACGGCCGCGTTGCCCTGAAGCATGTATCGATCGCCAGGTCCCTAGAGGAAGAACGGAGCGTCAAAGTACAGGAGCAAACACTCGAGGTGAGTGTCTCAGACTTGGTTCAATCTCATAAGTCAAATGGGTACGTCTGTACAGTTGGTCTTTGCTGAAGTCAAGGCTTGGAAGGCGCTTCATCACCCTCATATTTTACTGTTCCTCGGACTCTATATCAAGCAAAAGCGCCTCTATATGGTCTCACCTTGGGCAGACGGGGGTTGCTTAATCGGCTATTTGGTTCGAACTCCAAGTGCAAACCGAGCGAGATTTGTGAGAGTTTCATTTCACTACTCAATGGTTTGGCAATACTGATGTAGTCCTACAGATATATGAAACTGCCGACGCTCTTAGATATCTTCACACCCAACGCATCATTCACGGTGACATTAAGGGGTCCAACATTCTCTTGTCCAGCTCGACGCAGGCCCTCCTTTGCGACTTCGGGATGTCCAGGATGGTTGGTGATGCTACAAAGCCGCAACTCAAAGGTGGTGGCTCGCATCGATGGATGGCACCTGAGATCTTCGACGGGAAGCCCAAATCATTCAAAAGTGATGTATTTTCTTTCGGCATGACAATCTACGAGGTGCGGTTATTCCGTCTTCTGGACTTATCTACGCAGCATTTCTGAGCAACACGTAGCTTCTCAGTGGCAAATTGCCGTTACACAATATCGAGGACAGCGTTGTGGCTGCCGTTGCTCTCACCAGGGGAAGGCGGCCCCTCAGAGAACCTGAATGCTCACCCAGTGGTGAATCCTACGAAGCCATCTGGAATATCGCGGAATCCTGTTGGCAAGAGGAACCGGAAGGGAGACCCCCTATTGACAAGCTTTTCAGTGACCTGTCCCTCCTTCCGGCGGCATTGGCACCACCCTTTCAGGAGACATCGGAGGTACCGAAGGAAATGAAGGCTCCACCTACGTACGAATTTATCAGAGGAAAGATTAGAGTCGATATCAAAAACATGGTCTCACGTTGGGGAAGTTGTCCATTATACAAAGGACGTCACCCGAAACACGGTGATGTAGCCCTCAAGTACCCATCGTGGAACTTGATTGATCGTTATGAGGATGTGTGTTTCCCGACTCGTTTACTGTTCGCCATCTTACATCTTCCTTCAGCAGATGTTCCTTGTTGAAATCGCTTCGCAGTTCCCATCCCACCGCCACATTCTAGAGTTTCATGGCTTTTACGAGGAAGATAGCAGGGTCTATTTGGTATTCCCCTGGGTGGACAACGGATCCCTGCCGTCATACCTCTTGCGGAATCCAAATGCCGATCGGGCCAGATTCGTTCGTACTCGTCATATCACCTCGTAGATGGATACTCATCCTCCTCCTTAGCTCCGTGAAACCGCCGACGCTTTGAACCACCTATTTCAACAGAACATCGTCCATGGCTCCATCAAAGGGAACAATATCCTGGTATCGGCGACCAAGCATGCGTTGCTCTGTGACTCTGGGATATCGAAGCTGGAACCTCCTGCATCCACACTACTTCCCTTGAGCAATTCTTTGCGATATGCAGCACCAGAACTATGGGATGGCCAACCGAAATCGTTTGCGACCGATGTCTTTGCTTTTGGTATGACCATATCTGAGGTATGACCGGTATGCCAATGAGCATGTCTGATTATCTCATAGGAAATCTTAGGTTCTCAGTGGGAATGTACCATTCCAAGCTTATGAGTCTGTCCCAGCGGTCGTTATAAGGGTATCAAATGGGGTCCGCCCTCCAAGAGAGCCAAACGCTTCCCCTGTTGGCGACTCATATAGCCCACTATGGGACGTAGCAGAGCGTTGCTGGCAGGCCGTGCCTGCCGATGGACCTTCTGCAGCAGAGATCTTTCGAACTCTCCTTGAACTCTCGCCGGTGGCGATGACTCCGCCTGATCGAGATAACGTCCCATCAACGGAAGTGAAGCCATATCAACGGGGGCAAACCAGGAGCTTGCCTAAGAGTGGACTAGCTGGGTTGCTGAGCACCATGACTCGCGCCCTGACCCTGCCACGACCGTCAACCAGCCGTCTCTCCGGGTCACCCATGATACGTACGTCCCTTTTCGTTTCACTCAGGGGCTGGAGCCATTGGCCCGTCCATGGAGGACGTCCATGCTTTGGCCTCTGGAACCCATTCAACGAAGGTTGCCCCGGTAACAATTTTCTATTCGGGGTCTATTTTGCAGTAACTATAGCGCTTGGCGGAGGAATAGTTGCCGTGAGGGACAAGAATCCTCTGTATCACTCGGAATGTAGTTATATCATGGCGGGAACCGACGAAAGGGCGAGAAAGGTCGCAGTGAAAGTCTTGAAGCACAACCCGTATGGCGACAATTCGGAGCGAATCAAAGTACGTCATCCCTTTGCTCTAAGCTGACTTCAAGTGTATTCACACCAAGGCAGTACATAGAACAGGAAGCTCGCATATGGCGGAGATTACAGCACCCCAATGTCTTACCGTTCCTTGGCACTGCGATAGACACGAACGACCGCTTGTGTATGGTTTCTCCTTGGATGGAAAATGGTTCTCTTGGAGATTATCTTGCAAGATATCCCGACGCCAACCGGCCTGAGTTCGTACGTGGTTCTGATCCAACGTGTATGCCGGGCATTTTTCTGATGAGTTTGTTGGCTTGCAGATCGTCCAAGCTGCCAGTGCCCTTGCTTACCTGCACGAGAATAGCATCATCCACGGATATATCAAAGTGTCGAACATCCTTGTGTCGTCAGGAAGCAAGCCACAGGCTCTACTTAGCGACTTTGGCTGGTCACGACCTAAAATCGCGTCGACGATGGCGGTTCTTACGAAGGACGATGTATTGCAAGCTCCTGAACTGTGGGAGAGCAGTCCCAAGTCATTCCGGAGCGACTGCTACTCGTTTGGTCTGACGATTTATGAGGTACGGTGGTCTCTTACGAATGTCCGTGATGGCTGAAGAATTCCCACCGTCGTCTAGATCTTGAGCGGGAAAGAACCCTACCAAGACTACCCAAGACTCTCTATTCCGAGGCGTATCACCACAGGTGAACGTCCCCCGAAAGAGCCCGAAAGGTGTCCACATTCAAATGCATCCTGGAAGTACTTGTGGGACGTTGCTGAAAAGTGCTGGAGTAAGTATCCTGAGGATCGTCCCAGCATGCAAACCGTACATCGCTGGCTCCAGGATAAGAGAGTGCATGAAGAGGGGGAGTCTGATACCATAGGCCGGTAGCCTGGTTGCTTGATAACCCGTGATCAATGCACCGGCAAGTGACTGAATTGTATACCCTTTTAGTTTTGACCTACCGTCTGCCCACTTTCAGTCCTGTCCTGTTCTTTTGTCGTCTGTACACATTCACCGATTGATACTTTGTTCTCTTCGTGTATGTACCTATGAGCTAACTATGAGCGGTGATGTATTCGGATTCCGTATTTCGTCACGAGCCAAATTCGGCCGTACAAAGTCTCGAACGACACTACATTTGACAGGCCGAAGACGGAGAGTCGGGGATACCTCCGTTTGGAGATCGTTACCGTCGACGGTTCTGCCAGCCTTGTCATCAACAGCACCCTACATTTGTGGTTCGCCTCCGGACATCACTGTTACTTATCAGTCTTGCGCGCAGCGTGTAAGCGACCCTCTCATGACAAATACCGCAGAAGGCCTCTACCATGTGTTTTGACGAAAAAGTCGGACACCAGTCAATAGAAGGACAAGGCGAATAGACGAAAATGACGAATAGACACGGTACATCCCACAAATGAAATAAAGTCCGACAAGTACTTGGTAGGGTAGCACTCGTGGCCTGAGACCCTGTGGGGTCTTTTATAACCCAATTCTCGGGTGCGGAGCAATGCAGAGAAAGAGGATGTGATGTGACAGGCAGCGAGTCCAAATGGCCCAACGCTCTTAATTCCGTGTAAAAGGGGTCGGTACGTCTAACCTGAATATCCGTCAAGATACAAGATCTGGTGGGTATCAATGAGCAAGATGAGGAAACGATAGAAGCAGGATAACTTGCCACTTGGACCCAATTGAACTGCAGTTCCTGGGATGACCCTAAAGAGTCGTTGTTGGTAAAGATTGTGTCGCCCACAACGACATCATAGCGTAGACCTTCAGAGTCACAATGGTTCCCGTCTGGTCTGGGTAATGTGGAGTGAGTTCTCCCGCGGCATTGATGGTCTTGTGAAACGGGATAGTGTGAACACAGTGTCTGCCGCGATAGGGTGTGCTATGCGCCATAGTGCTGTACCATAGGAAGCCCCTTCCTCGCCAAGGGATAGGATAGGATGCCGTCTGCTGGGGCTTAAGGTTCGGGCGGGGCGTGAAGGCAAAAGATAACGTTCGTTTGATACACACTATAGCAAGCGGGGATGACGGACATGCTGGATGAAAGGGTTGGGAACTGGCAGTAACCGTCACCATCGTTCGCGAAATCTCTGCTGCTGGTTGGGTCTAATATGGCGAAGTAAATCTTTTGCAAGGTGCTATAAGTATAGGGTTGTGGTGTAAAACGATGAACGTATGCCGTTGTTTGGGGGATTATCAACAAGGTTGAGATAACCGGAGCCATAAGGATCGACCTCGGGAACGATGAGCAGTAAGTGAGAGACCAGCCCATGCGGGATGCCCATTTCTCAACGAGCGACCAGAGGGGGATGCGGGCTGTTGGCCCCAAAATGGGGGTAGACTGCGAATGCAAATCCGTCTGATATGTGTCTTGCTCATCAGGTAGGGGTTGATGTGCACCCGTATATGTTCGGATAGAATGCGAGACAATCCTGTCGCCAGACACGGACGACGACAAAATTACGGCGAGGCGCGAAAACTGACAGTTTCTACATCATTTGTGGCGATCACTTAAGGGCGTTGTTGCCCTCTTGGCTGATTCGACCCTCGGGGGTTCCGCGGGTGGTCCAGAGAGACGCGTTTTGTTGATCTAGCTCTTGCATGATTTGGATCATAGGCGGATTCAACCCCCTGAATTAGGTCGACTTAGAAACCTATTATCAGGTCGAGTGAACCCCTGACATCAGCTGAGGTCTCCGTGGGGTGATTTCTTTGGCACAGCAGATCAGAGTAACAGAGAGAGGCTGGCCATGGACGGCTGTGGTGGTCGCTCGACGACGACCAGTCACGTGATCGCCGTGGACCGTGCTGCTTTCCCGCGCCTCGGATTGAAAATTTGACCGCTTGTCGCGCACTCTTCCAGCCTCTCCATGATCCATCGTTTACAGTGAGTACGCATCTTCGTTGGATCTTACGATGACCTTTTGCTTTATCTGGAATTACCGCCTGACTTCCGATGACAATATGCATTCTGATCTATGGCTTTCTTGTTGACGAACTGCGCGATATGCTGACGATCCTTTGCACGACAGGACGTGGAAATCTGACCATTAATGCTGTCTGTGTGTTTGAGTATTAGGTGAGAAGTGTTTGCATTGCTTGTCTTGTGCGTGACGATCACAACACGACGGTCTTCGTATTATCGCTGCCGAAAGTGCCCGTACCCTTGTTCTGTTCTGTCGGGCAACCAATCTGACTACTACTCGTAATATTCATTCTTCTTCATTTGTGCTGACTTCCCCATTCTGTAGGTAACGGCTGCCATTCGGGTCCGATCCCCCTTTCTGGGTTGGAGTGTATGATGGTAAGCAACGTATTCCCTCCCCATGTATAGGATGACAAACAACGACGAGCGGACTGAAGCGCGGCCCTAAAGCCTCTTGTGTACTTTCTATGAGGTGGGCCGCGCGAAGTGGAACACTAGCCATCCATTTCCTGATCGCCCGCACGAGTCGATTTGGCGTATTTTTGGGCCCTGACCATCTGGTATCCTAGGTATCAAATGGCGTGGTGTTGTGCGGGTAGTCGTTCCTCCAGGTGATTATGTTTTCCAATTGTCTTCACGGATGACATCTATTGGTCCGTGTTTCCGAGCTGGGATTAAGACCCCCAATTATACAATGCGGAATGACCTTTTCTGATCTTATGTCGATAATTCGTTGCAGCGTCGTGCTGACAGTCTCTTGTTTGCTGTAGGACCTGCGTTTGCAAGTAGTGAGTCTGACTTCTTTGTATCCCGGGTGATGAGAATATCTAGAAGTCAAGCAGCGAGAGTCACGACTCGTTGAGCGCAACATCCATGCTAATCCTGATCATATCGTGTTTCTTCTTGGTATCTGACCAGGATGCTAACACAACTTCTCTCCGCAGGTATACGCATATAGCATGGCTTGGTGTGTAGCGTAGGTTGTGAGTGCCCTTTCTTTCACCTTCTCCTGAGTGATGTTACTTCTCTTGTTTAATTGCTACTTCAGAGGACTCTGTCCGATGACCTTGCAACTTTACCACCAAGATCTCTGACTTTGCTCGATGTCGCTGTGTTCCGACGTAACTGACATTCCCACCTTTTGTAGTTCTTGTACATACACTCTGAAGAATGCAAACGAATGTGGTGACTTGGGCTGGTGTGTCGGCATACGCTCGTGCGCTACGGGATAGATGCGAACCTCCATCTAGCCGGTTTGAAACGTGAGCAAGACCAAAATACGATTGGATATCTAGGCTGTGTCATACACGTTCACTGCCCTACACGCCTCGATGACCCGTGAGGTGCAGTTGCTCGCCGCCTACAGACCCGTTCTTGGTCCCCACCGATGTACGGTACAAGTGTCGATAGTTCATTCAGTCCTGAATATAACCTACTCGTTCAATGGAATGGCCATCTTTGGATGTGAAACTAGTATTAGTAGTCCGACAGTTGGGAGGCGAAGGAGGCACATGATGTCGCGCGTGTGTAGGCGCTTGAATGCTGATTTTGGTTTGAACTACTATTCTCCTGTCTCAAGACCACCCTCGCAATTTTCGTCAAACGACGCGGGCTCAACTCAAGCGTACACGAGGGAGGAGGTCTTCAGTGGGTTGATCGGCTTTAGTTAATGGCGCGGCGGACGACGAGCAAGACCTGGGAGGACCGGTACCACCGCTTGGGAACGTTGTTGAAGGCCCCCACTCCCATTCAACCAGTCACTTCGACGTATCCCGGACTCCGAACCCAGGCTGGGGGAGTCCGTTTAAATCAGTCTGTTGCTACTACGGCAGGGGGAGTAGAGGTCGACTTTGTCACCGACCCCGTGGGCTTGGCACTCGACCAGTTTGTCGACTCGCTCGGACAGAGAAAGAAGAGCTCGAGAGAACCCGAAGTCGAGAATCTCAGGTTCGGGAATAAGGATTTGAGTGTTGTTGGGACGTTGACCAAGGGCCAGTTCGGAACGGTATGTCTCCCCCCCTTGTGCGTTTTCTCTGTTCGTGCGCAGGCAGGCCTTCTCCACGTGCGGGAAGCATCTTGCCGTCTTTGATCTAGTCTCTCCGGCCTCTCTGGTTGAGTTCACGCTGATCGCCCCCACGTGGCTTTGCTACCTTTTCAGATTCACGTCGTCCAATGCCACATCGACGATGCTATTTACGCGCGCAAGTCAATTACGAAGAGTGCAGCCAAGCGGTTTCGCCAGGTCAGTATTCTAATTACGTATGTATGTCGATCGATGTTGATTGGGTCCTGCGGTGGATGTGCAGCAATGTTCGGTCCAATGTGAACGCGAGATTCTCATGCGGGCGAGGACGACTCAAACAGCGTGGGTGCCACATTTGCTGTGTACTTTTCAAACGCCGTCGGATTTGAACTTTGTGATGGAGTATGAGGAGGGTGGGTCGTTGGAGGGCGTTTTGGAGTGTGCGCCGGAAGGCCGTGTGGACGAGCAGGACATGTTGTGGTGGATTCCTCAAGCAGTATCGGCTATTTCATGGTGTCATGAGCAGCAATTCGTCCATCGGTGAGTCCTTTCTTCTCTTGGGTCATCGTCACAGCGATTAGCTGACGTGTAGGTTCCGGCTTGCAGAGACATCAAGCCCCAGAACTTTGTCATCACGGCCAACGCCCACCTCAAACTCATCGATTTTGGAAGTGCTGCCCCACTCGGCCCGCCTGACGCCGGGGGCGTTCAACTGGCGGCCAAAAAGTACTGCCTGATGCCGTGCGGGACGGTGGATTATATTGCACCCGAGATCCTGCAGGTCTATGAGGAGGCTTTGGTGGCTCTCGACCTGAATGAGCTCGTGGATGTGGGAGACGATTCGGCGGGCTATGGGAAGGAGGTGGATTGGTGGAGTCTTGGCGCCATGATGTACGAGCTAGTGTGTGGCCAGGCGCCTTTCTTCGCTGAGGATATCGGACAAACGTACCAGAAAGTTATGAGTCATACGGTGAGTGGACATGTCATTCCATATCCAGGATTGGGAGGCTAACTCGGGAAGTTGGTTGTTAGAAACACAAAATTAAATTTGACGCTGATTTGAAGCTATCGGAAAATTGCAAGGACTTGATACAGAGGTTCGACAAAGTGTTATTAATTTGTGCATATCAGGCAACTGATCCATATATGTAGCTTTCTCAAAACTTCTGATTGTCGGTTAGGGAGACACGGTAGTGTTCATGTACGCAATCATGGTTGGTTTGCACCCACGCGGTGGAATGTTTTACATATACGTAAGTACTGCTATTTCTTGGCTTCTGGGCATGCTTAATGAGTGGAGTCCAGAGTCTCCACCTCCAGATTTAGCAGTCCCAGACTTCAGCTATACTCCAGCCAAGCCTCTACGACCACTAGCTTCAGACTTGCCTGAGGATAAATCCAGCAGTGATGATGGCATAGGCTTTCAATTCTCTATGTTTTTCCAGTCGTCACCTGGTCTGTCCATATTACAGGCGTCGACTATGACCACCCCAGCTTCGGCGCTGGAGCAGGACCAGTCATCTCCATTCTTGGGTTTCACTTGGGGCCCTCCTGTCGATGCATTTACCGAGAGCAAGCCTCAAGATGAGCGCGACTTCGACAACGCCAGTCGCCGCTCGGTGTCATTCGACAAGCAACCGTCTATACTTGTCCCAGCCTCTCCGTACCCTCGCATCCCGGGAGGCATATTGAAGCGCTCCCAACATCGGTACTCCGATCCAACAGGCACCTTCTACACGTACGCCACTCCAATACGGCCTGGTTTGACCCATTACCCGACCACGATTCCGAGGACTGGGACATGTCGCAAGGTCCGCCCGGTATCAGACCGCGAAGCCCTTCGGCAAATGATGATGCATGTCGGGATGAGTGCGAAGAAGAAAGTGGCGGAGAGTACGAAGAAACCGAGAAACTCGACCAGTGTGTCCTTCGCGCCGCTGCCCGCTTTCGATCCGGATGCGGAGGAAATGCCATCACAAACTAGAGCATCGTTGCAGCCTTTGAAGATGGACATTGCGACGGCGTTGAGTCAGAGCATCATGTCCGAGTCTACGGCGCCACCGAGTCCTAGTCCTCGACCTGGGTCGGCAATGTCTAGGAGGTCTGCAACTCCTGGGTTAACTGGAACGTTCCGGTCGATCAGTAACTTGACTGCAGCGTCTGAGGTCAGCGGGAATCGTAGCGGACGGTCCAAAGACTACTCGGTGCTGTCGAAAGGCGGGAACGGTGCCCGACGTGCGCCGATGAGCCGGAGTTCATCTGGTGGTTCGGTTCATAGCCACTTGCTCAGTCTCCCCAAGATCAGTTCCCTTCGTCTCGAGCCTCTAGACCCTTCAAAGGTGCTTGGTGTCGAGGAGAGCTATGAACTTGATGACGACCCAACTCCCCGAAAACCCATCCAACGACCCAAAACGCAATCGTTTCCCCCAGTCATACCCAAATCTACACCACAGGATGTACAGGACCTTTTGTCAGCACACCGTTTCGACGAGTTGGAGAAGCGGCTCGACCGGATGTTGAGCCGGCTCACCAAGATCGAGGCAACATTACAAACTTTGCGATGATGGACATGCGTTGTTCAAGGATTATTATTCTAGCGTACGTGTACTTGTGAGTACGGACGTTTTAGCGTAGGTTTTGTTGTATCTGCCGGTTTGTATTTATCTTGTTCTAGTTGGTTGCGTATCATTATTGGACCCTCTCCCCCACTTGTATATAGGAGCTGTTTCTTTGCGGCGAGTGAAGGAGGGGGCTTAGCTTGGTTGGTATGTGGCTGGCGTTGAGCTTTGGATGGGGCACCGAGGGTGACGCCTCGAGGACGTCGACTCATTTCGACAATTCTATCCTCTTATGGTTAGTCGCGCTGTATAGGTTTGGTTGCCTTGCAGAGGCGGGGAGTTTTGCACAACTCGGAGCGGCTTGAGCAAGCCGCCGAGCCGGAAACCATGCGGAGCCAAAGGTTCGGACAAGAGGTCTGTCTCACGCGTAAAATTCTAGATAACGAAGGGCATTGTTCTAAGGTAGGGAGTGGAATTTCCTGACGTCCAAAATTCGTAAGGATGTAAGGTCACTGTGGGGCTCATCTTCTGTATAAGAAGGCGGGCTGATTTGGAGACCTCCAAGGGGACTCATGGCGATTTGTTCTTCGCTCAAGTGGTGGCGTCAAATCGCGCAGTGGGCACGAAACTCGACGTCAGGAATGAGCGAATAGATTATCTGCGACCAATCCTAGGGCGGTCGCACGACCACAACCTTATTGCGAAGTTGACCTAATCGCCGAGGCTATCGACAAGCTATCTGCTTCGGACACGTCCACGGAAATGAAGCATAGCGTGATCCCGCTCACCTCAAGGGCAGCAAAGGAGGCACGGAGAAATTTGGGAGGTCGAAATTTGAATTTCTGGGTTTGTCTTATTTGGCCACGTGATGTGACCCTCCCGCACGTTTATCACTGCGAGCTTTTTGACGTCTGTTCTTGTCTCTCCCCAGCTCTCCTCAGCTACGAAAACTTTCCATGGCCGCTGTGTCGCTCAACGACGACACTGTCCTCAGGCAAAGGAAACACGCTACTGTCACATTTGAGCCTCCCAGTCTGCCCACCGCGAAGGACGACCTTGATGCGGAAAAACCTGCAGCGGAGGAGGTCGTCTGGGGCAAAACGCCAGGAGGGACTGGTACGTTGCCCTATTCGGCCGTCTGAGCTGCGCTGACGTCCGTCTAGTGTTCCGTGTCCCTACGACCCACGACGTCCTCACCGCGCTCTTCCACCCACTCCAGCCCAAGTCTCATCTCGACATTGTCAACCTCTCCCTCCTCGCCCTCCAGCTCGTCGTCTTCTTCGCCTTTCCCAGAAGCTTCACCCGCCCTTTCTTCTTTGTGTACTTCGCGTTCTGGAGGGCGGCCTATGACGCCGGTCTCGGATGGGTACTCACCAAGCAGTCCAAAAAGAAATGGATCGTCAGGGAGGTGCATCGTCGGGGCTGGCTCGACGCGGAGAGACGGCCCAAAGTTCGAGAGTGGATTAAGAATGAGTTGTCCATGAAGATGGGCAAGGATTTCGTGTTTGACGTCAGTGCGGGCGAAATATTTCGTTACAGGGGTGTTCTGACATGTGAACGTCACTTCAGGACCTACCGCTCGAGTACAACACTTGGCTCCTCTTCAGACAGGTTGTCGATATCATTCTCATCAAGTAAGCTCGCATGCATGCACTATGCGTTCACAAGGTCTTATGTTTCCGCTTGCAGTGACTTTTTGTCGTATTGCATGTTCGCCTTCGCCTGCTTCCGCGTTCCTGACAACCTTTCGTTCTTCACCCACATCCTTCGTTGGGTCGGCGGCCTCATACTCATCATCTTTAACCTCTGGGTAAAGACCGAAGCACACCACATCGTCAAAGACTATGGTTGGTATTGGGGTGACGTCTTTTTCGAGCGCGGTGCACTCGTCTTTGATGGCGTTTTTGAAATGGCCCCTCATCCCATGTACAGCGTTGGATATGCTGGATACTATGGCCTATCGTTGATCGTTGGCAGCTACCCCGTTCTTTTCGCCAGTCTTGCGGCGCATGCGGCTCAGTTTGCGTTCCTAATTGGTTTCGAGAATCCTCGTATGTCTCACTTTGCGGTCCTCCATTCTCAAGACTAACCTTGCGTCATCCAACCTAAAGATATCGAACGAACATATGGACAGAAAAAGCCCATTGCGGCGCGCACACCTTTGTTCCCCACACACGTCAGGAGCACGTCACAAGCTACGAATGGTGCCGACGATACCCCCATCTCACCCATCACCGATGTCAAGCCCGTGGGTATACGTGCTGTGCGCCACCGTACCACGCTGTCCATCTCTTCCAGCATCGACGGCTCGACCCCAGCCATCACAGACGCTGACACGGTCACCGAGACTGACATCGAGACCGTTGACGAAATGGAAATCGATGCCACCAGGGCAGAGGGCGCCGATATTGCAAATGGGTCAAGCGCTCCTGAACAGTCTGCTCGTATTGTCAAAGAAGACGCCGTATCCCAACACGATCTCATGGCCAAGTATTTCCGAAAGGACGTTCTGGGACTGTTTAACATCGACTTCTTCCGGTACGTGTGGCTTCTGAACTGACCCTATTCTCGCCTGCCTGACTTGCTTGGCAGTGTTTCGGACTTCCAGCTCCTCCTTCTCGTCGTCTATACGTTGGTGTTCATGGCCCTTCCGCCGTTATCCCACTCGGGCACCCTGGCGTTGCATTTCACTCATGCCCTCCTTTGGCGTTTCTTCCACTCGTTTGGGCTTGGTCTCTTGTTGAAGGCCCAGAGCGACAGCAAGTTTATGGTTCGTCACTTTATGAAGCATTACCATTACCCTCCTGCGAGCACGGGCGCCATCGAAGAGACCTTTAGGAACTGGAAAGGATTATATAACATGAGCTTGTGTATGACGTACGGTATGTGGTCGTCGGATTGCGCGTTGAGAACGGCCAAGGCTGAGGACCTACAGCATCCTTCATCGGGCTTGCATGGAAGACGTATTCGATTCCAGTAGATTGGACTGTCGGTGACCAACTATTGAGGCATACTCTGGGTTTGGTATGTCAAGAAGTCTCTTGTTGATGCTGTGAGCTAACCGTTGTGTTTAGATTCTGGTGTTCTTGCACGTTTGGACTGCTCATGAAAGCTACGAAGTGTTGGGGGTATTCGGTGGGTCTCAAAGCTCGTTACCATGACTTGGGCACTAACGGATATCCTTGGCCAACTAGGGTGGTTCTTCGGGGACTTCTTCATTGAGGACTATCCTTCTCAACTCGTGTACACGGTATGCGCGCCACCCCGGAGGTGGGATGGTACCTTTCACTCACCATCTTTGATTAGGGTATTTACCGTTTCCTGAATAACCCGGAGCGAACTATGAGTGGATCGACCTTCTTCGGCCTGTCGCTCATCAGCGGTAGCAAGTTGGTCTTTACCTTGGCTCTGATTTCCCAATTGTCGCACTGGTGGTTCCTCAGCAATGTCGAGGAGTAAGTAACACGATCTGAACCCTTCCGTGTACTGACCGTACTGGTAGTCCACATATGCGCAAACTTTACGGTGATTCTTTACGAAAAGAGGCCGGCCTCACGAAAACGATCAAGAATGTCGCTATACGAAATGCAAAGCACTTGTCCCGTGCTACGAGAACGCCGCTGGCACCCGAGGTGTTACGGGTTGCTCAAGGATTCACTGGTACGGTCAACCGGGTTTATGAGGATACTGTAGATGTGGTCGAGGAGTTCCTGGCGAAATGTAAGGTCATGTCTGTTGCCTTTTTCGTAAGCTAATCGCTATTCTTCGTCCTTTAGCGGCCCCAAAAATTGTGCAGGAGACCAGGGATATTTTACTGCAATCCAGAGAACGTTTTGTCATCCCGTACGGACAGAACCCACCGCAGTTATGTTTTCCACTGACGATGGTTTCACCGTAGGGTCCTTGCAAACGACATATCCTCCTTCGACACGACAAAATACAGGTTATCCGTCATTCCTACAAACCCAGATGGCGAGTTGAGGTTCCACCTGGGAGAGCCCATTACCGTGTCATGGCACGCTCCTCTTGGACATTCCAGGAGAGATTGGGTCGGTATCTATCGCGTGAGTTGCCTCGTCCCTGTTCAGCCGGAGCTTATTGCTAAAAGTATCGCGGCTTAGCTCGGCGCCAACTCCTCTGCACTTGTTACCTCACTGAATTCGGGAGGCAAATGGGTGCCAGTTCACGATGAGGAATGGGACGGCGACGTGCCGCTGGCCACTGCTGCCTCCTCTAGTCAAGACCATGATTGCGGAGAGGTTGTCTTTTCGGGGAGCACACTACCTTGGCAAGTTGGCA
Organism: Tulasnella sp. 403; assembly: GCA_019632305.1. Classification (NCBI taxonomy): domain Eukaryota; kingdom Fungi; phylum Basidiomycota; class Agaricomycetes; order Cantharellales; family Tulasnellaceae; genus Tulasnella; species Tulasnella sp. 403. The sequence goes on along the minus strand of WSTW01000002.1, from coordinate 360,098 downwards.
AGTACGAGGTGAGCATCTCTTTCGGGAATAAAGTTCTGCCTATCCAGATCAGTTCGATCTGACCTTATCTTTGTTGCCTTTGTAAAGATACGGTATCATCACGACGGGAAGTATAACGTGATGAGCACGGTAGCTCCAATCGAGATTTACGGTGCGTCGTTTTCCGCGTTCGATCGAGCCACCCAACTCAAACGCTTTTTCATCTCTCAGTCGAGCGACCAACGACCTTGGATTTCGACTCGGTCCGGAGCGCTTTGATGAAGATGATTGTCCTCTGTCTGGATTCCGATCCGGCACTGGTCCCATTGTCGTCGCAGGCACCCAGCACACCCAAATCGTCGTCTCCCGCTCCCACACCGACACCCGAAGAACTTCGCGTCTTGGACGACTTCCGGTTCTGGAATGAACGCCAGGCGAAACGGATTTCCATCGCAATTAAGGAGGCGTTTGACGTGGAATTTGCGGCGGAGGTGGTGATCGCGGATGCGAATGTCAGTGCATTGGCAAGTCGTGTCCTTGGGTCTAGGGAAATCCTATCCTCGTGATGATATCTAGCCCTGTACATATACCCTCCAATTGAGCCGCTACCTGCCTCGTAAAACTTGTCGTCTGGCGTAGAATTCGCACACATGTTCGATATAGTACCGTTCGTACGCGCGGCACTCGGGTTCTTCCGCAAAACCCAGCATTTTGCGAAGGTCGATTGGAAGGTCCGGAATCCCTGAGACGCCCCCGTAAAAAAACGCGCGAACGCTCGAGACCTGCCTTGGGTTTTTTTTGCTACCCTTTCGGCCCGCGGAGAGGGAAGGACCCGGGATGATGTCCTCGCACCTAGTGTCCTCACTCGCCACCATGAGCTCGAGCTCGTCCGCCCGCCCGTCCACTGCTGCGCGCGCTGCGACGTCGACGGTCCAACCGCCGGACTGGCAGCTCCCGTGGCACCGGACGGCCGACCTCGGTGAGTGTGAACCCAACCACCCTTTCTACCCCCGCTGACACAACACCCCCTCTCCGCTTCCGCACTCTCCTCCCCCCCTCCGGCGAATTTGTTCTTTTCTTTCGAGTGGATTTTCGGAATGGATAGGCTATCCGGATTTCCACCCACCCCGACCCGGACAGGAGGAAGACTCGATGGCGGAGGCATACGTGAAACAAGGCTACAACGCCAAAGCGATCGTCCAGACCGAGAGCTTTACGGTGCACGAGATGATACACGAAACGTGGGAGAAGGGCGACCAGGCCGTCCTGCGGCAGCTCGGGGAGCTGATCTCCGAGGTTGCGGTGAAGAAGGAGCGGTCGGTCCCCGGTGTCGGGTGCGTTTTCTCGCTTTGTTACGAACGAGAGCTGGGCGGGTGCTGACTTCGTATGGCCTTTTGGGGGATGGGTGGGTAGGCCGTCGACGTTCAAGTTGCCTGAAAGACGCACGCAGCCGCTCGCCAAAGCGCAATCGTGGATCGCGGATTTGGCGAATCCGAATGTGCCGTTGACGAGGTTGAATAAGATTGTGCTGAATGGGCCGAAAGGCTCTGACTTGCTGGATATGCTCGAGAGCCAGCGGGTGCCTACGCACCGGGCGGTGTGGTACGTCCGGATGGTCGGGGCCGCCGATAATGTAAGTCCACCTCTCTCCGCCACGAGGACTGGAATTGATTGGTTGTTGGTTGGGCGGGATAGCAAAACATGTCACGCGGACGGGCGACGTTCAATCCTACACAGTACAGTGTGGAATGGGCGAATGTTGTTACGGGGTATTTGAAGAAGCATCTAGATGCGATTTCGTTGCCCCGTGCGCAGACGGGACAAAGCAGCTCCATCAAGTCGACGTTCAAGAGTGTGTTGAGCGAGCCCGAGTCCAGAGACAAGTGGATACACAAGTTTTCGTACACGTGAGCATTGGTTTGCTATCCCTCAAGTAAGGGATGCTGACGAAAAGCGTTTTAAAGGCTTGCGTTGTTACGGGAGTTTTACGCTGAAGGTCTAGTCGATCACGGAGCGTTTCTGTTTTGGTTGGCGCAACAAGTCCGGGCGTCGAATATCCCTCAACTGGGTTTCGTTGCGAAGCTTGCGGAAGAGTACCTCGAGGGGTTGATACAGCATCGAGGGTTCTTGCGACCGTTTGTTATCGGGTTGATTGAGAAGTACGTGGAGGTGGGTATAATCGTGTCTGGTTACGAGTTCGTTCTGACGCACGTGTTGTATACAGCTTGCTAGGATTCCCCAAACCGACCGAGGCGTGGTTGCCCATCTGAGTTTGACTCTCGGTAGCTTGCTTCAGGTGCTTCCAGTCAGTAACGTCCTACGACTAACACTGACATAGTCATGATCCCCAGAAAACATTCATGGCCACGCCAGATGCCTTCGTGTACCCCTTCGTCTGGAAAGACCGCACAAACCAACGACTCCTCCACCACCTCTTCGTCGATAGACCGCACGAAATCGTCCTCATACCCCACGAGAAATGGCAGGCCAGACAAATATATGATGAGATGAAGGCGAATTTTGAGGTTGTGGAGAAACGGAATAGGGCGCTGTTGATGACAAACCTTCCGTCGAGGAATTCGTTTGCAATGAAGGTGGCGATGGCAGACATTCAAGTATGCTTCTCGATTCAATTGGTACCGTTTTAAAGTATTGATAGTCGGTTGGTTGATAGCTCCTCAACTCCATCGGTCCACAGACGGACTTGCACACCATAACTTACTTTGAGTCGACGTTCCCAGGCGACGTTTCTGACGACCCCTCATCATCGTTCGAAGCCAAGCTCAACGTCCTCCTCACCTGGAGCGTCGCTCGTTCGCAATACGGCGACCACCGACCATACGCAACCGCGACGCTGATATCCTTGTGGAGGGACGAAGCCAAACTCCGCGCCATTCGACGAAAGCTCAAACGACCAGATGGACCGCTGCAAGAGCAACTGTTCAACTGGCTGGATACTTCGGATGTTGCAAAGGACCATAACAATAATCTCGGTGGGGTCGCTATGCTATTTGGAGAACTCTGTAGGAAAGGGTTGTTCTCCTATGCATGGTTTATACAACGGTTGATTGCCAGGGGCGAAACGGAGGGAAATGATGGGGAAGAAGGCGTAAGTGATCCCTTTAACACCCCCACTGACTTCAACTAGATGACTTGGTATTCCACAGGCCCTCCGATCGCACCTCCTCACAGTCCTCGCCGCTCTTCCGATACCATCCTCCTCCTTTGCGGGAGAACGCAGGGTGGCGTTGTACGGTGTAAACGCAGCGAGTGGGTCAAAGGAGGCAGTCGATCGATCTATCCGGCGGGAAATAAAGGCTTCATTGCCTTTGCTCTTTGGTAGGTTTTTGTTGTTCTCACATTTCATGAGCGCTCCCTCATCCCAGTCACAGGCACAGAGAAGTCTACAGGGTGGTGCGGGGCGCGTCCAACCTCCCTCCCATCCCTTTTATCTGCCCCACCATTCGAACAGCACTACGCGATATGTCATTGGCTGATCCCAATCGTTCACGACCGACTGAAAGAGTAAGTCGTCCTCCCTACCCATATGACCCATGCGCTTACACACTTGCAGGGATCCGCCCATTCTCAACATCCCGCGACTAGATCCAGAAACATACAGTGCCCTACTCGAAATCATGCGCCTCACGAAATCCTACCCCGCAATCCTCGATCTCAACCTGCGTCTCATCCGCGAAACATTGGACGAGGGCGAGACGCAGCGCGTCGTCGATACCTTCCTGCGGCACGCCGACATCTGGGTGTCCATGGATGCGCTTGGCACAATCGGAGAGATGCTCTTTGCCACACACTGCCGATTACGTATTGCTCAAGTGGGGTCTGGGGCTATCTTGGTTGCGTTGATTCGTCCGGAATACCTTGAACGGTTATCCACACAGTCCCGAACTCAGGTTGAGGAGGATGTCCAGGCACTCGCTCTGGTAAGCCACTAGAAGAAACTCTTTGGTTGTTGTGTTTAAAACTGGTGTTTAAATGCCCTTGTAGGCGTCGCAACCCGCGGATCCTCAATCCCGAACCCCTCCACCGATCAATCAAGATATACTAGACCTCCCGCAAGCGGAGAACCATGACGCACCGCTCCTCCTCGCTCGTGATTTATGGAACCAGTATGGTGATAACTCCTCCCTGATGATGATATGGGACAACGCCATACAAGGCGTCCGACAAGTCGCTTCACTTTCACCCGATCACACCTTCCGGTCGGACTATGTCCAGCTGTACAGCCGGTTCCTACAAGAATTCCAGCGGTTCCTCCCCCTCAACAGGCCCCTCGATCCCCACATCCAGGACTGGTTCCGTCTGGGTAACGGACGCGCAGACTTTTCAGAGTACGATGCCAACACGTGGAAGACGATTATGTTGTTGGTGTTGGACATGGTGCTCCGAGGCTGCCTCTCCGCATCGACTTTGCTGGAAAATGTGGCATACGTGGCGTGGAAGCAGGCTGCGACGCTGGATCGGCCGTTGGAGCAGACCGAAATATTCCTGACCGCTGCGAACTCCCTCACGGAACGACTGTTGTTGATGGACCTGCCTCAAGAGGGTAGTTCTGAAGAAGAGGATGCCGAGAGGATCCCCCCGTTCGACCTTACCCAAGTCCAGCGTTTCCAAACCCAACGGCAGCGCGTGTACAGCGAGACGGGATTCAAGCCCCTCTTCAAAGCTCTCCGACATCTCGTATCTCTCGAGGCCAACAACCACCTGTCTGCCTCTGTCCGTGAATCATCGACGCGGATGCGTGTGGCTCTCTGCGAACACCCGCAATTCCGTACGACCGCCTTCCGGCATCTAGCGGACCTGAAGGAAGTGTTCGTCCGACCTTTGACGAGCGAGAAAGACGTCCGGCTCGCCGATGCGCTGAGGTTGATCATCCACTTGGAGGGATCCGGTACGTAAGCACAAACGACGCCACATCCCGTACTCACGTCCTTCTCCAGATTTGACGGACAGCTCGAACTCGGACCCGGTGTCCCAATGGCAATCGATATTCGGGCAACTAAATGCATGGGGCTTCTCGCGCGCGTCCGTCGAGTTGCGGCTTACGCTGGAGAGGATGGGGTCTGGACTCGAGTCCGATGACGAGGAGGCGAAGCAAAAGGCCGGAAAAGATATACACTATTTCATGACCGGGATGTTTGTAAGGGATATGGATCCGGAGGAGACAGATTTGACGGCGGATGTGCTCAAAGGGATTGGAGGGGCGGTTGCTGCGCAGGTAAACGACTCCTGTATGACCTTCTCCCATGGCTGACGCCTCTGATTGCACCTAGTTCCTGAATCACGGCGTCAAGCGCCTTGCCGAACACCTGCAACAGCTTGGTGGCGATACCATGACTCTCAGTACAGTCACCCCCTTCTTGACAACATCGGGAGAGATCCTGCGACTCCTCGCGTCCGTATCAATACCTTCGCCAACCGCCGACGAATGGGTGCCAGAGTGGACGCCGCCATCCTTCGAAGAGGCCGTGATCGAAGGATTCATGAAGGCGTTGTACAAGACGCTTGAGGATGTGGAAAAGGTCGTGAACGGCACGTATGTCGCCAACAAGGTGCCCAACCCGTCGCCGCGAGGCAGTATGGGGCCTGCTGGGGCCTCTAACACCGCAGATGCACTGACAACGTTGAAGTCGAGTGCAAAGTTCGTGGAGCTCGTGATCCTGTTGGCGAGGATGTTGCAGTTCGTACTGCGGTTTGGTGATGTGTGGACCACCAAAGTGAAGAGCGTCGCAGAGGATCTTGTGTCCGTCCTGGTCAACCTCACAGTGGTACGTCCCGAATCATCCTCATGACGGCATCATGACATTGACACTATCTATAGGCCTTTGGAGGGGGCTCAGTCATGAACCCCACGTTATTCCGCATGCTCCTCGATACGACCTCCTACGTCCAAGACGGTAAGTGAGCGCATAGAGGCGTAGATCACATCTAACGCACTTTCACTCAGAAATTCCGAAAGAACCCAAAACCCCCAACATCGACGTCGTCCGTCAAATCCCCGGCATCCAGCCCGACCGACTGCCCGCACGGATGCCACTCGAGTACCGGCATGCCATCCAACCCCTCCTCGCCTACGTCCCCCGCGATCCGTACACCCAAGACCTGGTGCATCTTGTCAACCCGGCGGAGCAGGGGCACAGGCTCCCCCCGCCTGCGGATGGCGAATCGCAATACCAACTGGGACCGCCCGTGCAAGCGCGACCATGGGAGTGGATCGAATACCTCGAAGACCGCACGTCCGCGACGCCGGAGGAGTCCGACCAGGTCAAGAACGAGACGTCCGTGTCGCTCGAGTACTTTATGGCCAAGTCGACGGGGGAGAAGCTCTCAAAGGACGACGAGTGGGACGAATACCGGCATGCCGAGGACCATATGCATCGTGAGACGGTGTTCGAGCGGGACTGGAAGGAGACCCGGGTGGGGCCGGTGGGGCTGGACGATCCGGACAGCAGCGAGAGCGAGGAGGAGGGCGGTCGAGCTGCGCGACGCGGTGCCGGTCATGCGCAAGGTGGTGGTACGGAAGAGACGCGGTCGATCCTGTCCAACTCGGGGACGAGTCCCGCCATGACACGGGCGGGCTCGACGGGTCGCAGGACGATCGAGCGGGAGATCATTGACGTGGATGCGCTGCCTGGACCAGATGCGTCGTCCTCTGGGGTGCGAGGGAAGAAGAGAAAGGCGGCGGCTGCGAACTCGGGTTTGGGGAGAGTCGGGGAGAGCGCCGAACAGGTTGACGACGATGTCGAGATCATTGAACCGAGCGCAGCGGCTGCGACAAGGGGTAAAAATCGCGGTAGGGCAAGACCTCCGGCGTCTGTTAGAGGCAGGGGGAAGAAGAAATAAAAGGAAGCATGCTGTACACTACTCGAGAGGGATTTCTGCTTGTCGCGGTCGTGTTGTATCTGGTATCCAAGTGTTGTCTCACTGTGTTATTCGGTTCATGCTTAAAATGAGAAATCGTCTCCTTCGCATCTATTCGTGGGTTTGGCTATGTACAGCATGGCGGACGCGCGGCAGACGATGGTGTGCTTCTTGCTTCATCGCCCTTTGACGCTGGAGCCCTCGTATACTCTCCGTCGCAGTCCGCAGAACGAAAAGGCGCGCTCGAGTTCCAATCAACCTCCGGACCGACCTAGCAGTCTGGCAAGCTCCATGATCAGTCGCTTGGCAATGTTTTCCAATGACTCGTCCCTTTCCCGGGGAACCGCAACCACGGTCCGACGGAGTATCACCACACCAACTCTGCGGGGTGAGAAGCTGACATTGATTTCAGAGAACGGGAGCGGCGTGGGCAGGCGCGACGTCGGGGTGGAAGGTGACAGGGGCGGTGCCGACAGGCTGACAACCCCCGCCCGCATTCCGTAGCGTCTGATCAAGTCTTCTGTACGAGCCTTGGGCTTTCAACGCATCGCATCAGAACAGCCATACACGGATCGCGGAAATCGCGCGGCGCACCTGCATCAGCTCGAAGATGTCCTTGAACGAGTCGAGGTCGAGGTAGAGCTCGGACTCGTGCGACCGTCGGTCTTCGTAGCACTTTAGCACGATGAACTGGTCGAGCACGGGTGTCTCCCTTTGCAGCGTGCGGACGGACTGCGGTTGTTGGTACTGCGGGGGTAGGTTTGCCTCAGGGGGTTCGAGAGGGAAGGGATCGCAGGTGTATGGAGGTTTGACGTTGAGCATGTAGTCTTGCAGGAAGTGGGACCGGAGAAAGTTCATGCATACGATGTACGTGGCGCGGGAGACGAGCCGTAAAGATTGGGTTAACCAGCAGAGGCTCTCGACGTGGTCATGGGACGTCCGGGGCGTTCGTTTTGGTATTGTCAGTTGAACAATCTTGAGGAGTAAGTGGTTGGGTAGCGATTGGAATGATGGACGTGTTGCCGGGCGACCCGATGACGACGCTACCGACATTGGAGTCGGGGAGGCCCGGAGTCTCGGAGGGTAGGAGCTGTCGAGCGTTGGTGAGTAAGAGTACGGAGGTGGTGCATTGGGGTATCTGGCCGGAGTTGAGAGCGCACTGGGGTCTTTGGTGGTAGTTATGATAACCATCGATCCTGTTGGTGGTTGGAGGGTCGGGGAACGAACAATATAGGCACCGTTTGGCTGTGGTTGGCATTACGTCATCGTGTTTATTCATTCGACCTTGGCATTTCCCCGCTTGACGAAGTTGTTTACCTTCTAAAACTTCCCTACAGCCGGGGCCGGCTTATATACATGTGGTTGGGACAGCATGACAACATTACCATAAATATCAGCAAGTACACGGTGTGCAATATATCCAACAGTGCAACCCGGCCAGGGACCACGGTCAAGGTGCACCTTATGGCAGTGTAGTAACGGTTGCACAAAGTGTTGGATGTGTGTTGAGAGAGGAGGAAAAGGGGAAACGACAAGCGAGGATTGGAAAGCAAGGAACGGAGAAAACACTATGATAGAAGTAACGGTAACAATTATTAAAACAATATCGCTGTAAAATAGGTCGGTGTAAGCTAGCTTGGCTAGAGTGGACGCAAGGAGGCACGTACCTCTTGTCTCCCTGGCACAGCCAGGTTCGACCAGAAAGTCGGTGCTCGTTTGTACAGTTGGCAACAACAGAGAAGCTCTACCGCGCCAAGGCTCAATCACTCGCGAAAGGCGAACGAGGAGCAGAGTGTCCAACTCACCTACGCATCCGCGATCCAGAGAAGTGTAACCAAGATCGACCAACTGGTCGAGAGCACGAACGCGCACGCCTTGGCCTTCTTCCAAGCGATGGACGACGCGGCAGAGGCGTAGGGCTGGGGGAATGGTATAGTCCCAACGGGGTGGGGGACATGACGCACTTCATTCCATCGTGCAGATGGAACGACACGACCGTCCACTCCGACGGTAGACACCTCCAACGTCGCTCTCCCGCCAGCCACCGGGCGTCTGCCCACCACACCGGCTCCCAAACCCCCAAACGCACGCTTGTCGAACGGCATGTTGGAATGCAGAGTGTAGTAGTAGTAGTAGTAGTAGCGACGAACAGGAGACTGGAGGAGGTCGAGTGACGGGCCTGCCTATCGCGCACAAGTAGTGGGTCGCGGAGACGGGGATTAACAGCTTATGCTAAATCCTCAGACACGGTAGGCTGATCCATGACCCGCGCTCCGGGGAACAACACCAGCGCGAAGGCGCCGTGGATCAGCCGGGAGGGGTTCCGCGGGTGTGCGGCTCGGTGTCCGATGGCATCTTAACCGTTACCGGCAGCACACCATGGACGAGAAAGCAACTGAAACAGTGTCAAGGGGCGAAATTGGTGTGGACTTTCCCCGCGCTTCGCTCTCAGCGATAACACATCCATATAACCCCAGAAGAACGCTTCTCGTCCTTCCACAGCGCGATAGACGAAACACCCAAGTCGCCACCCGGCCTATCTTCAGCCCAGCGGCGCAAGAACAGTAGTCTATACGCATACACACCCCGAGCTGTGCACCCCATCTAGATCCCGGCGCATTCTTTCATATCCAACCCGCCTAAACAGAACGCAACGTCTTCACGAACCAACGGTCGCCTAATCAACAATTGCGCCCCGATGATTTGCCGTGATTGTGTATGTCCCGTCAGAGAGTGGGAAGTCCTGGGGGGTGTCCAAGAGGTGATAGCGCGCGCAGCGACGGCCTAAACTGAGTGTAGTACAGATCAAGGAGATACCCGGTACTTGACCCAAATGGATGTATGTAAATGAGTGTCATGCATCTGTTCAAACGTGGAGACGTGCAAGTCGGGGAAGGGGGAATGGCAACGTCACAGCTGCGGAGTTGCTGACTCAACGGCTCGTCGACTGAGTTTTGATCGACTATTCCTATAACCGCTGCCTATAAGCTTGAAAAAGCTTCAAAGTGATAGCTATTGTGGGAGGCAAAAATATGCCGATTTCCAAGAACGGGGACATTTCGGGAAGCTGGTTAGCCACAATAGTGAAAAAGCTCGCCCTGCACTTGTTCAAGATTATTAACCCCTCCAATATAAACATCGCCTTCTTCTTACACTGGACACCCGGTACGAACTGGGACTTATGTATATAATAGAGTAGGAGCAATACAACACGATCAAGCAGGAGCTGGTCAAGAATTAGTTACCGCAAGGGCAGCCAGAAGAGACTCGCGTGTTACATGGCCACCCAAAGTCTCCCAAGCCAATCTATCGACCTTCAAGGGAGATGGGGGGAGTTTGATCATAAAGTATCCGTCCTCGAACGCTTTCGTTAGCTGCAGGAGCTGTGGATGGGCTTCATGGAGGCGAAGGATCTCAGTTTCGGGGTATAACATGTAAAGGAAGCACCCCTTGCTACTCCTCATCTGTTTAAGAGAGCTCGAATACCATCCCTCCAAGACGCCCGTTTCTTTAGTTGATGTGGTGGACGTGACACCATCGGGTTCGAGCACCAACCACCAGAACGCCCACATCACGGATTCCACGTCGAATCGTACCAAATGGGGTGCGCTCAGGTTAGCCAGAAGGTGAATCGCCACGAAGGGGAGCGTCCCGGTGATATGCTGGGACGTTGTCCCTTCGTCATTCCGATTGACATGCTGTGCATGATCAAAGTCCAAAATCACTGCATCGACCTTACCACCGACGCGTCTGAAACCAAGGTTGAAGATGCTGATGTCACGGTGGCAAATGTTGGCGTCGTACAGGCTATACAATACTTTGGAAAGGAAATACCGTTAGACTGCCAGAAACAAGCAATCGGTAAGAAACGTACTTTCGATATAACGTCGAAAGACGAAAAGGACGTCGACTGCATCGGTCAGCTCTTTGACGGGTGATACTTGTTCCATCACAAGCAGTCGCAGCTCACGATCTTCGCCAGCTCCTTGCAGACCGAAGCGACCCCGCAACCGTTCGGAGAGTGCCCTGAAGACACGGTGTCCATACTGGGCGGGAAAGTCCTCTTTCCTGCAAAACCCACTTTCAACAGCCTCATCCACCCATTCCCATTCGTTCCGACGATGCGTAACTTGCCATGCCAGCTTGGCCACGACGGACTCGCCTTCGGCTTGGTTGGTACTGCTTCTACAGATTCTAGCACTGTAGACCAAAGTCCCGCGACTGACCAAACCGTATTGAGAATGTATGATCTCGCGAAGGACCACAGAACCCCTGTCGAATGGAACAGTGAATCCCGCCAAGGTCGACGGTGCCAATGCGGCACGGGTGTCGGCACATACCCCAGCTGGTGGCTGGAAATCTGGGTTGAATCCAAGAGTCTCGGAATCAGCAAAGGTGAATGCAGTGAGGAAGGATGCGAGGAGTGATAACGCGGCGGGAAAGTAGAATGGACTGGAGCAAACTGCTCCACTTCGATCGAAATACCAGAAGGTGGCACAGAAGCGATTCAAGAGGAGCCCAAAGGTATGAGTCCGATTACCCAAGGCGCACAAAGCATCCAGGGCGCAGCTGGCCAGTTGGATTTCATCACCTGTTGGGACATGAGGTTTGGGATCTGCGACTACCGGTGGGGTCCCAGCAAGGCTTGGATTCTTCAGTCTTGGCAGTATTTTCGGGCGTGTCTTTTGGGTATCTCCATCGTCTTTGAGGGATAATGTGTCCATATTCTGTTCGGCTTCTCGGAGCGGACCCTTTACATCTTGCGTCGGGGGTGCAGATGTGAATCCTCGCCCCAGAAAATCTGTGCTGTTGACATCGGCACGGCCCTTGTTTAATCTGTGCTCAATAACAAGGAGGGATGTGCGCCAGTTAATACCAAGGGTGTCGGCAGGAGGGTTTGCTTTATTCGCTTCATCCAAATGCCTTATACTTTCCTGCTCGTTGTCGCATAGGATCGCGAGCCCGTCTGGCTTGCGGTCGGATTCGGTGCCCGGGATCACCTTGCCTGCGTGGTAGCACGGCGGGCCTTTCAGGCAAGTCTTGCCTAGACCATGAAACACCACCTCGCGCTTCGCGTCCTCCGCAAACGCCTTCTTGGAGAGCGTAGTAACGCGGTTTGCAATCCTGGCAAATGGCTTGTAGACTTGATCTTCGGCACTTGCGTTCTTCATCGATCTGAATGCTTCTTGGATTTCATTGTCGGTTTCCAGGGTCTCGACGAAGGCGGACCACTGCTTTCTCTTGGTAGGGTAAGAGAGGACCCCCGGCACTAAGCCAAATGTTAGTCCGGAAAATTATAATAAACACTCAGCGACGATGGAGGGGGTTAGTCCAAAAAGTAATAAATAAGCGAAGCACCAGCGTAGGGGTTAGTCCGAAATAAGATGATCTATACATCAGTGCGTTGCCAGAAAATGTCGACACCTTAGTCGCCAGCGTGGAACAATAAAACTGCTTGCGGGGATTGACGACATTTATGGCTGATATTGGCCGGCGTTACCGGAAATTTCCACCGTGCTAGTCGCTAGCGTAGAACAATAAACTGAGCGCGGGTGGAATTTGAAGACTGGACCGGCTTCCGGTCAGAAGCAGAGGTCTAGTCGCCAGCGTAGAACAATAAACCACTGACTTCTGACGGAGGGTTAGTCCGGATTTCACTGGATATTTTGGAAATTCTCAGCATATTCTCAGCAATAAAGCAGCAAGTCAAGAACCGTCGCCGGACTAACATTTGGCTCAGTGCCGGGGGTCCTGGTAAGAGGCTTCTGGAGGAAGCAACGCGTCGAGAAACGACTCGGGGGTGACCTCGTAAACACTATCGCGAAGCTCTGCTGCCAGATAACCATCAATAACACCACGAATATGTGGGACGTGTGGTGAAGACGCGGTCCTTTGGGCGAGTGGTGTAGTTTGGACCGCAGGAGGTTTATCTCTCTGTAGGCGGTTAGAAACGAGAGGTTTAGTTTCGCTCGAGAGGGCTTGGGACAAGTCTCACCGTAGGGCTCTTGGGTTTGTCCGCCATTGGCTGATGGGGAGTAAGCAAAGGCGTGAGGAGGGACGTGAGTCGATTCACAGAACACAAACCGAACATCACAGACGTTGTTTACTCGGTTGTAAACAAAGTACTTTGCCCTGCTGTCACTCGTCCACCCCCGATCTCCCGCTTCCCTTCCCATCACGGTACGTCCAACCTAAAGACTCAGCCGTGTATCTGTTCAAACCTGGAGACGTGCAAGCCGGGGAAGGGGGAATAGCAACGTCACAAGTGCGGAGTTGCTGACTCAGCAGCTCATCTCCCAGTTAGACCACAACCTTGCCAACATCAGCATCTTCGGCCATAGGACAGAGAAAATACCGCATCCCGTCCGATCTGCGCAGTCAAGCTCTGTACCGTCCAGTTAGTACCATGGTGGGGGACCACATGGGAATCCTGGGTGCTGAAGTTTTGCCCCTCACACCCATCATGAACAACAGACCTCCAATCCAACGATTTCAATCTCTGAAAAGTCGTGACATTCAAGCGGGGGATCGTTCGAGATTAGATAGTTACAGATAGAAAAACAACGCATGTACAGCAACAGACAGCAAGAAAAAGCGACGAAGCACGTACAGGCGCTGCGTCTGTACGGGCTGAGACTACACAGTACACCCAGAATCCCAAAAAGTAAAACGAACGACACCCTGCAGCGAAAAACAAAAAAAAAAGCTTGCGAAAAAATCGAAAAGAAAATGTTCTTGGCGTGATCATTGGTTCATTGAAAGATGTTTATATGGCCATTGAGATGCTGTAGAATGTCTTGGGGGATGCGGCAACGTGAAAAGCGTGAGGTGACGAAGGGGAGGAAAAACGCAGAAGCCAGTTCTGCCAGGGGGATATCAGATCTTCAGTTCTCGGAAACCCCTCACGTCCATCTTCCCGGTCCCGTTCTGCAACCATTCTGCCTTTGCAGTAGCCGTATTCTGGACATCCCCTTGCTTGTCGGGCTGCTTCTTCTCCTTCCCGACTAACAAGACGACGCGCTTCGGTTTCGGTCTCGTTACGCCCAGCTTCTTTGCCTGCCTCTTTGTCAGCGGTGCTTGCGTCTGCGAGCTCCGTGTGTTGGGTCGTGTACGGGAGGCGGAGGAGGCGGAGGCGGAGTTGTAGGAGGTTGTGGAGTCTGGTGCACTTGCGGCATCGTCGTCATCGTCGTCTGCTTCATCGGTGGTGACTACCGGACTGAGGCCAGGAGGCGGAAATGCCGCCCCTTCGGCCTCAGTGTCTTCCTGGTCTCCAGTGATGTCAACACTACAAGGTAATGGTGCATCTCCGCGGGTCCGTTTAGGTTCCGCCCGGCCATATTCCGAACCAGACGCTTCACCATTAAGTACTTCATCCGACTCATCAAACGACCGCTTTGGACTCCTGCCCTTGAAGATGGCAGTAGCTGCGTTCATGGTAGTAACGGAATCGGGTGGGGTTCGTGGGGATATGGACGATGGAGCGCTGCTACTCTCCGTGCTGCGAGCGGTCGAACTAGTAGTTGCGGGACTTGGTGATCGGTGGTCATTGCTTTCAGGGGTGCTTAGGGTGATAGAGGCGAGGGAGGTGGATGTTGTACGTTTGGAACGACGGGTGGGAGGCGGTGGTGGTATAGGTATGTGGTCATCGTCAGTGAGTGGGGCGGAACTTTCAATAACGTTTGGTATGCCTTGGTGGGGACCAACGAGGTTGCGAACGCTGGAGAAATGTTCCCAGTCGTGGTAGGCGACGTATATTGCTGGTAGGTTATCGGGTGGAACTGATTGTGCTTCCTCAACATTGGCCACTAAAATGGTCGTTATCTCGACCTCTTTCAGCTTTGCCCGCCGTTCCAACTCCTTGGCTTCCTTCAGGCGCTCACGTCGGGCACGTCGCTGTTCACGACTGCTGAGTGCAGAGTCGGTAGACACGGCCGCACCGGCATCGGAGGATGAGGCCGCAGGTTCGTTGCGAGTGGCCGAAGTGGACGGGATCGAAGAGGCATTTGGGCCAGTCGACCATTCTATGACGTACACAAGGCCAGGCTGGATGACTTTGACATTCCTCCTCTTCAGATGAGCAAACGCGCTAAGCTCGAGGTGGCCACCATAGGTGCCTAACGGGACAAGGGGTGGCAGTACGCCACGTGTTAGGGAGCTACTTTTGGGAGAAGAAGCAATAGACGCTTGGGGCAGGGAAGGTGCTGCACACACCTGCTTGGCGCATCGATGCGATATAGTGATCCCAAGTGCGACCATCCTCGACGAAGCCTTGATAATGCTCCTTGTAGGCATCCATCCAGTCACATATCTCCCGACGGAGGGTGAGGTGATCCTTTGAGGAGCCGTAGAGTTGGTCGCATAGAGCACGAAAGAGGCAGTTGCCGTCGCCTGAAGCCAAATTACGCGTTTGAGAGGCTAATGATGAGTGTGAAAACAGGAGGCGTACCGAGTGTCGAAGCGGCATAGAGGCCGAGGGAGCGTAGCTGGAGAGCTAGGTCATGCGAGTTCTGGGCTGGGTCGGAGAGCTTGGAGAGAACAGGGGTCGATGGGAATCGCGGGAGAGCAACGTGACGTGTGAGCTCGAGCTTGAGGTGCGGCGAGAGGCAAAAACTGAGCATACCTTTGGTCTGGAGAGGCGAGTGCGGTTGCGTGCTGTGCGAGGTGATGAGACGCGGGAGATTGATGTGAAGTGGAATAGTTAGAGTTGGACGGGGATAATTCGAGGGGTCGTTGAGGGAAGGAGGACGAGCTCACTGTTTGGGATCCGTCTGGTCGGAGCGGGCCTTCGATGGGGATTACCTTTGCCCATTCAGACAGGTTGGAAGAGAGAAGGTGAGGCGGGGAGGGGACAAGGATACGGGTTGTGGGAGGAATGATGGTGTTGCGTTCTCAACGGCAAATGGCTTGCTCGGCTTTGTTCTTCCGGCGCTTCCCGGCTGCATATAGGGGCTCTTACAACCTAGAAAATCAGAATATTTCTGACGCTCTTCTGACTAGACGAGTTCTTCAATGGGAGGGGGACGGGAGGTGAACAAAGACACGCAGCGGGAAGGGCTAGTCAGAACCGCCACAAGTCCGGTCCCGACCAACCGGGTACCAGCAATTCGCCAGTATCTCGTCCACGCTCCTTGCCAACGTGCAGACCACTGTTGCGATCGGGACAAAGGGGCCTGCCGTCATAAATCGTACCACACACCACCTCCAGACATAGCTGCAGTATTTCCACTCGAACTGCGAAGCGACTAATTACGCACATTTGTACACGTGTTAGATAATTACCATGCATAGTCACCAGAAAAGAGCAACCCCCCGACACCCCTGTCACAGCCCATCGCTCGGGTCACGCAACGGCACAGAACGGCAACTTTCGACTCCCGAATAGAATATTCAACACGCCAGGAATGCCAGAAGCGTCCCAGCGTCATGAACTACGTCACCTCATCCGACTGTCACCCATTGTGGTATGGTGCGTGTCAAGAATTATTTACCACAAAGGCAGCCAGAAGAGACTCGCGTGTTATATGACCGTCCAAAGTCTCCCAAGCCAATCTACTGACCTTCAAGGGAGATGAGGGGAGTTTGATCATAAAGTATCCGTCCTCGAACGCTTTCGTTAGCTGCAGGAGCTGTGGATGGGCTTCATGGAGGCGAAGGATCTTAGTTTCGGGGTGTGACAGGGTAAGGAAGCACCACTTGCTATCCATCATCTGTTTAAGAGAGCCTGAATACCATTCCTCCAAGACACCCGCCTCTGTAGTTGATGCGGTCGACGTGACACCATCGGGTTCGAGCACCAACCACCAGAACGCCCACATCACAGATTCCACGTCGAATCGTACCAAATAGGGTGTGCTCGGGTCAGCCAGAAGGTGAATCGCCACGAAAGGGAGCGTCCCGCTGATATGTTGCGACGTTGTCCCTTCGTCACTCCGATTGACATGCTGTGCATGATCAAAGTCGAAAATGACTCCATCGACCTTACCACCGACGCGTCTGAAACCAAGGTTGAAGATGCTAATGTCACGGTGGTAAACGTTTGCATCGTACAGGTTGTACAATACTGTGGAAAGCAATACCGTTAGGACCACTAGAAACAAGCAACCCGTAAGACGTACTTTCGATATAACGTCGAAAGACGAAAAGGACGTCGACTGTATCGGTCAGCTCTTTGACGGGTGATACCTGTTCCATCACAAGCAGTCGCAGCTCACGATCTTCGCCAGCTCCTTGCAGACCGAAGCGACCCCGCAAGCACTCGGAGAGTGCCCTAAAAACACGGTGTTCATACTGGGCGGGAAAGTCCCCTTTCTTATAATACCCACTTTCAACAGCCTCATCGACCCATTCCCATTCGTTCCGACGATGCGTAACTTGCCATGCCAGCTTGGCCACGACGGACTCGCCTTGGGCTTTGCTGCTACGGCTTCTACAGAGTTCAGCGCTGTAGACCAAAGTCCCGCGACCGACCAAGCCGTATTGAGAATGTATGATCTCGCGAAGGATGACAGAGCTCCCATCGAATGGAATAGTGAATCCCGCCAAGGTCGACGGTGCCAATGCGGCACGGGTGTCGGCACGTACTCCAACTGGTGGCTGGAAATCTGGGTTGAATCCAAGAGTCTCGGAATCAGCAAAGGTGAATGCAGTGAGGAAGGACGCGAGGAGTGATAACGCGATGGGAAAGTAGAATGGACTGGAGCAAATCGCCCCGCTTCGGTCGAAATACCAGAAGGCGGCGTGGCAACGATCCAGGAAGAGTCCAAAGGCGTGCGTCCGATTACCCAAGACGCACAAAGCATCCAGGGCGCAGCTGGCGAGTTGGATTTCATCACCTGTTGGGACGTGAGGTGTGGCAGCTGCGATCACCGGTGCGGTCCCAGCACGGCTCGGATCCTTCAGTTTGTCTTTGGCACCTTCATCGGTTTCGATGGATAGTTTGTTCACCTTATGTTCAAGTTCTTGGGTGGGTCCCTTTACATCTTGGTCCGAGGGTGCAGATAGGAACTCTGCAGATAGGAACTCTCGCCCTGGCAAATCTATACGCTTGACATTAGCACCTTCCTTCGTTAGTCTGTGTTCAATAACAAGAAGGGATGTGCGCCAGTTGATGCCAAGGGTGTCGGCAGGAGGGTTTGCTTTATTCGCTTCATCCAAATGCCTTATACTTTCCTGCTCGTTGTCGCATAGGATCGCTAGTCCGTCTGGCTTGCGGTCGGATTCGGTGCCCGGGACCACCTTACCTGCGTGGTAGCATGGCGGGCCTTTCAGGTGAGTCTTGCCTAGACCATGAAACACCACCTGACGCTTCACGTCGCTCGCAAAAGCCTTCTTGGAGAGCGTAGTAACGCGGTTTGCAATCCTGGCAAATGGCTTGTAGACGTGATCTTCGGCACGTGCGTTATTCATCGACCTGATGGCTTCTTGGATTTCGTTGTCGGCTTGCAGGATCTCGACGAAGGCGGACCACCGCGTTCCGTTGGTGGGATAAGAGGCTTCGGGGGGGAGGAACGCGTCGAGAAACGACTTGGGGGAAACCTTGTAGACGTTATCGCGAAGCTCTTCTGCCAGGTGGCCATCAAGAGCTTCACGCGTATGGGGGACGTGCGGTGAAGACGCGATTCTTTGGGCGAGGGGCACGGTTTGGGCCTCAGCGATGGGTTTAGCTCTCTCGAAAACGAGGGATGTAGTCTCTGGACTTGGAATAATAGGTCTCACCACAGGGCTATCGGGTTTGTGAGTCATTGGGTTTGAGCAGATGGGGAGTGAACGAACCGTTTAGAGCAGGACTTCCGTCACATCACACCCAACCGGGTCCCGTGACTCAGGGCATAACGCACAATCGGTGCTTGACGTGTCGACAGTTCGGGACATAATCAAATGTGGGACAAGAAAGGAATACGGTCCAGATTAGTTAGTATAACGAGAAGTTGGTTGGACGTTGAAAACTACGCCGTATATGACTATGCAACGTCGTCTGGACCAGGGGGAAATGGGGGCCGCAACTCCCCCATTTCTTATCTTGCCACCGTTACTCACTGCAAGGCCGAAAGTTGCCGTTGTCAGTGCGTGACACCCAAGCGATGCCCTGTGACGGCGGTGCTGGGGATCCTTGTTCCATTGGACGACTCCCGACACCCACTGTCAATCACTCACTCTGCGAAACACGATGCACGAAACACCCCACGAGTACGTAAATTGCGTCGATTCATAGAACAGTCCGACTCGAAACCGAACATCGCGGATCTTTGTTTGTTCGATTGTAAACACAACCAACAAGAGTGCTTTGCCCTGCCCGTCACTTGTCCACCCCCGGTCTCCCTCTTCCCTTCCCATCATGGTACGTTCAACCTGAAAACTCGTTTATGGTGTCGACGATGTGGTTGACCGACTCTGGTTTGCAGAGCGTCAATCCCACCGCCTTCCGTCGTCTCGTCCGCGAAATCAGGCAACTCCAAACCGAACCTCCAGAAGGAATTCGAATTTCTACAGAGGAGGAGAATATCCTCGATGTCACTGGTATCATCCAAGGGCCCGGTAAGTCCATCCTTCCAAACTATAGGCTGGCCCCTAGCCGTTGGCCCGGTCTCCCGATATGGTCACATACTGATGCGTCGGTTTGTTTTGTTTTTCGTAGACGGTACGCCATACGAAGGCGGCTACTTTCGCGTCAAGTTCAAGTTCACGGAAGAGTTTCCCGCTGCGCCTCCAAAATGTACGATTGCCAATGACAAAGGATTATTGTCTAAATGCTTTGTCCACTGATCCGTTGCCTTGGTCCCTTTTCGCTCCCCAGGCTGGTTTACGACAAAGATTTTCCATCCCAACGTGTCCAAGGCAGGTGATATTTGCGTCAACACACTCAAGAAGGACTGGAAGAGGGAATATGGCATTGCGCATATCCTTGTCACCGTCAAGTGCTTGCTTATCTACCCCAATCCGGAATCCGCCTTGGATGAGGCTGCAGGCAAGCTCCTGTTGGAGAACTACGAGGACTACTGCAAGCATGCCAGGATGTACACTTCGGTGCATGCTGTACCCAAGGCACGTCCCGATCTTCCGTCATGCTGTTGCAGTCCAGGACTGAACTTGTAATCATTCGCCCAGACACGACCAGCAGAGTTTGATATACCCTCCGTCATCCCTGATAGCACACCTTCAACAGCGAAAACCGGTTCGTCAACACTGCCTGCCAAACAGGTAACACCTGCTGCAGCGGCGGTTGTGACGCGGGCGTCCCCACCACCGTCGAATCCCACCACTACCCCCACGCGGCACACAACGCCCGCTCCAACCCCATTCTCATCGCTGAATTCCAACTCCGGTCCTCCACCCGCCACCACCCCTCCGGTGAAACCGCTGTCCAAGGCAGGCGGTAACACAAATGCTCCCGTCACGCAACCGATGATTCTCGAGCCTACCTCGAAAGGCGCAAACGATCAAAACGTCGATCCTGTTGCTACTAGTGGAAACAACAAGGCAAACATGATGGATACTTCTGGTGACCCTGCTAAGCCAATAGCAACAACAATGAAATCTGGGCCGCTGAAGAGGAGTGGAGGGGCAGCGGGCGGAGGTGCAGAGAAGCGGAAGAAGGGGCTCAAGAGGCTGTAGCGACTGACCGGGTGGATACGACAATAAAAGTGTTACACCAAGGAACGGATGTCGTGTACGATTATGCGTGCCTATTAGGCGGCGGTTTTGACCAACGACGGCAGGTAGGCCTACAGGAATTCGTTTTTCTTATTCATCATTGTCACCACCTATAACGCGTGCCTCTCCTGGAACTCTTCCCGTTTTATGTATGGTTTTTTGTCCAATGTTCTTGCTCGTCTCGCGTCTCCTCTCATTTGCTATGTCGTCATGTAGACATTACCTTCGAGCATGCGCCACAATTGTACTCTGACGACTCTATGTCTTGAATTGTTCGTATGGCAAGTTTCGCAAAGCTGCTCCGATCCCGATCACATCGCGATAAACTGGTTTGGGATCGATATATATCTGACGTTCGATGAGCCCTCCTATGGAAAGTGCCTTTCTCCATTATCGCTTCTTCTTTCCTCCTTTCTTCTTTCCCCCACCGTGAGGGTGATGACCACCCGACGGACTGCTCGGCCGTGGAGAGCCTCCCTCCGCCGCAACACTCGCCACAGTAGCGGGCGTGATGACGGCGGGCAGCTTGCGGTTCTGCATCTTTTCCGTCAAGGAGAGGTTCAGCGCTTGGAAGCGGTGGAAGTTGAGGGCGGAGTTCATCTTGTATTTCAGACACTGGAAACGGGTGTCTGAGTGAAGTTCGACGGTGAGCAAGAGTGAGAGAAGGGGCGTACGGTGACGTTATCCGTGACTTTGAGCACCAGTGTGCCTTGGATATGTCGCCATTTGATGCAGTAGCGCGCCTTATGGTGGTTTGTGGAGTCATTTGTTAGCGACGAGGAAATGTAAGGACGATGGAGGGGCTCACGGTGTTAGGAGACTTGGCGTACAGCGCCTCTGCGTCGTGTTGGAACTGCTGCCATGACTTTATGTACACCATGGGGGAAGTGAGGCGGACACACGTCGCGGACAAACATTTGCTTGGAAGGTGGATCGGCGATCTTTGTTCTTGTCACACGTAATTAACCTATGGTGGAATTCTAGCGAAATGCAGTTTATAGGAATGTTATGGATGAGAGTATTCAAGCTAAGAGGCGAGATGTATCTCCCAAGAGGAGGTTATCGATCAACCTCGTCCGACCGACCCATAGCGCGCCGCTGAGGATGACAGCGCGACCCGACTCTTTACGTACATCGCCGTCCATCACTTCAAACGTCTCTGGGTCGTTCATCTGGATATAGTCCAGCCTCATCGATACGTTCTTTCTCGAACCGTCCAACTCCGCATCAGCGACAAACCCGACCGCTTCTGCGAGGCATTCGGAGACTGAACTCCCCTGTGACCAAGCGGTTTCGGCTTCTCTCAAGGCAGTGTAAAGCGTCGGAGCGGCGGCACGTTCTGCTTCCGAGAGGTAGGCGTTCCGCGAGGACAGGGCGAGGCCGTCCGGGCAGCGGTGGGTCGGGACGATGTGGACGTTGTCGTACGTCGGGTTCGGAAGGAGCAGGTCGCGCGCCATGCGTCGGAGGAGGAGTGCTTGCTGGATATCCTTTTGCCCAAAGTAGGCGTTGGTTGGCTATGACAAGGACTCATTACCCAGACCGTCGCTGATTCAGGGGAAGGGGACTCACTTGAACTGCGTTGAACAGCTTCGTCACAACAGTCGCCACACCCCGGAAAAAGGTCGGTCGGCTCTGGCCCTCCATCTGGTGGCTGTAACCTTTGACCTCAACAAATGTCCCCTTTTGTTTTCCAACGTCCTGAACGACCCCAGACGGATACATATCCTTGATAGCGGGGAGGAACACCGCAGACGGCGTCCGGAGGGTCTCCAGCACGCCCGGCATGGCCACGCTGATCGTGGAGAGCAACGCGAGGTCTGCGTCCAACGTCCGCGGATACGTGGCGAGATCCTCGTGCGGTGCGAATTGCGCGGGGTTCACGAAGATGGAGAGGATCGTCAAGTCGTTTTGTTCCAGCGACCGACGCACTGCGAAAGCGTCAATACGAATCACTCAATGTTAGACTGGGCAGACGTACCAAGAGACATGTGGCCTTCGTGTAGAGCTCCCATGGTGGGAACGAATCCCACCGATTTGCTTTCGTCAAAAGCACGCTTTCGCCATTCACGAAGAGCCTGCAGGGTACTGAATACGGGTATAGATGAGTGAGGCAGTTCTGGTGTAGTCATGGGCTCCTCGAGAGGGATATGACCGTCTTTGGCCTGTGTGATGACAGTCGACATGGGTGCCCGCTGCTTCAACTTGGAAACATCCGAATGGAAAAACCGAAACGGAACGTTACGAAACCCAGCAATCCGCCCCACCAGACGACGGCCGGCGTGAATCCGCATATAGGCGAGGGTGGTGGAGAGGTTGGTAAGAAGTTTCACGAGACATCGTTTAAGGTGCCTTTTTATAAATCTGCCTTGGTGGGGAGCTTTTTTGACGGCCGTGCTGATCCTCCGGGTCAGGTGTAAGCGAAAAAAAAAAAAAACCGGGAATAGCCGTGGCCGGGGTTGAGCAAATCGTGTCAAGCATGTTGGGAATCTACTACGAGTTTGCGCATGAGGCCTCCCGACTTTACCCTCGCTCAAGACTTTCTGGCCAGCAATGTGGACGCTGCGTCGCATCGTAACCGCAAAGAATGGTGTTAGGAGGAGCTTTTCTAGCCGTGTCATGGCTCCGTTTGGGAAGGCACCGTCGTCGAGCCAACCCGCTAATCCATTGCCGGCCTATTTCATACGTGGTGGTACATCTAAAGGGTTGTTTATCAACGCAAATGACATGGGCCCTCTTGATGGCTGGCCAAATGTATGTGCGACTTCTACTTGGGCCTGTCCGGACCATAGATATGTCGCCTCACGCACCTACCCACTAGATTTTGCTTGGAGCAATAGGTTCACCTGACCCTTACGGACGACAGCTGAATGGTATGGGAGGTGGAATATCGTCTCTCTCCAAAGTTGTTCTTGTCGACCGTTCGAATCGGCCAGGGGTGGACGTTGAGGTGAGATTTGTTGAGCAACCGGCTTACTTTCTCTGAAATATAGGGCTTATTGCAGTATGAATTTGTTCAAGTGGGGATCCAAGACTCTGTCATCGATACCAGCGGTACGGTTATTGCAACCATGTGTTAATTGACATGCAAACTAATTCCTGGTCTAGGTAACTGCGGCAACCTCTCCTCCGCCGTTGGTCCGTACGCATTAGCCACGGGCTTGTACGACGCCTCTCAGCTAGATCCCGAGGCAACCTCTCTCACCATGACGGTCTACAACACCAACACGAAAAAACGCATACAAACAACCTTCCCCGTTCGAAATCGGATGCCACACCTCGCAGACCCCTCAAGCACCTTCTCCATCGACGGAGTTGCTGGAACGGCGTCCAAAATCACCATGGACTACTTGTCGCCTGGTGGTTCCCGCACAGGTCGCCTGTTCCCGACCGGCAACAAAATAGACATTGTCAGACTACCAGACAGCGATGCACAGGTCCGCCTCACGCTTATCGACTGCACCAACCCGACTGTTCTTGTCCTTGCGTCCGAACTCGGCGTAAATGCGACGACCGCACCCCAAGATATCTCCCGAAGCACGCTCACAACACTCGAGTACTTGCGCGCTTCGGGGGCGCATCTGATGGGGCTGGACCCCACCGCACAGGCCCAGCCCAAAATCGCCTTTCTCGGACCGCCAGAGTCGCAGAGTGGGAACGACAAGAACGAACTTGACCTTGTCGCTCGCGCGCTCTCGATGCAGCAGCCACATAAGGCCATTCCCTTAACGCTCGCGATGGCGATCGCCGCAGCCGCCAAGATCGACGGGACCCTCGCGCACGAGGTCGCTCGTCGGTCGGATGGCGAGGAGGTGAGGATCGGGCATCCGAGTGGGCGCGTCGTGGTGGGCGCTGAGATGTCGTCCGATGGCGAGGTCCGGGCTGTCAAGGCGTACAGAACGGCGCGGTTTTTGATGCGGGGTGAAGTGTATTGGTGACAATCACCATGCGGTGCTCTAGCTCTTGGGAAGGGATATCATCGGACATACAGATTAGAGATGTTTAATTGACGGTATGGAATACAAGGAGTGAAGGTGCTCGGCGTGATTAGCCGGGTGTAAGGTTAGGATATCCAGGTGTTGCACTATTTAATGACGGAAAACCGAATAGACTCGCTTTAGCGCATTAGATGTTACCGTGTAGTCGGAAATCGCGGCTGCTCGCCCCGACTGAGAAGGTCCATTCGCCAGAGGGTTTCACCCACCCCTGCTTAACGACATCCCAGATGGAGAGGTCATATCGAGACAATGTAAATGTGACCTTGGCGGTTTGGCCAGCGCTGATGTGGACGCGGTCGAAGCCGCGGAGAATGTTTGGAGGAGATTTGGCGGATGCCGGTGGATGGAGGTAGAGTTGGGGGACCTAACAGGTGACGGGTTAGCGTGCCTCAACGCGGGCGGGTTGTCGTAGCTTTCGTACCTCATGACCGTCGACCTTTCCAGTATTCTTCACGTGGAAGGTGATCTGGTAAGCACCTGCGTGCAACCAGTCGACCAAAGAGGCACCAGCGTGGTTCGATGTTGCGTGGCCCTGAGCCCAGGCATCGGCATGTGGACTCTCGGGTCCGAGAAGCGCAGACACCTCCAGGCCAGAGTACTCAAACTTGGTATACGACAACCCAAAGCCAAACTCAAATCGCGGCGCAATGTTCTTGGCGTCGAACCAGCGATAGTCGATCTGCAGCCTGCAATCCGCAAAGGTGAGACGCTTTATGATCATGAATATCAAATCCACATACCCTTCGGTATAGTCAATTTGTACGTCGTTGGGATTGGGTCCTCCAGTGGTGACGACGGTTGCAGCGTAATCGCTAGCCTTCTTACCGATTGTATACGGTAAACGACCGGAGGGATTCACATCGCCGTATAAGATATCCGTGAGGGAGTTTCCGGATTCTTGACCAGGTAACCCAGCCCACACTACCGCAGTGACCTTGGGGTGGTCAATCCAAGGCTCAACAACGAGAGGGCCGACAGAGTGGACGACGACGATGGTGCGAGAGTTGGCGGAGGCGACGGCTTTCACCAATTGATCACCGTTCTCCCAAGCGGTCAGGTTCTTCCTGCAGAGAGCTGTGTATCAGATGTCTCATGTATCTCTGCGCTGGGGTAGACATACCTGTCCCCTGCATTTCCGTCGACGGTGATATAACCTTCACCACTATCCGACTTGATGAAGACAATGGCTACGTCCTCGTGAGCGGCAGCTGTGGCGGCGCCTTGGGTGTCCCAATCAAGCAACCACGATGACACGCTGGTGTCATCTTCCTCGGCACGGCTTTGGATAGCTTCAAGAGGCTGTTCGAAGGGATCCCCCCTAAGCTAAGAAGAGCTCCATGCAATCATGCTGATTAGGTACTCACAGAAATGAGATAAGGGAATTGAACGGTCCTATAGCCGCGACATGTGTCAGGATCTGGAATAGGCTATAGAGCGCACCAACCTACCCGGATCCCCAACCCATGGCCAGAGTTCCGTCAGTACCGCCACGATCAGAAAAGCCATTAGGTCCCCGAGGAGGTGGAGCAGAGTCAGAGCCGATGATAGCAATCGAGCCAGGTTTGTGGAGTGGCAAGGTATTCTCTGTGTTCTTGAGCAGGACAGTCGATGCAGCCCCTATCTCGCGAACCAGCCTATGGCCCAAGCTACATCAAGACAAGGGTTATGGTGGGAAGAGGACCTGAATGACTTGCCTATAGTGATCATCCTGAACGTCGACGTGTTGGTTAGTAGCTGTGTCGTTGGGGTTCCATGCGTTGAAGTTGACTTCGGGGTAGTCCTAATTGTTCGAAGATCTGAGAAATCGGTTTTCGAATGCAACTCAAGAGTAATCACCTCATTTTGGCCCGCGTAGAACCACGCAGCGACAATCCGTTCCGCCATGTCCTACGATCAAAAGCACGGTTCGCGTTACCTCCCAAGAAGGAACTGAATGGGGTACTCACATCAACACGAGATTCGTCTACTTTTCCATTCTGCACCGCTTCAGTCAGGTTAAGACCGAAATACCTTGGGAGACGATTAACGTGAAGTAGGGGTGGCTGGATGGTGATCGGACGTACGTTCCTTCCAGACCGAATCCGAGATTGCCAGGCATATTCATATCTAACCCCGCTGAAGCCGATCCGGTGGAATGTGTCGCCCACCAATCAGACATGATGTATCCCTGGAACCCGAGCTGGTGCTTCAGTACGTCGTTGAGGAGCGTAGGGTTCTCGCATGCGTAAGTGCCGTTGACTGTTCCAAAAGACAATAAGAACATATCTTAGGTGGTAGGAGGCTTTTTTCATTCTGACCTAGGTCTATTTCAGAGCTTTAGCGTTGCATCAAAGGTCGACCTGACCGAACAACTTACTGTAAGAGCACATCACAGCATTCACACCGGCTTGGACACTCTTGAGGAAGGGGTGAAGGTAAACTTCGTGTTGCTAGAGCTTGTGGGTGAGCTAAGGGTCGGGGGAACTACACGGAATCGGCTCACCGTCCTAAATGAGAAGAGCACTTGGCAATCAGTATAAACCAAATGGCTTTCTTAATCAACACACTCGCCTATCGTCAACGTTCGAAGATGACGTCTCACGGAAGTGTTCTTGGTCACTAGATCAACATCAACATCAGCATCTAAGCAAGCTCATCAAAGAGAAACGGGGTCACTTGTCAAGATAGTGCTTTGCAGTAGCCTGAACACCTTGTGATTGAATTCCAGTAATGGTTTCGTAGGACGCTTCACCCTGGAGGTAAGGATCACCGCCAAAGCTCTCCCACATACGCCCCCCCTCAGGTGCTCGGGGAAAATTCATAGCCGGGCCAAGCGCGACGTGCACACCCTTGCCACGGAACTCTTTCCCCATGGCCTCTCCGCGCTTCCGGATAAGTTCTCGGTCGAACGTAGCCGCCGCATTGATCCCAGCGGGGAAGGCTGTGACAAAATCTGCAAATCGGACTCCCAACCTTCGGAATGGTATGGAGTTGGGACAGAAAACGGAAGAGACAGTGGGAGAGACGGGAATATCCCGGTAAGCGAAACGAGAACGTTCGTACGATCGATAGATAGGCGACTGCTTACGGGGAGTCTTCAAGGCAGAGACCCGGCCATCCCTGTGATGGCTGCGCAGCGATATTGCCAACACACCGACCGGCCCCCAAGCCCACACCAGTTGTAACATTGACCTTTTGCTCTAAGGTGAATTTCTCGAGGAAGGCCTTCGCTTTGGCGTGAGCGTTGGCCCAACGGTTGCGTGGGGACGCCTGGCTAGGACTGCTACTGACGATGTCCACACTGATATCTGGTGGGAATTACTTATGGTTGGGCGGTTTACCGAGTCTGATATGACTTGAACCCACCTGCAACTACATCGCGGGGTAAAACAGTCGCATCGACGAGTAACCCGCCCAGTGCCACAATCAGTAGCGTAGTACGTTTGGATCCAAAGTCGCCAAACATAGTGCAGTGAGCGAATCGTCGGAATTATAAACTCGAGAGGTGTCTCTAGATGGATCGGAAGAGTGCAAATTAATGGCTTGCGGATGAAGGGTTTGAAGAAGTGGACCCGGCGGGAAACCGCGAATAGGGAGTACGTAGAAGGACGTCGAAAACTTGAGGGTTAACGACGCCTTTTAAAATGCACCAGCGGTGCGGGGATCGTCGCCCCTGCTGCCCACCATGGGCTATCCGAAGCGGTAAGGTTGGCGAATGTCATTCACTCACGTGACCGTGGCTGGCTACGCCAAAACTAAAACAGCTCAATTGGTCGGATAATGTTCCATCTGGGTTTCTAGAATGTATATCTGGATTTGTTACTCTCGGATACATCAAAATAAGAGGGACACACAGCGATGTTACAGTGGAAGTACAATCCAATGTCGAAAGGAAACAAGTAAGAATGCATGCGACCAAAACCTGATAAATAACTTTATTAACGGCGTCGATATGATTCACTTGGAGCGCGCATAGGTGTAGGCCTTGAACTATCAGGATAAAAAGTTACGCACGCGTCATCAGTGTATAAGACCTTGCGACGGTTCAACCGAGGGACTCACCGTTCTCGTATTGATCTTATGGTCGGCGTGCGTCAAGTACGCATTCGATGGATCATTCACCTTGAGAGCGTCCCAGGACCCGGAGTCAGGGTTCCAATGGAATACCCGCTTGACACCGGCCCAGCGACACCATTCAAGGCAACGGCCACAAGGCTTCGCCGGGCCAAGACCATTCTTGGTAAACCGGGCGACGTATAAATCTTCCGGACATAGAATAAGCGGTCGGACTAATGGCAAGGTTATTGCCAAGCAAAACATGACCTACCTGCCCCGTTCACCCTAGGGTCCCGACGCCGAACGTCATACAGCTTGACGTCCTCAAAAGGCTCCAATGGCGACTGTACATGAGGTTGGCTGTAATGGTCCGATCCACTTCCGCTGTCTCGACGTCCACTCCGCCCATGGGACTTCAACTCCCTCTCTGAGTTGCAGAAATGCTTCTGCTTGGACTTGGTGGGCGGATTCTTCCCGGCACCGCCCTTTTGTCCCTTTAAACAGCTGCGGGCCTTTGACTGGATGTCGCGTAGGCTGGGAGACAGGTCCGTTATTTCGCTGTCGCTTATGTCGCTGCTGCTGCTGAGGCCGCGAATTGGGTTGGGTTCGCTGGGATTGGGTTCCTTGCCGTCTCTGTGACGTCGGCTGAGTTTGGAATTGTTGCTGCTGTTGCTCCTCGTCTTCGTCCTCATCGACCCAACCTGCATCTGAACCATTTCGTGATGAATCTGAAACCCGCCTCGAGTCCCCTTGAACCTGCTTCGAGAATGCTGGAGACATGCTAGATTACCAGTACAGGGAAAATAAGTCTTCGGAACCATGGGACGTTTCAGGAGACATACCCGGTAGCGTTGTAAATGGCATGCATTTCAGCGTGCATAGACACGGGCTTGCGCTGCCCATGCGACGAATCACTCCCATCGTAATGCGTTCTTGGAAGTAAGTAAGTATCTTAGCAAGGCGGATAAGTGGTCCTAGAACTCTCACCGGTGATGATTATAGCCCGACGATATGACCTTGCCTCCCTTGACGAGAAGAGCACCAAGATGGAAACACATCGTAGACTTGGAGGCGACATCCGAACACTGCTGCAGATAAAACTGGGACTTGCTCATCGAGATAAGGAAGGTGCTGGAAAAGCGAGGTATTCTGGATGTTTGGGAGCAGCCGGTGTATGGGTCTGGATTTTAAAGTGGGAAGCGAAAATGACTCGCTCGACGAGGGCTGGAACGGTGCAGACGGAAGCGGAGTGAGTCACAATGAATACTACCCTCACTTGGTTAATTCGTACCTACCTTGGGCACAGTAAAGTGGCGTCAGGAGTGTCTTAGTGCGTGAGGTCGGTTTCCGTGATGTCAGTCCAACTTCAAACTGCTCGGGGACGGCGTTTTCCTTTTCTGTCACTACTGTAATTTGACTGTTTACGACCACCGACACAAACCCGGTCTACACGGTTTCATCCCTCTGAGCACCTGTAACCCTCAACTTCTTTTGCGGATGGTCGAATGAGGCGGACGATCAGTTTACCGGTATCTGTCCAACGTTATCCTCCCAAAAGGTCTTCACCTTTGCCTGCTATTCTGATAGCATTTATGCCACCTCAGCCTGAATCCTCTTTCTTGTTTTTAGCTCATATTTTCTTTTAAACTCCTCGTCCTCTTGCCACATGAGCATACCGCCCGCGGCGAAGATACCTTTGACGTCACGTGATTTCGGAGCTAATCGCCGTTCCCAAAACCCTCGGGCCTCCGCAACGTGCAGGCCGGTTGTCAACTTTGAACTTGGCAGTCAACCAATCCCACCGCCTTGACCAAACCCAATCCTTGTGACTAATATCTCCAAATGAGCAAATCCGACATCAATACCCTTGAAAAAGAGCTGGTAAGTCATATTTTATCTCCTCACCAAGTCCCTAGCGTAATTGCCGTTTTGTCAAAAAAGGCGACGGCGTTGGCTTCCCTCAAGCCTTTTTTGCTGAAGCGTTCGTGGATTTCTATTCCAAGAAAAGACTCCGAAATCGGTGTTGGCGGATTCGGAACCGTCCATCGGGGTGTGTTACGGAAGGGGTTCCTTGCACCTAAGTCGAGTATCGCAGTTAAAAAGCTCTTCACTTCGGGTGACCGAGCTCAACGCCTTCGCGTGGCCCTCGTGAGTCTCGCTATGCACCAATTGACTCGGGTCAACTGATACCTTTTATGCTCATAGGAATTGGTGCGGGAGTTGTCCGTCCAGTCCAAACTGGATCATCCCAATATTCTTCCGTTGGTTGGATTCCATCTCAACGCAACTCTCGAGGAAGCTTGGATCGTATCGCCCTATGCGGCAAAAGGAAACGTTTATGAATATCTCGAACGGGTCAACCCTACCCTAAACGAACGCCTCGAACTGGTACGCATGCACGTTCGCACTCTACCTCACCGGTTAATCCCATCTCGCGCCTCAAGGCAAAAGACACGGCGAGAGGTCTACAATATCTTCATACTCGAGACCCTCCAATCTGCCATGGCGATATCAAGGCGGTGTGTTATCCCAACCCGTCACGCGTGCACACTTACTGAATGGCTTCTGGTCATAGCTCAACGTTCTGGTAGGCTCGGACGGGCACGCCATGTTGTGTGATTTCGGTCTTTCAAAGACAAACGAAGGACTCTCGTCCGTCGTTACCACAAACAACGGCGGGACGTCACGGTACTGGAGCCCCGAACTATTCACACCAGAAGGACACCCAACGATAGAAAGTGACGTGTGGGCCTGGGGTTGCTTGTTCCTTGAGGTTTGCCCTTAAGGTCCTTCAATGCAGGCTTTGACTGACACTACTATTGCTAGATCATCACAGGGTTAGCGCCGTACAACAACACACCTCTAGACGGAAGAGTAATCCAGCAAATAAACGAACACATTCTACCTGCCCAGTTAGACGAGCTCGACTGTCTTGCTCACGTCAAAGATATTCTCACCCAGTGTTGGCAAATCGCGCCCGGCTCCCGGCCAACCATGAGCTACGTATCAACTCTCCTATCCGGTTCGTACTTTTCCTATTCTATTCCGGCTGCTATCTATTTGCTAATTGCTTTCGGGTAGCGGGCAATATTCACTATTTTCAACAGTTCAGCACTGCGCCGTCTTCAGCAGATCGAACCGCCCACCTTGATGCGCTAGAGCGTGAACTGGTAAATACCTTTTTTGGCTGACAGTCGATTCTGGTTTTGACGGCAATTTGCAACAGTCACAACTCCTGGTCGCTCTGAAAGAGTATCGAATCAAGCCTTCCCGACTCATTTTCCCTAAAGAACGATCCCCAATTGGCGTAGGAGGATATGGCACAGTACACAAGGCCATCATGCGACAGGGGTTCTGGGTCAACTGGGGGTTGGTCGTGGCTGTGAAGAAGCTCCGCGCTGCTGGCGGTCGGGATAAGTGCCTTCGAATGGCCATTGTAAGTATACTGCAACGTAATTCCGGTTCCAACTGAATCGGAACTGTCTGTACAGGCATTGATACGAGAACTGGCCGTTTGGGGAAGTCTTTCCCATCCCAATATCATTCCTCTGATAGGGTTTCACCTTGGTGAACGCTTGGACGAGGCGTGGCTTGTTTCGCCATATATGGACAACGGCAACATCAGAGATTTCCTTCTCCGAATCCGTGCAACGTCCGAAAAACGCATCCAGCTTGTACGTTTGTCGAATTCTCACGTAGTCCGGGTTCTCATCGCATCGCCGGACACTACCTAGGCCCTCGACACTGCTAACGGGTTAGCGTACCTCCATAGCCTAGATCCCCCAATCTGTCATGGTGACATTAAATCGGTATGTTCTTTCTGATCACATTCTTATGCTATGATTGTTAACGGAAAGTGCGATTAGCTCAATGTTCTGATCACGACCCAACAGCGGGCAATGCTTTGTGATTTCGGTCTCGCGAAAACAATGGAGAACATGCCATCAGGTTTGACAACGTCGACTTTCAACCAAGGCGGATCACTACCATACGAGAGTCCCGAACTGCTCCTAGGATCCTCACAACGTACACCGCGAAGCGATGTTTGGGCTTGGGGCTGTCTCCTCCAAGAGGTCAGACCCCGCTTGTAGCGCCGTGTTATATGCTAATGTTGTTGCATTCAGATATTCACAGGCAAGATGCCCTATTATTGGGCTATCAACCCGGGCGCAATTGTGAAGTGGATTGTGCAAGATATACCACCGGCCGCGTTTGATGACCTCGATTGCCCGAATAATGTGCGCAACTTGCTGACTTATTGCTGGCAATCACGCCCGGAAAACCGTCCAAGTATGTCTCAGTGTGTCGCTATTCTGTCACGTAAGTTCGGGGTACATATTCCCTGATATACGATGATCGCTGATCCCTCTTTTGATCTTGAAGAAGCCTCGTCGAGTAGCCCTTCAAACACCACCACCACAATCTTTGAAGAACTCGAAGCGGTAAGTTCCTTTTTTTCCTTTCTTTTCCCTGCATACAGTCAATATACTAAAGCCATCGACTTTAGGGTCGTTCCGCAGGACGGGCGACGGTTCTCGACCGCTCGAAACTCATGTTTGATGCGAGCTCCCAAATCGGCCAGAGCCGATTTGGCACTCTCTTTCGTGCGCAACTTCTCGACGACGCCACACCCCCCAACACCACCGTGGTCACAGCCCGACGACTCGTCCCTGCAAGAGGTGATCAACACGCCAATCGCCAGCATGTCGTACGCCGTCTCGTCAATGTTTTCGTCATCCTTGGTATTAATATATGCTGGACAGGAAATGGTAAACAAGGCGGATAGGTGGTCTAACTTGAACAACCCAAATATCGTCAAGTTCGTTGGATATTACCCATCCGGACCAGCCGTCTCTAGAGAATTCCTTCTCGTATTTACCCATGTTCCCGGTGTTCATTTGGCTGAATACCTTGAGCGGGACTCCCCTGACTACACGCGGAGGATTACCTTGGTAAGCTATATACGGGTCTATGACAAGCGCGTCTGACCGGTTGTCTTGGCTATATAGGCGACAGCGGTTGCTCAAGGTTTGTTGTATCTTCACACGAGATCCCCTCCGATTCGACATGGAAATCTCCACTTGGTACGACTGTTTTTTACCATCTAAGTTAGATTCGTTATTCATACACACCATTGCACAGCGCAATATCCTCGTTGATAGTAACGGGCGCGCATTGCTGTGCGATTACGATCTTGAAGGTCTAGCCGGTGAAGTGACGGGTGCCAGTTCACCAATGATGGAGACGCTGCGGTACAAAAGCCCCGAAGAGCTGGGTCGTACGCCTAACCCGGTGCTCCGCAGTGATGTATGGTCGTTTGGCAACGTTTTCCTGACCGTATGCACCTTCTCCTGTCTTGATTTTTTCGTCTTCTTTCGACCCGGCTAACGACCCTTATGAAGATCATAACGGACCAAGTACCATATGGAAATACAGCAAATGATGAACCCAAGCTCGTTGAGGTGACTTCGCAACGAATTCTTCCAGCAGACATAGACAACCTTGATTGTCCTGCACGCGCACAAAATCTGTTAGGGGTGTGCTGGAAGTGGGAACCAGAATCAAGGCCGACACCAAGCGAACTTGTCAGTGTGTTGTCCGGAAGATTATGTCGGTTTACAGAAGCGTGGAGCATACCCGCTGATGGGTATGATACAACTGTCCGCGTCGAAGGTGCTAGGACTCATCGATATCAATGTAGGCTTAGCTGTTTGAGGTTTTCCCGTGACGGCGAACACCTTGTAGTGGGATACGAGGGGTTGATCAAAGTTTTCCAGGCCGATTCTGGACGCCTGCTTTTGTACGTCTCGTCTGTCTTCCGTGTTCAGACCAGTAGTCACTTAATATCCAACTAGCACGCTACCTATGCCCAGGGCCACGTCCCGCTGGCTGCAGACCAGCCGTTCTGGGCAATTCCTTGTCGCATCCACGAAAGACGACAACATTATGGTGTGTGGCGATTACGAACGCAACGCGTCCGACGCTTATCCGTCTTGCGAAGCTATGGGACTTGAAGACTCGTGAACTGAAAGGAGAATTCAAAGGCCACAAAGACGAGATCTGGGCACTTGACATACCATTTGACGATTCCTGCGTCGTGTCGGGATCGTACGACAAGACGCTCCGCGTATGGTCTATGGATGGCCGAGAAAGTCCATTACAAACGTTCCGAACCGAGCCTGATACGGCATGCCTCACAACTCATCCAAGCTCGCATATCGTGGCCGTCGCCTTGTACGACGGCGATGTTCAGGTGCGTTCCATCCGAACGGGTCAGGTGCTAGCGACGCTTGATCGTCCGAACAACGTTTGGACGCTTCGCTTCTCGCCCGACGGTCGGTCTCTGTATGGCGGGTGCCGTGGCGGAGCTATCTGCTGCTGGGACGTTGGGGACCTGCTGCAATCCTCGTCTGAAGACCCCCACGCCGATGGTCCTGTCAAACGTACCGCAAGGCAATTCAAGAGCGTAAATGTATGATGCACTCCCATTCCCTTGTTGGCTCCGATTGTGTTGTTGATTAGGACTCTAGGAGACAGTCTCGGCTGTTAACGCAAGCTCGAAGTGGTTTGCGGCTATCGATGATGGAGGCGATGTTTGGGCACTGAAGCTTGAGTCGAACGCAACGACCCTCCAGACGATCGGTAAGATCGATAGTATTGGAGACAGTGAGTAGATCGCCACACTACCCTCCACTTTCATCCGGCTGATGTATTTGTGTCAAGCAAACCGTGCCGATTTGAGTGCTATAAGTGAAGACGGGAGGGGATTTGCAGTCAGCTGTCCTGATGAATCGCAAATCATGGCGGTGTGTAAGTCGTGTACCGTGTCGCCTCCGCACATGTGAGGAGGTTCTCATGTGTCCCCTTGATTTTAGGGAGGTATGCATCTTGGGACATTCCGGGTGTTTACCGTCAGTAGAAAAGCGGCACCTCCGCGATTTCATTCTTTGCCCGGCTTACCAGCTATGTCATAATATGATTTGATACTATTTTCTATGATGTGCAACACTTGACATCATCTCTCTTTATATAACTCATTGCTGTGAAATTGATCTCCTTCCGTCTCCGCACAACTGCCTATTGAAGCATCTCAGTCGATTATGTCATTTCCCAATAAACTGCGTTTCGTCCTCGTGGCCCAGTCCTGGCTTTTGTCTTGACGACGGCCACAACTGTGATATCACAAAGTTCGCCGCCCACGCCACGTGCTGTCTGCGAGTCCACGTCAACCCAAGCACCTGCCCGTTGCCTGGAGGTCCTTTCAGCCCTCCCGCCGTCAGCTCAGGCTCGACCCCTCAGTTCGACTCCCAATCGGTGGTTTAGTGTCTAGTGGGGCACTTTCCGGATTCTGAACCATCGGCATGTACGCAACCGACTCGCAGCGTGTTCCTATGTGCCCCACCCGCGGGCTTGTTTCCACTCGGTGAATTCGAATAATTGAGCGTTTTGATGCAAGATCACTCATACTGCTGGATCGTGCTGTCCGCCACACTCGAATTTTCAATTTGTGCGCACGTCGCCGCTGAACTGGCGATGCATCCACATGGTGGTCCTGGCGGTCTTCGAACTCGAACCAACAAATATTTCTCTCATAGCTCTTTATTTGCCCTCCATGAGTTGTTTTTACTAACCCAAACGGGAATGTGTACACCGCTGTGGGTTGAAGCGCTTCTGTGGGGTCCGCCACATCACAGGGTACAAACAACGGCGTGCCTTCCAGTAGGCCTATGGCCCTCCCAACCTCGAGACCGTGCTGAATTGTTGGCCCGACCTAGATGGCGCATATCAACGCATGTGGGAGTGTGTCTTGACTTGCATATTTCAACACCATCTCCCGAACCTCATCAATCCGTGAGGCATAGCAAGTATGTATGGTCTGAATCACTATAAATTGTGGATGGACCATCTGTAAGTCTAGCCATTGGCCTCCCACATCCCCATCTTCCAGCGTCCATTAACCTCCCCTTTCACTGGTGCTCTTCAACATGTACCCACAGCATCCCGTAAATCCCAATGTCGGCTCTTATATCATCGTGCCACCTACCTACTACTCCCATGTACCTCGTTCGTCGACCTCTGCCCCTTCCGGCT
Source organism: Tulasnella sp. 403 (assembly GCA_019632305.1). Classification (NCBI taxonomy): domain Eukaryota; kingdom Fungi; phylum Basidiomycota; class Agaricomycetes; order Cantharellales; family Tulasnellaceae; genus Tulasnella; species Tulasnella sp. 403. The sequence continues at coordinate 323,469 of WSTW01000002.1, read as the reverse complement.
CCGCATACGTCATCGTCCCTCCCGCCCCTACGCAATTGCCCGTATTAGCTCCTTCAAACCCAACCGGGCCCTTCATTCCACCTCGTGCTTACGACGCAATCCGTAGCAATACCTCCTCCAAACCCGAGAAATCCTCCTGGAAACCCCGTCGACCGTCCACGCCTTACGCAAGGATCTCCGAGGTCGATCCCGAGTCAGAAGCAAATCATCCTACTCCCGAATCCATGTGTTCATTTACTACTCTTTCCAACTACACCACCGGCCAAACTCCACCCACAAACGCACTCGGGCTGATCATCCCAGACCCGGCTCAGAATGAAGGGACAGGGCGACGCAGCTCATCCAAACGGTCAAAACATTCCCCTCAAGAGCCGGTTGCCACCTCAAGGAGCACTTCCCATCCCAGCTCTACCGTGAGCTCTAGCTACGCTCCCTCACGTTATTCTACAACTTCTGGGAGTGTTGCGGACACCACGGGTGGGTACTCCAGGGCAGGATCATCGACAGCCTCGACGGCAATTCCTCTCGTCCAATCCAGTGGGGGCTTCACGACCACCCCAAGCGGGTATTACGTGACAACATCCTCTAGCTCCCAATGTGGCGGCAACTCTTACCCATCCTTGTCGAGCTCAAGGTCGTATCCACCAGTTGTTACTGTGCAAGGAGCCGGAGAGCCACGCAGCAGTTCGTCACGTAGGCCTCGAGTCGTCGAGACCCACGTGTTTGTAGATGGGAGGACCGACGTCGATATCGTTATAAACCGCCGTCGATAGGATGTCTTGGGATCTTTTAGCATGTACCCGTGTGCACCGGCCGTTGTGCATATTTTTTGTTTTGTTTTGCTCTGATCGTTCTGTCTGTTTTCGAGTCCGTCATGTGTAATATTATCTCTTATTCTTTTGATCATGCCATTGCGCCATTGATCGGGGTCAAGCCGTGCTCAACCCAGGAAGTACAGGAAGGGAATCACAACAGTAGGTTCATGACAACGTTTGAGTACAAAATACAAAAGGAAAAGCAAGTTGAGCGGGGTGGTCAGACAGCAATAATTCCTCGTGCGTGTCAAACTCTCCTGGTGACTCTGACGCGGAGATCCCCGTGAGGTCTTCGTAGCCCGAATCCTCTGTTCGTTGCACCAAGCGCAATGGGGAGATGACTCTTCTCCTTATCAACCTGGAAGCTGAAGTTCTTGAGAAACACCGCAAGTGAGATCTTGATATAGTACTGTGCAAAGTGGCGTCCTAGAGGTAAAGTGCGCGTCAGCGTAGCGTAAATACCGCGTCGAGAGTTCTATACCAGAGCACATGGTGACTCCACCGCCAAACGGCATCCAATTGAAGTCGCCTTCGGTGCCTCGCAGTTTACCCTCCTCTGGTAAGAACCGCGTGGGTCTGTACTCATCCGCATTTTCAAATTCGCTCGGGTCCTCATGCAGGGAACGGGTGCGACAGACGAGCGTGTCGCCTTTTTTGAGTGTATAGCCCCCCAGACGGATGTAGTCGGTGACTACAGCCCTCAGAGAATACGAGTCCGTCGCATAGCGAAGCATTTCCGAGATCGTTGATGTCATGAGGGGTAGAGGCGGAGACGATTTGAAGAATTCGGTGAGATAAAGGGTGTAAGGTCCTCTGTAGTTGGTGTTTGCTTTGGACCACGCTTCACCGGCGGAGTCGAGCTCGGCAATGAGGCCTTCGACACCCTCAGGGCGTTGAAGTTGAAGGAGTAATACCCACCTAACATTAGAGAATAAGCAATTATCTAAGTAGTAGACAGAGCAAAGGGAACCTACAGCGTAGCCCATGGGGCATTAGCCATCAGCGGCCACCAGGCAGTTAGCAGGAGAGAAGCCATGTCTCTTTTATCAAATCCGGCATTCCGCATTATACGCTCTTGGCCAGCAATCATGTCAGAGGGATTATGAGGGAAGTCGAGATAATGGATAAAGCTATTGATTAGGTCATCGCGGCTCTTGATGAAACTGCGCGAAAACCTGGCGGGATAGCCTAATGCAACCTTCCATGCCATCTCGTCGAAGCGGTTAAAGGCATCGAAACTAGAGCTTGCGTTGAACGTGGGTCCAAAAAGCGCCGCCCCGGTGCTCAAGTACAAGTACTTCATAACGAATTCCTGGAGGGATACGGATCCGCTGGGTGAGGCGTACACCTTGACAGCCCACGATAGTTGGGAGTCGAAGGCTTGAACCAGGTTCATCATGTGCTTAGGGCCAATGCTGCGACTCATGTGGGGAGCAAGCCTTTCGGCGAACGCTGTGGAGCCAAGCGTCTTCTCTGATAGCGAGAAAACGGTCGTTGCCCACTCTGCCTGTACGGGCGAGAATGTGTATAGCTATGGGTGTGCTTAATTAGCACGCCTCATCGGCTTCGACCTTGCCAATGCAACATACTTTGGGCTGGCCATAGATTTGTTTGATGACCTGGAGTAAACAACCACCATATCAGGGACCCGAGACTGAGGGAACATATCGAAATCGATGTTCCAAACATACCGACGCTGAAGTAACGAAGTAATACTTCCGTCCGTTACACACAACACCGAAGATCCCACCCGGATAAGTCTCTCTATGGACCCACAGTGAGCTGATAATCAAACAGACCGAAATAACACTAACTGTGCTTGCTTGAAGAATAAATCTGGATCCCGATCAATAGCCCACGCGCTGCCGACCCAAGGTATGTAGCTCGAGACAGTCGGAGGCCCGTCGTCGCTCCAGAGTGTATTCGTTAGCACGATATTGACGCCGACAACAAAAGCCGCCGTCGCAGCAACTGGTAAAGCCCATTCTGACAACGTCTTGGGTATTCGTTCAGGGCCGAGGTACCGGGCAATAGTAGCATCGATGAAGCCAGGCATGGCACTTTGCGCAAGCGTCGGTAGTGGTTGAAAACCCCACGGGAGTGATTGGATGCTACGAACCACCGAGCTAGGGACACGTGGTTGCTGGTTGAAGGGTCGGGCGTGTTATCATGTACTATCGTGTGGCGTGGCAGAGATGCTAAATCAAGCTTGCCCCACTCCCATAACCAACTTGTGAGGGCGAACCACGACAAACGGACCCAAAAGGCCATCATCAATCCTTCTAGGTACCCTATTACCGGTTCGAATTTCAATTCCTGTCACCGAGACAGCTGTTCCGAGGCGCCCGGGAAACTATTCGTATCTGGACTGCCGCCGCTCTGGAGCCGCGGGTAGCGTGGATATCGTCCCCATGGATGAATTAGTCGTCGTAAGAGTGAAAATATTCTATCGCAAAAGGATCATCGGTGCTCTGACTCTGAGACCGTGAGGCGAAGGTACAGCGAGGTCACAAGCAACACGTGATTGCGTTTTTGTTGACGTCCGTTTCACAATCTTCTGTGTGCCAGTCCACGTCAACCCCATTTTTGCTACCTTGGCGGAGTTTTATGCAAGGCCACCGATTGGTCCTTTTGATGGACCGAACACCTAGCTTGCAAAGCTCTTGCATTTGATGCTCGTCGCAACATCTGCAGCTACCGGGTTTACAGCTGTTTTCAAAACGATTGCATTTGGTACGACGTAGACGTGATCCTCATCGCTCTCATACTCCCACCACCACACAAAGTATCCTGTTGGCGCGCCAGTTGTAAAATCAGCACTTGTCCGAGTCTCGAGTTTATTCAAGAACCTCTGGCCAACAAGAATTGGAGTATATCTGGGGGCTGAGGGCCAATGCTGGGAAAGAACCCGTTCTCGGGGGTTTTAGACTTGATTGACTACCCGTGGAGCACGGAACTACCCCCCAATGCTGTCGGAGATGCCATATCGTGAGAGGGCAAGGCGGTATCACGGCATCCATGTGGCATGGGAAAGCTCCAGTGGACTCGATAGTATCAGTGTTGGCACGGTAGGTCCAGAAGGATCTACTTGGCCTTTTCTCGCTCTGAGGGACACATTGCCTGTGCTTAGGATCCTCCGTCACGGCTACAACGCCTGATGTTGCTACAGCGCTGGGGGTATCAGCAGCAATGACACGACAATGACGCTACTGCCGTACAGCCCGACATCTTCATAGGACTGGAACGCTCGTCTCGTGGAGGTCCCTGCCTGAGAGTTATTACGACCCAAGCCAAGGTATGAGCACCGTGCCATGCAATCCCTCTCAGACCCACCCCTCCAAACTACGACACCACCCGCACCCTTGACTAGGACCATAACCCCGAGGCCTCTCCGATGTCAGCGGCATCTCAGATTCCGACCTTCTCCGAACGTGCCCCACAGGTTGGGCGTGTTCGTTACCTGTGCGAGTGACTTATTACCGACAACACAAACACCCCTTTGCAATAGTAGGCTCATTCTAACGCGGGGTAAATTGGCAGTTTCAGCATCCGTGACACGCTGGGGAACGTTTGTCCAGCTCCTCGAAAAGCGTTGCGGGTTGCGCAGACATTGGAAATTCTTCGTCCCTACTTGCTGTGTATTCCTTAATATTGCATCCGTCTTTCGGTTGCATGTGCCAAGTTAGTTTACGACCGGTGCCAGCGAACTGGCCCTCCACGCCACGAACGCAGTCCTGTTCTCTTCCAACAGAGAAAGCTAACTTCCAGTCTGTTGCCTTGGACCCATACAGCCGTCCACCGAAAGCTCATTTACCGACGGCCTGTTTTCGGCCCCAGACGCGGATGATCACGAGGTAAGATCGGAACGCTCGACATACACAATAGCGTAGATGATGTTTCCTTCGTTACTAGCCTACCCTGATTCATACATCCGTAAAATGCATTCCAGTGGAGATGGAGAAATTACAAATTAGGAGCCACTCCGATGAATCATCCCCGGCGGGTAATCTTTACATGCAAGTCCCCTAGCGGTCTTCGGAGGCCGAATCCTCGGCCCAGACGACTTAACTGAATGGGGAGCTTACTATTTGAATGGTCTATCTCGAAGTCGAAGTTCTTGACGAGGGTCGTGATCAAGATCTTAACGTGGTATGCCGCAAAGTGACGACCTGGAATGAAATCAGTTCGAAGGCAATTCTATATGGAGGGAAGAAATTCCCCCTACCACTGCACATCGATATACCCCCTCCGAACGGCATCCACATCGGATTGCCTTCCTTTGCCGCCCTGCCTTGTTCGCCCATAAACCGTGTTGGAATATATTCGTGAGGGGAGGGGTATTCCGTAGGGTCTTGGTGGACCGCCCTTGTCCGGCAAATTATGTATTCATCCTTCTTCAATGTATATCCGGCCAGTTGTGCTTCGTCAACCAGGACACCACGCATGGAGTACGCATCGCTGCTGTACCGCATCGCCTCGGCAATGATCGACGAGAGCAAAGGGACTTCTGTTGACTGGAAGAAGGCGGGAAGGTGATCCAAGTATGTACCTTGTGCTTCGGGATGGGCCGCGGACCAGGCATCACCTGCCTTGTCGAGCTCCTCCATGAGAGGCCCGAGTGCCTCGGGGCGCTGAAGCTGCAACAGCAAAGCCCACCTTGAGCGCCGAATCAGTGTACAACCCAAGTGTTAGTAAGCGGATACTCACAGACTTCCCCAGGGAATGTTTGCCATGAGAGGCCACCAAGCAGCTAACAAGACGACACCAATATCCCGCTCGCTGAACTGCCCATCGCGCGCTATGTGTTCTTGGGTAGCGACGTAGTCGGAAGCATCATGGGGCTCCTCAGCGTACTTCTGGAACTTTCGGATGATGGCTTCCCTCGATTTGATAAAAGAAGGGATATAGGTCGGCGGGTATCCAAGCGCAACCTTCCAAACCCAGTCGTCGAATCCCTTGAAGTCATCGAACGTCCCGTCGGCATCGAAGGTAGGGCCATAGATGGCGGCACCAGTTGTACGATAGGCCAGGCGGGTGAGCCAATGCTCCAGCGACACACTCCCACCTGGCACTGAAAGTGTCTTGACTGCAGGAGCAAGATTCGCGTGGAAGGCCTCGACAAGTGCCATCATGTGATTAGGAGAGAAGCTGCGGTGAAGGGCTGGCGACAGTTGACCGAGAATTGCCGCAGTTTCGGTCAAGACCCTTTCTGAAAAGCTGAACACATTCCTTCCCCATGATAATTGCAGGAGGCATATGTGATAAATCTGGTACAGAATATCCGTTAGCGCTGCAGAGCCGAAGCCTTGCGGTAGCTAATGCCTACCTTAGGTTGCTTGTAGACATGGTTTATCAACTGCGCACAGAAGGCCGTTATGTAACATAGGCGTTGGACGTCAGGATATCTGACCTACAGCAGCAGACGTAAGAACGTGAAAGGTTTGTCCGGCCGCTTTGATGGTGAATATGCCGTCGGGATGGTTCTTTCTGTGAAATTCTTATCAGTGCCCAAGATACCGCCTTTGCAACATCTGGGACGTACTCAGCGGCCTCGAAGAAGGCATCCGGGTCCTTTTCAATCGCCCAATCACTACCGACCCACGGAATCCAGCTCCAGACCTTCGGAGGCCTCCTCTCGTTATTCCCGCCTTTGAAGATGAGACTCGCGCCGAGGACAAGAACAGCGGCAGCTGTCGCAGGGACAACCCAATCCGATGCTGATTTCGGAAAACGTTCGGATTCGAGAATGCGAGAGATAGTAGCGTTGAGGGACATGATGAAGGGTACCGGAAAAGAGGGAGCTTGTGGGTGACGTGAAGAGGCAACAAGATACCTTGCGGTCAAGACTAAAAGATGAGATGCCCGGCAGTACACGTGATCATGATGCTTCAACTGAATTGCGTTGCGGTTTCTCGAGTCAGGGTCACGGAATCTGGACCAATGAAACCCAGACGATTGCTCCAGCAGGACCGACTTCGTACTGGCCCGCCATTCCGGGCGAATCGGACTTTCTGAGCGGCTGTAGATGATCCCAAGGCACAAAGTAGCGAGTCAGGCTGTGACCGTGCTGAGCTAGTTGTGCCATTTGTTGCTCATGGACGTGTCCAGCATCGCCGAAATGATACGAGGCTGGTTGTAGAATGTTCGTGTCGGGTTGCTTGGTCTCGTTTGTTCAGTCGAAAGTCTGATTTCGGAATTGGTTAAATTGGACCGACTCAGAAATTACCATCGTCGTCCACCAGCCTCATAACTTCTGTAATCATCTCCTTCTACGACCGATATGGCCTTCTCCGACCTTAAGCAGCTCGAGGAACACCTTGCCACTCGCTCCTATATCGATGGGTAGGTCCTAGGGTCTCGAAGCCCAGTCATCCCGATATTTGCGCAGCGACCGCTGACATTGCTTTGCTATAGCTACACTCCGTCACAAGCCGATGTAGGAGTCTACAACTCTGTCGGATCAGCTCCATCTGCAAGCGAATACCCCAACGCTGCTAGATGGTACAAGCACATTGCTTCATACGCGTCGGAGCACGAAACCCTACCTGGCGATAAGGAAGCATCCACAAAACTCTTTGGCGGTGCCTCTTCTTCTGCACCTGCCGCTGAGGATGATGAGGACATCGATTTGTTCGCCTCTGATGAGGAGGATGACGCGGAAGCCGAGAGACTGAAGGCCGAGCGCGTGAAGGAGTACCAGGCAAAGAAGGCAGGAAAGGCCAAGACCATCGCCAAGGTAAGACACTCTTCTACATGGCGGGTAGTTGAACTGACACTACCCCCACCAGTCTATTGTCACCCTTGAAGTTAAGCCTTGGGACGATGAGACCGACATGAAGGCATTGGAGGATGGTGTTCGCGCTATTGAGATGCCTGGTTTGGTTTGGGGTCTATCTAAGCTTGTTCCCATCGGCTATGGCATCAACAAGCTCCAGATTAACATGGTTATTGGTGAGTTCACCCATACGTTCTTGACTTCAACACTTGTTGACAACGAACCGTGGTGTAGAGGATGAACTTGTGTCTGTGGATGAACTACAAGAGAAGATCCAGGAGTTGGAAGACTATGTGCAATCTTCAGACGTTGCTGCTATGCAGAGTGAGTTGTTTTCGCAAATCCAACGCCGACAATAGTAGGCTGACAGGGTATAATCTGTATCATAGAATTGTAAAATACACTACAATTCTTCTTTACTACGCGATTTATGTCGTCTTGGTCGTAACTGATGTGGTTCTATTGAAGCAGTACTGGTGTAATTGCGTTGCGCGGAATGACCCTGACCCGGTGTACTGCGTCTTGGATGACATAATCTTCGTGTTCCTTTTTCCGAAACCACCTTCCGACCACCACAGGTGGCTACTTTCTTCCCATACCATTGGTACCATGTCGCCACTACCTCAGAACCCCAATCTTCGTAAGTTTACCTGAATGTGCCTCCACGCGCAACCGTCCTGAGCTGTCCTGTAGCGACAGATTCTCCTGGTAGGTGTTTTATGGCTTGGGGTTCATACAAGTTTCATGAATTCAAACACCAAACCATACTGTTTGAGATCCCCGAAAATCGCCTCATCCGGATAACGCATTCGCCGGGATGGTCTTAATGCCAGTAGTGGCATTTGCTGGCGTGTGTTTGCTGTTCATTTTGTACCGCCGCGCGGCGTCTGTCACCCATGTCGTTGGCAACCAGTAAGTATTGTTATACCGCCGGCTACCTCGTGTAAACCACCAGCATTTGTTAGGTTGAAGATTTGGACTGGACACAGAGGCCGGATACGATTATCCGAAGAGGGAGCAGATCAAGTAACGACCGTTTCGCAGCCTGTTTTTGACAGCAGGGACGATGAGATGGACGATAACGAAAGAATTATCAACTTATCCCCGTCAACGAAATCTGCAGAACCCAACGCCAACGGTGCACGAACATCGTCTCGGCTCACCTGATGCTCGTATCATCGTCTGCGTTCCACCCTGCCGTTGACTTTGCCCGGCGTGCGCCCACACCTCTTGTATGTAACATATTTGTCACTTGCGGATGAATCCGGTTGGTTGTATCTTCCGCGCTCACGGACTACTTCTCTTATTACGACGATATGTGTGGTTGAGATCGGCAATAGTCGGCATTCCAAATAAATACCTTGTCCAATCCTCAGAACAGAATATGGTTCGTGCTGTCTTTGAAACGGCTCACATGTAAGGGGGCATCATACGGGCCCAAACATATGGCCTTCCCATCAGCTTCACCGGGCGTTTCATGTGGTGATTTCATCACACACGAGTATAAAATTCCTCCTCTCCCCCCTCCCCCTCCCTCCCCAACACCTTCTTTCAATCCTCGCTTTATCCTATTACACTTGCAACTTCTAATCCACTTCCAACCTTACACTCTTTCTTATCACCAGCTTTACGCTAAACTTGACAACTTTTGCATTATCACACACCACTTTTAACATCATTTACGATGCGTTTCGCTTCCCTCACTGCCCCATTCATCCTTGCCCTCGTTGCTACCCCCGTCTTGGGAGCACCGGCAAACCACAGATCGAACTACAAGACCTTTGAGAAGAAGATGGACTGGCACCGCGCGTCATCTGTGGATGTCGTGTATGTGGATGTGCGTTTAGTTGATGGTTGGATCACTGACTTGCCATTAGTCACCCGATCGAGGCTCGTGGTATCCTCAGTTCATTCTCGGAACTCGTGAAACCCCTTACAACGCTAGCGAAAGATGTCGGCGTGGCCTTCAAAGGAAAAGCTGCCGCCGAGGGAGTAACTGTCGTTGAAGGCGGATTCGCGAAGGGCATGAAGGCGTTGGGAACGGGAACCGTACCCGCGTTGAAAGCTATGCCCAAGGCCATTTGGACTTTTGCCAAAACGAAAACGGGCATGGCTACCATTGGCGCTTTGGCACTCGGTGGATACATGCTTCTCAAGAAGCCGGAGAATGGTAACGGTGATCCCAACTGCCCGTGAGTCCAGAGACATCTGTTGCTTCGATTCTCTCTCAACCTGTATTCCACAGTGCCAAGGGTGGTAACGACGCTTGGCCTGCTGTTGACGATGGCACCATGGCTCAGATCCAAAACATGACCGCTACGGGCATCAGCAAATTCGACGTGTACCAACTTACCTGCTTCACCCAATTCACGGTCAACCAGTACAACATCGTCGTTCAAGAGATCGCTGCGGGTAAAACTATGTAAGTCGGCTTTGGTCACTTTGCAAGGTGGTCGCGACTGACCGACTGTTATGCATGATGCAGTGCTCCGGAAGACGGTGGCGCTCTTACCCAAAACGACGAGCAACAAATCGCTGCGCAAATGTGCGGTGATCGTGCCAACGCTCAAACCATCGCCACTATGGTACTGTCGTTCCCTGGTCTCAGCAGCGATGAGAAGACTTTCGTCAATCAGGCAGCCTCCGGTCAATATTGCCAGTAAATCACTTACCCGCGGGTATATCATCACACGTGTGTGACGTATAGAGCGATGTATGGAGAGTGATCTGCCTCCAAGAATAATATTTATCTGGTCCAAATGATCCAGTGACTTGCCTGGGACGTGAGGGTTGTACAAGGTGGTAGATCGATGAGAAATGCCTCGCAGTTCCGAACCCCAAGTAATTACAATTCAAACCACCTCAGAAAACATCTATATTAGTAACGGATCGACGCCCTTATATTCGCAACTTAAGATCATCTTCGAGCGATCCCTCACCATGAAGCTTAAGCGTGTCATGTGGTCCGACGAGTGGTACCTTTTGTCTCCGACTCCGTCTTCTTCAGTTTATGCCCCCGCAGGTCCCCGGCACAAGGAATGCTTATGCTCATTCTGGACGTCCAGTCTTTCGCGAGGTGGAAGGCCACGTCTTCTTATTGCTAGTGGCGCCGTGCTCCGTACGGGGGGGAGTGGGAAGCGAGCCACGAGCAATCGTGGATCCAGACCGACGTCTGGCCGGGGTGATCCCGAAACCAGGGTAACAACATGCGAGGAGAAATGACGTCGGTCATCGAGGCGATGACGAACGAGGCGAGTGTCTTTACCGTCGATTCGTATAGCGCTTCGTCATAGTTATAGAGGCAGGAATGTATCATTTGCAGATACTGGCATTCACTCCAAGCTCGGATGCCTAACTTACGAGTTGTCAGCCCACATTCGTGTCAGCGGGTACGCACGAATTGCTTATGGCGTCTGACCAGGACTAGGGATGCTCACAGCCCAAGGCGACAAACGTGAACGAACAGCAAAGCACGCAAGAGTGGAGGATGGAGCTTAGTCTCACCCCGAGCGACCAACTGTCTTGAAAGCCACCCGACATAGAGGTCAGTGCGAACGTGTTATGAGAATAGCCAGACTCACATAAATACCCAAAGGTCTGGGTGTAGATCAGATTCGGCGGAACTAACGACCTGGCTCTACGTAATAGCCATCGTTGAAAGCTTGCCTGATGTCGACAAGACGGAAACCACCCCGAGATCTGAACAGAACATCTGGGATGATCAGAGCAACCGATGCAAGCTTCGGTTCGGTTTCTGGTTATGATTTCTATTGGAGAGCACATAGGGGCAGAATGACTTGCAATACTGGAGCTAGTGGTGTGGTGACTCGGCAAGAGCACCAACAACAAAGACCGGCATCCGGTGGTTGAAGGTTGCAGCGCGAATGAGCAGAGAACAAAAACCGAGTCTGAGCCTTCTGACAAAACGTCTCAAAGATAGACTGACGCCTCTTGCTGACAAGCCAAGTTCGGCTACTCTGATCATCCTGATCGTTCTTGAACGCAGGGTTGTTCCCAGGGTGGGGCAAAGAGCACCCTATCAAGTTTCTTTTCATGCCAGTAAACAAACATGAAGTCACCTTGCAGTGTCCTCTAGGTTCACCGCCACGGCAGGTGGTCACGTCACAGACATGGTGAAACCGCGAGCCGCCCTCATCCGCCCGGATATTAGTCTTGCTCTAGCGTATACGGCCAACCTAATACGCTAAGTTGGAGGTGGCTGGAACCGTCAAGTGAAGCCTCATTAGAGTCCTCGATGCTGGGATAGTTATCAGTGTTGCTAGGAGCCAGACAGCGAAGTGCCGCTCCGTTCGTCTAAAACATCGATCCGTCAGGGCTCATGTGCATCGGTAAGCTGATTCTTAACCGGTAGAATGAGAGTCGGGTCTTCCTGCGTCAAATTTTCAAATGACATATATTGAGTGCTTCCGAAGCCTCAGGCATGAGAAAACGGTGACCGAGGAGTCCCCAGAGCGGAAAAGATCGCTCGAATTGTAGCAACTCCAGGGATCTGTCGTTTGCGAAGGCGGGGTGATCGTCATCATGGGGACGGGTGGTTTGACGGTTTGGAGAATCTGCGGATGACGCTTGACAACGCATACCAATATCAAGGAAGTCACGTAGCTATGGAGAAGTCTAGCATGGGTTTTTATGGGCTTGCCACTAGTAAATCCAATAGTCATATCTCCGCCGGCATTCTTCAAGCCGATATATCTTCCTCGTTCCGGAGTCTTTGTGACAAAAGGTGGAACGACCCTTTAAAAATAGTATGGGTCCATACTTGAACATCACTTCGACGTCGAGATGGCTGTGGCTGACGCTGGAGTTTTGCCGACCGAGTTGTTTTGCTGGGCAGTAGAAAATCGTCGGATGACCTGCAAGTTTCATCGTGAGAGCCGGTCTTGAACACAGGAGTCGAATCGTTCGTTCTTCAACGACTACCTTTCTGCCAGACACCCCAGACGCCGAGATTGCACACGGACTCTTTGTTCTTGCGCTCAGGCCAGAGAGCGGAGAAATCACCGTTGTGGTGGTTGGGAGCGTTGAGACCGCCAAAGGTAACGGAGAACAGGATCTGGTACCCCAGCACGCAGATATCGCCGAAGCCGCACTTGGTGCCGCCGGATACGTTGCGGCTGCTCTGTTGATGTGCTGGCAATTTTTCCTAAATCTGGACGGCAGAATGATTTGCGCTGGGCCCTTTCCCGTTTATACCATATATGCCGAGTCGAAACCTCTCATGTTCCCCCGCTGAATCCATGCGCCAGGAGCTGCTTCCTCTCGCCAGAGACATTGAGTTAGAGTTTAAAGGAATTTCCACGTCATTTGTTGCGGGCCTTTCCTGCGGACGTCTGAGGGAATCGCTCCAAGTATCAGTGAACAGAACCCACAACTAGACAGCCCCACAATGCGACGAACGAGTGTGTATGCGTGAAGCTCTCTGTGCTTACAATACATTTGTAACTGCTGGGCGCTGTTTTTGTCTCCGTCGGCCCTCCAAACCTTGTCCTCGAACGTGACCTTGGCGAGAGGCGTTGAAACGGAACATACAACGGCCTACTTGAACCTAGTAGGAACACCGAAGTCGAGATGTGGCTCAAGAGAGGTCAATCCCCGCCACAGTAACAGGCCCCGTGAACCTGGAGAAGCCGGAGACTTCTCCATGGACGACATTCCTAATTGTTTTCCATGACTTCAGACCTTATATATAAACCTGGAGTGGGATGCGACTTATATTCCATCCTCACACAACTTCGTCTGCCTTCCCCTGTCCCTCCTTTCTCTCCCTCGCACCGCTATGCTCCCTGATACTCACGTCTATGCATCGCTACTCGGCTACATAAGCATTGGTGCCACCGTATCTTATGCTTTACCACAATTATTCCTGCACTGGCGGCAGAAGAAGACAGGGGCAATCAGCATGGCAATGCTATGGGTCAGTCAACGCTCCCTCTCAATCGTGTGTGTGCATCAAGACGAAGCTGACACATGCCACTTTCGCAGCTTTGGTTTGTTGGTTAGTATATCCGGCGTCTGAATAGTGCGCGGACTAATGACTCTCCCCGCCACGATAGGCGATATGTTCAGCCTCACGGGATTGATCAAGCAGGGGTTACTGTACACTCAGGCAAGTCGAAATTGGCACGTATTACTCCTTTGCGACCACATTGTAACAACCTGGTTCTTGCCCGTAGATTATCCTCTTGATCGTGATGTCAATCGCAGACGGCGCCCTCATCTGGCAATGCTTCCACTACGACAATTGGCGAGGTCCCCGACGTCTTCTCGCCCGGATATTACGACGCAACGTCCCAGTCAGCCCTTCACGACGAACCATCGGCCTCCACGCTGAACCAGACGTACCAAGCTCCCAGACACTCGATGTGTCCGAGAAGGAAGATCCATTGCCCACTCCAGACCAAGGTCATCTGGACGACGTCCTGATGGTGGTGGACCTGGGCGATGCCGTCCCAAGTCATCCTGCAGAACAGACGCCGCAGAAGCACTCGTGGCGCCACGCTGCAGCACATATACTATTGGTTTTCCTCGCTGTCGGGCTCTCGGTCCTGGTTTGGGGTTTGACCGTTGCTCGGGTACGCCATACAGCAGATTTGAAACCCGGAGAGAACGGTACCGATCCAAAGCCTTCGGTGGAAGCATTGGTATTCGGTTGGGTTAGCACAATCTTGCTTTGTGAGTTCCTCTTTGTCTTTGGGATATGTACAACTGAAGTTGCTGACTTCTTGCATTTGTTTGCCGCTGGCGCCTCCCCCGCGCTTTAAACCCACAGCTTCATCACGCTATCCCCAGGTCTATAAGAATTGGCGGTATAAGGATTGTGGGGAATTGAGCCCTTGGACGTTTGTTCTTATAGACATTATCAATATCTCCGGTAGCTCTGTGAGTTTCTGATCGTCTCTATTGTGTCTAGGTTGAGAAGTTGACCGAAATCTCCTCACCTAGTCCGTACTAGTCAAATCTCTTGGTCGCAATTACCTCATTTCCAACTCGGCATTCCTGGCCCAGAGCTTCCATAATCTGCTCTTCGATACCACCGTAAGCACCCATCCCAGTCTTACTCATCTCACTCTACAGCCCATTCACAACCACTATACCCGCAGATCATCATTCAGATCCTGGTGTATCGCCGCTCACATCGAAATAAGGCGACACCTCCGTCGACACTGATAAACGAGAAACCACCTGTACACGAAAGATCATCAATAACCAAGACACCGTCAATACTCGAAAATTCATCCATCCACAAACTAGACCTATACATCCCGACTGGTAGCATGAGTGACCTCGAAAGTGCCTTCTACCCTTCACGATAGATCCCACACATTCGTTCTTATTCGGCCATCATTCTTTCTCACCCCATAATACCAAATCAATCATTCGCATGTCTGGATCATTTTCCCAGCCCCATGTTTTTCGCATTAGCTGGACCTATGTTCTTATGCTGGGACACTCTCATTCGTACCATAGTCATCGGGAAAACACTAGTTTGTAACTGATCGTTGTGACGGACACGAGCTGAGCGCGCCAACTCCTGGAAGCGACCACTACGTAGCGAAGTTATCCGTGGGCGACAAAAAAACTATAGAGCAGTAGCAACAACCGGGAAGTATGCAAGAGATACAAGGTACAAGACAGAACCACATTGGACGTCTGCTGAGATAGAACGAATGAACGGCGGTTGGCCATGCGGAGGACGGCCGGGAGGGTAGTCGACACTAGAGAGGTCGCTTAGGGAGAGGGGAGCGTGCTAGGCGTTGTTTCATGAACCACCTGTACGTCGCCTCCCGCACGTCGCTGCTGAGCTTCTTCCCTGAGCTTTTCGATGGCGGCCATGTGCATACCAAAAATGGCTTCGGGATCTCGGGAGGGATCTTGGGTGAACGCTCCCTTGATTAGAGCATCAACCCCCTTGACCATCTGTTCATCCTCGTCCATTATGCTAGACGCACAGGAGAGTTCAACATCGCTCGTCGCGGCAGTAAAGGAGTTGCCGGCGATGCAGGTCGTGTCGAGCTCCGACTGAGGTGGAGCCCTGAACGTACCAATGCTTGTTGATGGTATGACGGTGTCTTGGTCACTAGCGAAGTAAACCCCCCTGAGGTTGAGGATGAGCCGACAACCGCCAGCGCAAGTCGCAAATTGCGTGACGGGCAGACACAGGAAGTTGTAGCCGTCCTTCGCCAATGAGATGGCTACGATGTTTCCGAACATGAGGATGACGGCGGCGGAGAACCACACAAAGGAATCTCGAACCAGGAGAGCAAGAAGAGCTTCGCCTCTCATGAGGGCTTCGTTGGACTTGGTGTACGCGGAGAGGTGGCGATACGCCTTGTAGCCAACGAGAAGCCAGAGATAGGTCTCGTACGCTGCTGCTGGAATGAAGACTTCGAAAGCATGGCTCGGAACCTGAATGTGAACGCCCCGAGGCAGGTGAGAGGTGGTAGATAGCAGATTCTCCGAGAGAAGACTCACAGAGCCCCAACAGCCTTTGATGGGATCTGCAACGAGGAAAACGATGATGTGAGGGAGCTGACGGCTGAGCAAGTATGAAATCATCGCTGCTGCGCCAAGGAAGACGGTTGAGTTCATGACTAAAATTCTCCATGAACAGCCATAGAGGGCGTATACCCTATGATTGAAGTTGTCTTCACCACCGCTGCATCCAAAGTTGACATCTCACTCGCCTTCCTTGCAACAGTAGTTGAATCACGAGTATTTGGGCAAATATGCCGATGCAGTACGTCCAATAGAAGCGTTGACAGACCTATAATGGAATCTTCAGCGACCAAAGACCCAAGAAGAATGAGACCTCCCTACCCGAAGATTTGTTGCGCGACGCGATACAAACTTAAATTCATAGGCCTGGAGAAGGAGTTGATTAGCCCCCGTTCATTGGAGTAAAAAGTATGCCAACCTGCATAGAGAGAGGAAATAGCCGAAGGAAGATGTACATGTATGTACCTCCGCTCCACTTTCGAGTCTGCATCACGATAGGGTTACCAGTGAGAGCAAGCAGATGGAAATTCATATTTACGTACCCATATCAACTGGACTTCAGCAGGGATGTTGGAGATCCAGTCCCAGAGTAGGAGCGTAAAGCAAGCAGCGTTGACACATCCAAGTATCCGTCCTCTATAGAAGAAAATAGTGACAATGTCTTGTAGCGTCCACCCTTTGGCCATAAGGCCACGAATGATAGCATCGCCTTGCTCTGCTGAAGGCATGGGAGTAGCAGCGGGGACGAGATTTGGCGGGAGACACTCGCGACGAGGCCGCATGCGAGATTTGTAACCCGACCAAGGCACAACACGGTGCACCACGATATGCTTTGATCAGAGAGAAACGATAAGAATAGTGTTCCGACTTGTTCGGCCAGCTCCAAGTCTCTGAAGCGGAGAGGGGTCCCCGAGCGGGTCAGAGTGCTTTGGTCGAAGCGTAGGAATTTCCGAGGGCTGCATGGGGACGAGGAATGCCCCGACGGGACGACTATGGGTTGGGGTCCGTGTATGTTCTCTAATGTCCAGAGGGGTTTGCATCTCTTTTGGGTGGGCCTGAGATTTTGATGTCAGTGAAGTTGGAAGGGTGGGAAGCAGTAGAGTTGAAACGCTCGACCGCGTCACCCGGCCAAACCAAACTAGGCAGAATGACCACTCGTGTTTTTGGGTGCATTTCGCTGATGGCATCGGACGCTGACAATTTCACGGAACATATGTAAGTCAGCGCCCTCTTGCCCTTTGGGACGTGTTTCTGATCCTGTTGCTGTTAGGATGATGAAGCCTGAAACTGGAATCAAAACAATTGACGTCGCGGCTATGAACGCGTTTCGAATCGTGTGATGGTTAGCCAACAATACCCACTCCAGGGCGAGGTATAAAGGCGATACGCCGTGGCACGCCTCCCTGTCAAGATTCTTCGTTTCCCCTTCAGCTCGTATCTTACAGTATTTCTTTCACTTTTCCTTAAACCGCATTTCACCTCGCCACTCTATCTATTCACTCGTTCTTTTGAATTCCAACCAGAATGCGTTCCTTCACAGTTTTCACCATCGCCATCGCAGCTACGACGCTCGTTCCTGTTCTCGCCGCCCCTCTCCACCCTTCGGCTCGTGCTACTGCGCAAGATAATGACCTCGGGCCTGAGATCGAGGAAGCTTTGAACAAAGCGGTCGAACTCTCCCCCGTGATTCACCAGCAGGTCGAATCACTCAAGCCAGGAGTCCTTGCCACATTCTTCACAAACCAACTTATTGGAAACCTATCACCGAACCAAAGCGCCTTCATAGCTGGAATTATCGTGAAGGGCAAAGAAATACCTAATCCGTATGCTCCTTTTCACCTTTCGCAACTGGTTCTCGGACTCATATTCAGCTGCCTGATCCACAGCCGAAGCATTATCGGTCCAAATGGCAGTCTGACTAACGCGGCCCTGAAGATCCTGAAAGAATTGGATGATAATGAGAAGCAAGATTTAGTCGAACTCGTGTTGTCTGTTACGCCCGAGCAAAGTCAGCTTGACGCTCTCCAGAAGTTAGCGGCTGGGAACGGAAATGCCCAGTAGGTGCTTTTGTGCGCTTTTCCTGTTGGCACTGGGTGATTCTGTATCCAGACTACAGCGACGGGATTCACTAGACACGGAACCGCTGGCCACTGAGGGGCAGATGGCAAATCGCCTTGCAGATTGCCTCAAACCCGAACATGCTGAGAAGGTCCTGAAGCGTCTACGGAAGCAAAATCCTGAAGCCGCTGGAGAGTTCGAGAAGATGCTCAATTCGCCCGATCGAAAGCCATGCAGTATCGGAGACCTCGATTAGATGCACGTCGTAGCTTTGGTTGTAGAACGTGCATACACTACACTTACCTAAATCTGCGTCCGTGCGTGTGATGAGCAAAAAACCCGCGTTCCGAGGCCAAACGCATCAAGTCGTTCCGCATCAACGCCGATAAGTACCATCGGATCATATCAAACCGTTCTCCGTTCATCTCGCTGCCTAAATCGAAGCGAAAACCCAGGTCCATCGTGTCATTCCGACCCACCAGGATTGTCAATTCTTCCCCCTGGACGAAGTCTAGCACAGGACCACCGAACAGGTACATCAACTCCGCTCGAGACAAACACGCAAAACCTGCAAGTGAGACTAATGCCGTTAGTAGGTAATGAACCCCGGAAGAGTCCTTCCTCAACCTCAAAATGGTTTGATGGAGATCCCGCTGACGTGCACCACGCCGAACACCGCTCAGCCATACTCGGACCAACAGTTTGATCGGCATGTACGGCCCAGCTGTGCCTTTATTCCGCGTTTGATTCGTATTTCAAGGCTTCGCTGCCGTTAGTCCTTCCGTCACCCCCTTCCCGTTTCTCCTGCGAGCATTGAGATGGTCTCAAGCGATGACATTATCAAAGGGCTTATAGCAAAGGGGTGGACCTTACAGAACCTCGCCAGCACCTTTTCTGCTAGGGGACGCAACATTGGTTACGTCAATATATCGTTTTTTACCCTGCTGGTATTGGATTGGGTATACCGTATCGAGGACGAAGTCGCATTCATTTGGGTGAGTCTATCCGTGCGTTGTGATGTTCTACTCGTTCGGTGGTTCACTGGTGATTCAGCGGAAGCAGTGGAGTGGTGGGACGTTGATGTACCTTTTCCTCCGTTTCTATGCCGTTCTCCTCCAGGTGAGCCCCAATCGAATATAAGGCACACTTTATTATGCATGAAAACGGTCATTTCAGGTATACCAGATTAGTAGTCTCCAGAGCCGAATCCGTAGCATCGAGGTCCGCACCACCACGAACTTGCGCTGATACGACCAGCTAACACATCTCTTTACAATTCAGTTCTGCAAAGGATTCTACTGGAGCTATTCAATAGGGTTCTTCATCCAGATATTCGCGATACAAATCTTGCTACAAGGGAGGTACGTACGACACCAGGGGATCCCCAACTCGAGGTCTGTTTCGCGTCGTTGAGAGCTCTACCCTTCATTAGGGTCTACGCATTATACGGGTGTTCCAAGACGATCCTCGCACTCAATGCTATCATGTTTCTGGCGGCGGTGGCGAGTATTGCGGTCCTACTCCACCAACAGCTCCCGTTGATCACAGTGTTCCTCGTACCAAAACCCATCAAAGGGTGTTGGGGTATAGTGAGTCGCCTCGATTCAACGTTATCATTTACAGCGCGCCTAACGTCGGCTGCAATTAGGTCCGACCCACCGCGTACCGCATGTCCATCCCGTCCGCCATCTATGAAGCGTGGCTCTGGATACTCGTGTTATAAAGCGTACATCCACCTCTCGGCGTACAAGAAGTTCACCCGGTCCGTCGTAACCGGTGAAGCCTTGCTCGCCGTCCTCGTACGCGACTCCTTCCTCTGGTTCACTGCCGCGGTGTTCCTGATGTTTGGCAACATGGCGGCCTTCATCGTCGAGAAGGACGGGTATAATTTCATCTGCCTACCTATCACCCAATTTGCGACCTGCGCGGGAGGGTGCAGACTGGTCATGAACGTTCGGAAGGCGTACTTCACTGGGGGGGATATTACTGAAGCCACCCAGCTCGGTACTTTCCGGGCTGCTCCTAGGGCCATGCAAACCGGGGTGGAATCGACCTTCCTTACACGTATCTCCTTTGCTGTGCGCACTCACGGAACGGGCGTCGAAGATTCTAACGAAAGAGAAGCCGACTTTGCCAAGCTCGAGGACCTGGGGATTGACGTATACAGCGCACCACGCGACCCCGAAGCCGTGTTTGGTATGCATATAGCGGCCGTGGAGAAAATGCGTAGGGAGCAGCATCAAAAAGAAGACGGTGGCGATCCGGAACTGACGTTGAACCCCCCAACCGAGATGTCTCTCAATACCGATTCTCCCGATTCCCTTGCCATTGCATCTCCTCAGTCTTCACGCTTGGTCTCTCTCGCTGCGGTACAACCACCAGCTCAGGTTGACGTCCGACGCGTCCCCATCCAAGCAACCGAAGAGAAGGCGTCCGACGATGCAGAATACTGACGCTGTCGGTCGCCTTTGGAATGCCTTCACGACGTGCGACGTTGAATTTCTCTATAGCATATCTGGGGAATGTATTTATATTTGCTTCAAGTGTGTCTAGCCTATGTATATATGACAACCGAACTGTCGATTTTACAGTACTTCTGTTTCCCATAGGACTCGAGGTGACGTGAGACTGCGGTAATTCGTTAGAGCAGGAAATCGGAGACACCCTCTTCAATGAATGCGTCCAATTGTGGTACAATGTCCTTGTCACCACCAATTACGTCGATCGCAAGACCCGAAGCTTCAGGCCTGCTCGCAAGTTCGTACAAGATAGTGGCCACATCATCTCGCTGGCGCGATTCAGAGCCACGTCATCTGTTAGCTCGAACTTTATACAATTCATGAATGTAAGGTTTACTCACCGGTATAGGTGTCGTGAGATGCGTCCTTCCCAGGTCCACTCTACCCGTTCCCGGTTCATCTCTCAACCCTCCGGGCCGCAAGATTGTCCACTTGAATGCGGTGCGCTTGATCAAATCTTTATCCGCTGCGAGCTTCATATCTAAGTACACAGGCATAACCTTATACATCCTTTCTGATAATTCGATGTCCTTCGCATCCTGTAGTATCACCAAGGATGTGAGACTGTCAGCGTCTTCAATTACGACAGTAACGTCGTCTACTCACATAGTGTCCGGGGATTTGATCCCGTTCGCGTACGTCAATTGCGCTGACCAAGATGAGTCTCGGTTTCTCCGCTGCTGAGACACCTTCGATGGCATCGAATACTTTGAGGGCACCCTCATAATCGACCTTTCGAGTACGTTCTGCAGCGGCTTCACCGTTCTCTCCCGGCTTTCCACCCGCTCCTGCGCTAAAGTAAACCAGGTTCGCTCCTTCGAAAACTCGCGTAAAGTCGGACGTAGGCGAGTTCTCGAGGGAGAGAACGAGTGGCGTGACTCGGGCGGGCGAAATGCTTCGGATGGACTCGGATTGGGATTCTGACCGGATGATGGATGTTACGTCGTAGGGTGGATTGGCAGATGTCAGCAGTTTGGTCAACCGTTGGGCGACCTGGGTTAAGGAACCGTCAGTCTGAACTCTGGATTCTGCCGTCCAGCCATTATCAACTTGCCTTGCCATTGCCACCGACGATGACGGCATTTAGTGATGCCATGCAGTATTCTGTAAGGGGTTGAAGCGAAGAAGGGGTAATTGAAGTAGATCGAGAAACGAATATACGCGTCAACTTTTATACTGAGGCTACGCGTCACGGATCGTAGGCGGGCTCAGATCTACGAGTCCGAGGGTGGAGGGATCTGCTATGTCATAATTGCACCATCCCATCTTGTCTCGCATAACCTCGCAAGAAGCCCGAATCCGATGAACTCGACGTCGGTTGATCGGTTGATCGCTACTGGCCGCCGGTTGGCATACGAGCACCGGAGCTCGAGATACTGTTATAAGTGATAATACCCAAGTACAACCTCCACATGGCCCTATATATGGAGGACTTGTGAAGGACAAAACAACCAACGACGTAGCAACGGATAGTGGGTAGAGAGACCGGACGTCGGAGCCTCGGCGGCCGTGAGTATTCGTGCCAGGTCGGGGCATCCCACATGCACGTGATCTCCGAGATACCATTCGTCAGCCGTGACGAACCAACAACTTACGCCAGTAGATCGCGAACGAAGGGATAATTTGAGAGAGACAACCGATGAAGGCGTAAATATACAGGGCAGCAGAAATATATAATGAACGAAGCCTGTCAGGACTGGGTAGGCGTACAATGGTCACAAAACCGTAGACCAGGGAAACCGAAAAAACCTGCATTGAAACGGAGTCTTAGCAACGGAGAACCTGAAATACTGGGTTGCTGGCTTACCATAGAAAAAGACGAAGGGGCGACATCAATCATCTGATATTTCACTGCTGACAGTGACTGGAACGGAGCGAGCAAGCTGCAACTGTTGTCGACCTTCCAAGGTAGGAAGAGCTGGCACGGGGGACGTGATGACGACCGACGCTCCGGCGTTCCTCAAGCGAGTTGGTTCGTCCCGGGCAGTTCTCATCCCCATTTCCGTGTCACCGTCCGTGCGGCGCTGGTGGGCCTCCTTCCTCATCCTCTCAACCGCAGCCATGTGCATTCCAAACAACGCTTCGGGGTCCTTGGACACATCCTGGGAGAACTCATCTCCTATCATCTCCCCGATGTATATGGGGTCCTCCTTTTCGTCGCCAGTCTGAGTGGTCTCCATTTCGCGCGTCGCAATTGCAAAGGTCGTGGCAGCAGGGTAGGCCGATGACACTCCGGTTATCGGAGCGGCTAGGAAAGTCTCCAGGTGTGTCTGCTCGGTGGAGTCGTGTTCAGCGAAGTAGGCCCTCCTGACGTTGAGGATTAAGCGACAGCCGCCGGCGGAGGTCGCGAATTGCGTGATGGGGAGGCAGAGAAAGTTGTACCCATCCTTCGCGAGCTTGATGGAGATGATGTTTCCGATCATGAGAAGCGCCGCAGCGGAGAACCAAAGGAAGGAGTCTCGAACGAGAATCGCCAGAAGAGCCTCGCTCCGTAGGGCCGATAGACGAGCCTTTCGATACGCTGACAAATGGGTATAGGCCTTATACGCCACAATACACCAAAGGTAGGTCTCGTATGCGGCGGCCGGAACGAAGGGCTCGTACATTTTGGAAGGGACCTGATAATCCGTATCAGCAATAGCCCAAAAAAGCAACCGCGAAATACTCACGGCACCCCAACAACCTTTAATAGGCTTCGGTACAAGGAAGACCAAGATACGGGGTAGTTCCTGACTAAGTGTGTAGGCAACGGCCGCAGCGGAGCCCAGCCAAAGGATCCCATTGACAACCAGGATCTTCCACGAACAACCGTACAGCGCATACACTCTGTCGTATAGAACCTGTCAATCTGGTTCATCCGCTACGGCAAGGAAAGGATACCGACCTCCCTTGAAGCAGCAACTGGATGGCGAAAATCTGGATCAAGATACCAATCGAAGTGTAGGTCCACCAAAAGTTGCGACAGCTCTAGCGATTAGACGTTAGGTTTCGAAATAAACCGAAAACCAGAGGGGAGTACCGTACCTTCAGGCTCTTGACTTTGCTTATCGAGAAACCGGTTTCAAACGACTAAGAAAACAATCAGATACATCACGACGAAGTCTGACGTCACATTACCTGCATGGCCAAAGGGAAAACCCGCAGGAAGATGTACATGTACGTGCTGGCGGTCCATTTCTTGAGCTGCCAGTGAACGTAGGTCGTCAGCAGAGTGACCGCCAACTCGAGAGGCTTGAACACACGCACCCAGATAAGCTGAACTTCGTCCGGAATATTGGATAGCCAGTCGTACGCGAGGAGCGTAAAGAATGACGTGCTGACATATCCAAGTTTCCTCGCTCGTCCGTAGTAAAGGGTGAAAAGATCCTGCATGGTCCACCCACTATCCAGCAAGCTCTTGACCAATCCTGCGCCAGTGCTTGGCCAGGTCATCCTGGTTGAGACGGAAGAAAAGAAAGGAGTGGTGTGTCGTGGGGTCAAGGGGGAGGGAAGATTATAGGATCCCGGGGGCCATATATCGCCCCGGATACAGCTTTGAGATAGATAAGAATCCGCTGTCTCAGAAACCAGCGATGCACACGAAAACCCGCGATGCGCAGGGCACGTCAGATGAATAATGCCAAGCCCCGTGTGGAAGGAACCATTTTGTAATAGCGTCGCTCAGCCATCAAATGTATACAAAACCCATCACCAGTTTCCAAAATACGATTCCTCCGATAGGGATGGAGTAGCATATAAGACGCTTGTGATCGAGCCAAAGATAGACGGTACGGAGATCGGATGTAAATGCACTGCTCCTTCGGTAGCGGAGATTTGTAGGAGCCTCGGATCGGGAACGGCTATGGGCTGAGCTTAGCGTGGGAATGTAGAGTTCGAATGATCCAGAGGGGCTTACGGCCCTGCAGTTGAACAGGGGACGAGAACTTGAAGATCGGAAGCCACCGATCGAAGGGCATGGCAGGGGGATACAGCCCTGTGCAGGATAAACGTGCAAGTTGTTTATTCGAGAGGACGAAAAAAGTGGAGTGGGTCCCTCCTTTGCCACGTAGCGGTGTACAACTACCACTTCTTGAGCTCAAGACCTCTCACAAACCAGATGGCAAGAGAGGAAGAGTTCACGCAAAAATAAGCCACTGCTTTAAGGCTGCACGTTTTGATGCACCGGTACCTGAGCTGGCAAGGGCTACTCGGATATTTGCCATAAATGGTTAAATTGTAGAAGGACGTCTCCTGATTGCGTTGTTGCACTTGCAAAGAAGGGAAGCAGTGCAACAGGATAGCCCAGACACTTGCCCGAAGCTAATCAGAGTTTGTACTAGAAGACCTTGTTTCTTGGCGATAGCCGGACTTCTGGTGAAGAACATCGGCGACAAGAACAAGAACGCGACATGGCGTCATCGGGTTAGAATGTGCTAAAGGCACATGAAGGGGACCAGAAATGAACACCCTCTAACCGGCTCAGCATCCGGGCTGATGTAGCACGCGGGGTTGAGAACCCGGCTTTGCCAAGGGAGTGATTGGCGATGTGGTTGACGTCCGTGGTTCATGTTGACCCCCTGAAGGTCACCCTGTCTTTGGTATTTGCCAGGTTATACAGCCCGCGTTGCCCTCAGCCTGGCACAAATCTAGGTTCCCAAATATACAGCCCGAATAACCCATTCTGCACAAGTTCTACGTGAGGTGTAGAGACACCTCGGACTGCGCAGTGAAGCCACTGATACAGATCCTCCATGCCACGCAGCGTGAGGTTAAACCAGCGCGTTGCAGATGCCCCAAGGTCCGAGATCGAAAGAGACCCTCCCATGTTCGGGTGGCGTTTCGCCTGATAGCGTCTCCTCAAGACATTGATGTGATGCGACCGACCCTTGGTTATAGTCACATAATCTGGGGTGTGGTATTGTTATCCAGGCATAGATGGAGCTGGAGAGGTTAGAAGCAATGGGGAGGTCGCTCCAGGTTACAGTCACTCGGTGCCGAGACCGCCACACCTCGTTCCTAGAGGTGATCAATCATGTTGGTGCATGACGCCAGACCGACATATACGATGCGTTCGGCCTTCGACAGTCGATGTTGGGGCATGTAGCGCACATGCCGGTGCAATAATCAAAATGGGAGCCCATATTCTGTCGAGAGGAAATACCCCAAGCGCCAGTAATATAGCGCCAGGAATAACGACAACGACATGCCTTTATATAGTGTTCAGAGCTGTGTCTTAACAGTTTCGCGCGTTTCTTCGTCACCTCCATGTGTCCGAACACGCCCATTGGCTACAAATGGCACCAACCTTTCGTCAGCGATTTGAAATTAGACCAATAAAAGAGATGACGGACCTAATGATGTCGCAAATACTTTGTGATAAAAAGCAGTGGCAGCGGTGCATCCGGCGTCCATCGAGGGCCAATTAAGCGACGTCGAGTCCAGAGCGACAGAGGAGGGCACCTATCAGCCCAGGAATCGGGGCAAATTACAAGCACATACCTCGCTGTCGAGTCAAGAATTATCCAATGAGCTATCCCTAGGTCTTGCTTCAAACGTGCGTTCACTCGTCTGGAACACACCGTACCCCTGTCGTACCCGTTGGTGAGGAAACTAGGCTGTCGGGCAAAAGCTGAGCGCGAGAACGCTTCTGCTGGTGGTTCTGGATAATCAATCAAAGTCAGTAGGTTGTCGTTATGGGGACTTCAAAACTCACAGACGTGAATGTCGCGACGAGCGGTGATTTGAAAATTTGTCGAGACACTACGCCGGAATGGTGCTGGAGATTCCCCAGTGAGCACCGATAATCCCAAAACAGCCACTCCAAGAACGGCGTCACCATATTCATCAGAACCAATGTTGTAGGTAAGAGTTCCGTATCGTCGATCGGCTCCAAACTGGCTTACATGGGGCTGAAAAATTGACACTGAGAGCGACTCAACATCGGGTTCGACTCGGCCTTCTTGATAACTTTAGCACTCTCTTTCTCGGCTTTGTTTCTATTACCGTGGCTTGCATGGTAATCTTCGGAAGCGTCGAAACCATGTAGTTCCTGGGGATGGTAGAGGTTCGGAAGGGACGGCGATTTCGGGCGGTGAACTCTCAACTCCTCACGTGATACGGGACGTCTGAGTTTCTCGGACATACGATCACCCATTGCGTCAAAAGCGCTTTTCAGCGCAGTTTGTTATCTGAAATCTTGATCCCGTCCTTAGGGTCGAAGTATCAACATCGTTACACAATGGCAACATGATCGAAAGTGGCCTGCGCCTTCCGCCCAGCGATCCCCGAACGTTGAAGGTGGCACGGGTTGAGGATCAAGAACGGGAGCTACGCGCGTTTGTATTACAGCTTTAATAGAAGGATTATGATATGGCATGAAGTCTGGATGGAGGATGGTCTTGGGCGAAGCACCAAGCGTACGTCAGAGGTCATGAAGAAAGATTATATCAACTACAAAAAACCAATAGAATGAGAACCTCACTAAGCTACAGGAACAGAGGGTTCAACTCCAATGGGTGACGATTCCAACATCAGTTGATAAACCTCCTGCATGTCCGGCCTCACCTCGGCCTCGTGTGCCCAACATCGTTCGGCAACATTCCATACGTGTTCGTATGAAATCCCCGACGGCGATTCGGAAGGTTCCCTGGGCGGTCGTTCCCCCTCCAGAGTGGCTAGCATCACCCCACCCAGTTCCACATATTCTAGGAACGGTACGCCGCCACTGAGGACCTAAAAAACGAAGCGCTCGTGAATCATGACACCCGAGAGTGTGGCTGAGTCTAGAACCATACCTCTGTGATCAACATTCCAAAAGCATATACATCCGTCTTTATTGACTTTGGTTGTTTCCTCCACAGTTCCGGAGCTTGCCAGCGGACGCTTCCGGCGCCCTTGAGTGCGGAAGATGTCATCGCATCTACTGCCCGTGACAAACCGAAATCGCACACAAGGGCGTGTGCATCATCCGACACTAGGACATTGCTGGCCTTGATATCACCGTGCAGAATACCTTGGCGATGCAGATAAGCGATCGCATCCGCAGATTCTCGAAGCTGACCCGACACCGATCGATGAGCACCGTACCTGAAGACACAGA
This sequence comes from Tulasnella sp. 403, assembly GCA_019632305.1. Lineage (NCBI taxonomy): Eukaryota > Fungi > Basidiomycota > Agaricomycetes > Cantharellales > Tulasnellaceae > Tulasnella > Tulasnella sp. 403. The sequence continues at coordinate 295,707 of WSTW01000002.1, read as the reverse complement.
GACGGAAATGACTCACCAGCCGTACCCGGTCGGCGTCAGGATGAGAACGGATGTACACAGAAAGTGAACCGTTCCCGACGAAAGGCGAGACCAAGTGAAGCCGACCACCGATACAAGACATGCCAAGGAATGGTAGGACGAATACATGGTGAAGACGTTGCCACGTTTCGCCCTCTCTTCTCAGCCTCTGAAAGGGGAGAAGTGTCACCCAAGAAACTATCTAGAGGATAACAAGCTTACCCTTAATAGTTTATCAGGTTCGACGTCACCTGTTGATGTACATCTGGCACGTTTAGCTGCAACCTTGTTTCCACTCCCGTCCCAACCGATGAATATATCGCCGAATCCCCCTACGATAGAAAAGGGATCTGAACTTTCCAGCGTCACCTGAAGCTCGGCTGGACCTTGTGCCGTCGGTTCGACCTCTGATACTGGTGCCACGTATTCTTCTGCGATGGGTGCAACGGGTGGGAGATCCTCTTGAAGGAGTTCGATATGTGGAGATAGAGGGGGAGAAGGTGGCGGCAGAGGGGGCAACTCCTTGTCATAGGAGGATATGCCGGACGCGGATGAAGCCGATGACGTAGTAGACGAACATGTACCCGTCGACCTGCTGGACAAGCTTGACGAATCCGAGAAATGGATCAGATTTCCGGGGAGCATATGAAGCCGAGACCTCCCATTCGCCGCAACGTCAGGCATTGATCCTTCGGCTGCGCCGTCCGGAGACACGACTGCAGTAGAACAGTCCGCGCACAACGGCACCTCGTCGTGACACCAGTCTTGCCCCGCAACAAGCAGCGTTTGCACCCAACAACCAGGACACAAAATCACCGCAAACGCATGCCCGTCATCAAACAAAGGGCGCACCCCAATTTCGTCCGAAAGACCGTGTTCTGGTGGTCGCATTCCTTTCTTCGAGCGAGCACTCACACACCGGATGACATCCCGTCGCTCGCCCGTTGAAACAGGGTTCCAACCGACCGTCTTCAGAGGCTTGTTGTTAAGGGTCAGCTGTTGGAAGAGATTGACAATGCGATCCACGAATTGGGCCTGATCGTGAGCGTCTTCGGTTTCCCACCGATACGAGCTCGCGAATGTTGTTCGGAAAATCGTAAGCTAAGGGAATTGACCAACGGAGCAAGTTAGCCTAGCCACGAGGCAAAAGAAGCGCGTCAGGTTTACGAACTCCTTCGACCTCAACCACCCGCAACTCGGTCAAATTCCAACTCCTGCGGATAGACACGGCACCATCCTCGTGCATTTTCCCTTTATGGAGGAAACCTTGGCCCGAACGACTTCCTGCAAACGAGCACTATAAGTACAGGTGTCGTCCTATCGAGTGTTCATGCGAAGCCGTACGTGACAGGATAAGGAATCGCGGCGTAGACTCGTTTTGGGCTTCTTTCAGAATTTTGACATGGCCTGCATACTCCTCGTCGTATCTCAGCGCGGTGTCTACGATCAACTGCCGAACGAGAACTGAGGGCATGGCGGTTGACTACGGGTATGGCAGGGTGATTAGTACGTCTGTAGGGAGGGGATGGCAAGCTTGAGAACGAGTCAGTGGGGTCGCAACGACCCCTATAAACTATAAATGTACGGTAATCACCTTTGATCCATTGATGACATACACAGGTGGAGACCCGACAACAGTGTCGTGGTTGGTGCCGTAGTTTCCCGCGCAGTGATATTAAGGAAGCGCACAAAAAGTCAATGCCATGAACGATGAAGGCGATGAGGCGGGATAAGAGGCGTAGACCCTGCTTGTCCGGTGACTTGGGCATTCTAAGTTCTGGGGGCGGCCCGTCTATACAGAAAAGACGAGCCATCTAGGAACCTACGCGGAAGATTGCGGTGAAAATGCCGCATTTGAGGAAGAAGACGTCGTACAGCTATACAACTGACCTCTTCGCGGGAAGAAAACGTGAGGCTGTGGTTCTAGAGAATCTTACCAGTGTCTGCAGCAAAAGCCCTCTCTAGCACCGCGATTGACCAAGCGCGAGTTTGGTCGGGGATTCGGATTTACTATCCGCGGCCTGGTCACGCGTCGCGAAAGTGACGGCGGAAACACTCCTAACCACGAACGATCCCTTCGGCTGAGGGAAGCCCCTCACTTGGGTGCAATGCACTTGCTCTTGGGTGCTATACGGGAACAGTCTAAAGGAACAGAAGCATGGGGAATGCCAAAGGGTACAGCACTCTAGACTGAGTCCCAAGCGAGCAATGCTGAATGACCCTGGTGAGTAAAGGCAGTCTCATTTGGAATTGCACGGAGCTGAAGTCCTGGGAAGGTCCGCACTTCATTTCACTCTCATCGACGTTATTTTACGTCTACATCGCTGAGCACTAGATAGATGCCTCTGGGAAACCTTTCCCGGACTTGTGTAACCTTGCACGCTTGCCGTGCCTGCGTGTTTGTGGGTACGTCAGGGGGTTTTCAAGCTGAACGGGTAGTGACACTTGGGGGGTGTCCAGCGGACGGCGTTCGGGATGGCGTCCCAGGACCCACCAGAAAACCCCGAATAATCGAAATGCAGGAAAAGACCGTGGCGAGCACGGTTATAATGACCTAACGATATTCCCTAAATGTATTGTACCCTCAATCCTTCCCATCAACGTGCTTCGAGACAAACCTAACCACGAATTGGTGGACATAGCAAGCTGGCAGAAATGTATGGGTCGTATCCAGACCCCTCTTCCCAAACTGTTTCAAGATCGAAGCCCTTTAAACCCGACATCCAGGCGCGCTGCGTATGGACGGGACGACAAACGCATTGCTCTTTCTTGCATCCCATTAGCCGTAAGGTGCGGGCAAAGGACGGTCGTGCTTTCTCCCCCTGGCGAACGCGCTGTACCAGGTCGCAGGTGGCGACAGCCACATCGAGGTATCCCTCTTTTGGAGTTTCTTTCGCTTCTACTCCTGCATCTGCGAAGCCGACTGGTTGAGGGTCACGGAGGCATCCTCCGTGAGTCATCATTTCAAGGCAACCCACGGTGTCCCGGTAGGCGAGAATGGTTGAAGTTGCATCTTCATGGTTTCCGTCCATGGAAGTAACGGTAAAATATTTGGGCCAAGTCAGGTTGGGCCAAGTCTCGACGGCGTACGAGAAACCGACGTTGCCGGGCGGAGGAGCCCACCTGCGTCGGCCAGCAGGGCCACGGTATACAGGACATCTACCAAACGTGGGTTAAGTAGTCAAGGGTCAGTGGCAACGCAAAAATTGAGTTGTGGAAATGTGTACTCACCCTATTTGTGACACTCCGTCCACCACTTGCTCGGTATTCCTACCAAAAACCGTAACAAGGTATGTCTCAGACCATGTAGGATAATATGAAGGCACTCACAAAGGTGTGGCTGAGGTAAAATCACGACCCCCAAGCTCTGACCTATGTTCATGTTCGGTGCAGCACACGCCAGCCTCGAGTCCAGGACTGGGGTCATTCGATACCTCAACTTCCTCGTCCCTAAACACGTATGTAGGACAATGTCATCGGGCAAGAAGGGTCGAGGCACTCACAGACTAGGGGTTTCTCGGATAGGGTCGACACTCGGTCTGAATTGACGTTTTGTCAGGAGTCTCGCCCTTGCTCCGAAGCATTTTCCTTCAGTAAGGAAATACTGGATCCCTCCGGCGCCACGGATTTGACGATAAAGCAGGGCTAGGTCCTGTGTGAGCTCTGACTCCGCAAGGTCTGCCACTACCTTGGCCTTGGGATCGCAAGTCTTGCTGCCAGGGCGCCCTTCGAAATCGACCGGCTTTGGGATACGAAACACCTGTCCCTTCGTATCAGCCACAAGCTTCGTCTCTTCGTCCGTCTTCTTCCATGTCCAGAGCATGTACTTGACCGGAAACCCATGAATTTCGTTGATCTTGTCAAACAGCCTCCTCGCAAGCACCCCATCGTCGGGATCATTCGACGGCGGAAAATGTGCCACAATCAAATGACCAGTCAACGTCTTCAGAATCGTCTCGCGCGCCTCTCTGAGATGCGTAGTCGCGGGTGAGGTGTATTCGTGGATAGACCGGACGGGGAGAGCGAAGTAGTGAGGCGAGAAGCCCCTGACCGAGGAAGGAGCACGATATAACGAGGCCGGAAGGGGGAAAGATGAGAGTAGGGTTTCCAGGCGAGAGGGAGGCTCACGAGGCGCGAGCGTCACGCTGACGGATGTTGAGGTCGGTGGCAGACCATCCGAGAGGGTGCTCAAGTTGCTGGACGTGGACGCGGAGGGCACGATTGTGTCGATAACTCCTTGGCTGTGCCACTGTCGGCTTTCGCTCGCGACGGTATCTGGGATCCATGTGGGCGATAAAGTATCACATAGGACCTTGCCACAAGATGGTTAGCCTTGCGACGCGGTTGTAATATGGTCACAGTCAGGAGCTCGACGCACATTTTCCTGTATATCATCGCAATGGTCCTGATGATAGGAAATTGGGGTTTGAGCCCTTGGTGGAGAGTCAGGATCGGGGTTTCCTTGTACTTCGACTGGATCCGTGGTTTGACGATGTGCGGGGGACAAAATCCCGGTGGCATTCTACGAAGGGCGTCATTACAAGATTTGTTGGTTTGGAGAGAGCATATTTGACCTACGTATCGTCGAGTTCCCCTGTACCTGGTTCTGGAGAAAGGCTTCCACTTGAGAAACCTGGTCAGCCGTTTGACAAACACTTTTATCTTCTTCATTCCAAAGATCGAGTGGTGTTCAAAATCTCGGGACTTGTGTTAAGTAGCGTAGCGCGTATCAATTTTCTGTGGATAGTGGCGAGGTAGTGATAGGCAGGTTGAGAGATGGTCGAGACGAATCGCATCTTGAACATCGGTCAGAGTTCGAACGCTGGCTCCACAACGGATCCTCCGCAGCTCGTTCTAGTCCGGGGAAACCAAAAATACCGTTAAGGCCTTGTAATTTCGCGGTGTCAGTGATATAACACCCAAAACGCGGCGGTCGTTCAGAGACTATCTTCTCGTCCCGCGAGTGGTCGCTGTTGCACCATCAGCTCACACTTACGTGAGCCCACATAGACGCAGTGGCTTATTTCTCTCCTCTCTATGGTCTGTGTAAAAAATTATTCTCCGTGTGTCCTCCAAGTTCCATTGGCATGTTCCTGAGTGATGTGCCTTCAATGTTTCAACTCCACGACGACCTCGACGACCTCCCAGGGACCGGTGTTCAGTACAGTACTCATGCAGATTTATGTGGTTCAATAGAGCAAAGCATATATCGGTATAGTTTAGGGGTAAATCGAACCTATCGTCTCTTGAGATTCAGTGGGGGGTCTTGATCGCCTTCGTAATTGTGGCGTTTCTTGGCGTTCCTGCCGATAGTGGTAGTCACGTGTTCTCTCTCATCCCTTCAACCGCATTGAACGAACAGAGTATCCACCACATGTTCTTTGCTATCTACTTTTCGATATCATCAATCTCGAGAGAAAAGTGGTTTAGCTGTAGCCTGTCGCGTGATTTCGGATTACGGCGAGGTGCCTGACTCTGAGGCGGTGTCAGCCAAGGTTGCACCGCAGTGGCCAATCCTAAAAACGAATGGCATTGGCATTGACGCCCCTACCTCCCTGGGACAACAGCAAACCGATGCACAAACTTTCACTTCTACGGGTAACAACCTTCATTTGAGACATTTTGTACGATAACAAGAGAAACTGGACAGAAGAATACAGCGAATCTATAGCTTGGGAGCAGCGATAAAGTTGACTCCCTGCACAGACGTGCAAATACGTTAGCCATCGAGTCGAGCGTAAAGCAGCCGCCACATACATTGGTGATGTTCTGGGTCAACTCGGGAAGGGCAGCCTGCACGAGCCCTTGCTCGTAGTCGTTGAGCTTGCCAAGTGGGAGAATCTTCTCGACGCCGTTTGCCTATGAGGCATGGAACTCCCCGTCAGTATTCACCCATGTTCCGGTGCGCCATACTCACCCCGAGCACGATCCTGACCGAGAAGTAATCCACCTCGGCACCCAATTCCTTCCTGACAGCCTCGCCTCCATCACGGTCCGCATCCAAATTGATATAACTGGGCGTGGTGAATGTCTTCGAGCCTTTGCTTACGATAGCGTCAATGCAGTAGCTGGCGAATTGGTAGCCTGCCTGGGCCATGCTGAGAGTCGCGCTGCCGGCACCATCCTTCGCTTTAACGACCTCATCACCACCAAACTGGATACGCTTAGTGAGGGTCTCGATGTCGCTCTGAGAAATTGAACTCGGGAGGGGTGGCTCGGCTTGAGATAAGAGAGGAAGAATGGTAACGCCGGAATGTCCACCGACAACGGGGACAGTGACGGTGGGTGCGAGGGAAAGGTCGTCAAGGACTTGGGCAACGAAGGTAGAGGCGCGGACAACATCAAGAGTCGTGACGCCAAACACTCTATGAGGAGCGTCGGTCAGCACACATGAGCATCAAGGTGGGCATCAAGACGGCACCGACTTCTTGGCATCGTACACGCCAGACTTCTTCAGAACTTCAGCCACAATAGGGACTGGGGAAAGGGGGGGGGGTGCATTTAATAACACTGCTTGAAGAAGGCTCACAAGACCTTACCCGTTGAGTTAACAGGGTCTATTAAAGTGGCATGAGCGACGGAAAGCTGGGTGTGGTATTACCACTCACTGGAGATGACCAAGACAAAGGCCTTGGGGCAGAACTGTGCGATCCCCTCGGCAAGTCCGCGAACGATGCCTGCGTTGGTCTTGAAGAGGTCATCACTGGAAGTACGCGACGCGCAGCGCGTGACGTCAAACAAATGAGTCGAATTGATCAGATCTCAGATCTGACTTGTCGCATGGCGGTCGGGACGTACCGTGTCATCTTTAGATAGCAAGCGTTGTCAGTATACCATATTGAACCGATCGAAGGGGACTCACTCCTGGTTTACGTGGAACACCAGCGGGAATGACCACCACCTCGGCACCAGTCAATGTCTTCTCCAATGCACCCTCTTCCTTTCCGAGGAATCCTTCGACCTTTGCCTGAGTGGCGATGTGGGAAAGATCTGAAGCAACACCGGGCGTTGCAACGATATCGTACAAAGAGAGCTACATCGATTGGCCAATGTCAGGTAAACGGTCACGATCACTTCGATGTGTCAGGGAACGAACTTGGGTGACATGAGGGTTGAGTTTGAGAAGGAGGGAGAGAGGCTGGCCAATTCCACCTGGTAGATTGGAGATGAAAGGGTCGACAGTGAGTACCAGACCAAAGACGAGACCAACTTAAGGGGCAAGTGGGATCGTTCATACCTGCGGCACCGAGAACGACTGCTTTCACCATTGTTGTAGAGCGGAGGGTATGAAGAGTAGGTCGAGATGGGGGAAGGATTGGGCGGGTTCTTGCGGAAGTCGATTCGTCGGGCTCGGTTGATATTTAACGGACGGGGGCAACTTCCTAGTGTGCTCTGAGGGGAAGAACCCGCGCAATTCACATGCATTGAGCACCTCCCCGACCGTCGCGTCCCGATCGAAATCACGGACAGCACTACACGTTACCAACTGCATATTACCGTACGGACCATGTCGGAACTAGGTGGATGTCCGTGAATGATTACACGACTCTCAGCCACGACTTCGGGTCGCATCGATGAAGCTGGGATGACCAAGACGAACCCCAGGCTTGGGTCAACTATGGCAGGTGGGCAGGGAGAAGGGAAGACCTTTGATGATTAGCCGTGCTTTAGGATGTGAAATGAAACAGCCAAATCAGAATTTCCCGTCTATCTCCAGGAGGTTGTCGATGATCTCGTGGGTCCTTTCGCCAGTAGAAATTTAGGAGAACGGCGTGCAATCGGTCGTCCGGCACTCTCAAGCGATAGGAAGATAAGGAGCTCCGTGATGTCCTTCCCAGTTCGTGTCCATCATCACGTGTTACCGCACCTTACCGAGGATCTGAGGGTACATCTGGAAGCTACGTGAGCGAGGCTGGGATTCCCTGTCACTGTTCTGCGATGTTACCTCTGATGAGAGTTGCAGTCCGTATTCAAACAGCCAAGCGGCAGGCGACAAACAAGTGTTAGGCGCACCGGCAATGGGACGCATCTCGCCGGTTGTAATTTCAACCGCACCTTGCGCGCTGAAGGATTCTCCTTCGATCAGCATTCTTCCCCGTGATTGTCTGTGACGTCGGTCAGCAAAGGGCTGGATCTTGTATAAGCAGGCAAAGCGACGGTCAAGTGCTTCCTAATCACTGACCACCAACACAATGACCCCCTCACCACATCGCCTGCCCATATTGCCATTGCCATATCCCTATGTACTCATTCCCGGCGCAAGGATATCCATACCACTTTCAAAGCCACTCGCGCAACCGGTTGTCAAATTATTGACGGAAGCAGACGAAAACGTAGATGTAGTCGTTGGCGCCGTCCCCGTTCTTCCCAGAGACGTCTCAACAGGAGAGGACATCCGAGTCAGAGAAGGAGAGCTCGTTGATGGACGCTGGAGTCAATATGGATGCAGTGGGTGTCTGTTTCCTCTTTGCAGCCATTTTTGTCCGACAAACCCCTGCAGGTGCCAAGGTCCTTCGTATAATCCGACCTCCAAGTCTCCAGGCGTCGCAACCTCACATTGTGACACTTCAAGGTGTACAGCGCATCCAACTCTCCAAATCTATCACCTTGAGCAACCCCGCTCCGCTCTCCATCCATTCTACAGTCGCGCCTTCTACGCTCCCCGCAGCGACTCCTCAGACGATCGCAGCTTTTCGCTCAGCTACTATTAAACTTCTCAGTCGCTTGGCATCAGAGGATCAATCCAACAGCGGCGACAAGCGTCGAGACCTTGCCAACCTCGTCTTGACACTCAGCGGAGCCTCCAGGGCCGGAGACTCGATGTGGGGCCGTATGATCAAGATGGTGAGAGATTCGGACGACGATCATATGCCTGCTATTGCAGACCTCATCGTGGCCTTGATTGGAGGCGACTTTGACGACCGAGCGGAATATATTAGGTTCGCCGCGGGGGAACGTGAGTAGCCCCTGAACCACGCGTCACGTCTGCTTACATGGAGTTCCTTTGACATGCAGCTCGTATCACCAAAGCCACTCATATCGTCACAAAGAAGCTGTCTCTTATTGAGGTGACCTCCTCTCTTACGAAGTCCATTGAAGAAACCGTCACGAAACAACAGAAGGAGTTCATCCTTCGTCAACAGCTAACCGCAATCCAACGCGAGTTGGCCAGGCTTCACGCACCGCCATCCTCATCCCCGACAATTTCAACATCTACCCCCAACGGCCAGCCTAAATCCGACGACGAACTCGATGATCAAGTAAACGATGAAGCCGAGCTCGCAGACGTCAAGCGCAAGATCGAGGCGCTTTTGAAAGGCTCTGAGGAACGGAAAGCCGCGGTACGGGAGTATCGCCGTTTGAAGCGCATCCCGCCAGGAAGCGTTGAGACATCCGTCGTGCGGAATTACCTCGACTGGCTGGTTTCGCTGCCTTGGCCCACTCAGGCGGACATGAATGCCCTTGGGTCCGAGGTCGTCATGAACCGATCGTTCCTCGAAAGGGCTCGTGCCCAATTGGACGCCGATCATTATGGTTTGGAGAAGGTGAAGAAACGCCTGATTGAATACTTGGCCGTGGTGCGATTGAAACAAATGGCGGCGGCGAAAGAGGCTGCAGAGTTGGCGCAGAAGGAAAAGGTGCAGAAGGAGGCTACCGCTACCCCCAGGAAGGCAATCACCAATGGCGAAACGGGAGAAGAGGGTATTGTCGAAAAGATGTCCCAAGGATCGCCATCTGGAGGGGCGAACAAGTCTGTTCCTGTATCTACTCCTGCGGTAGGTGGAAAAACCAGGATTGTGAACAAAGGCCCCATTCTACTGGTGAGTTTTGCATACAAGGAGGATAACGTTTTGTTAACAACTGGGCTTTACTCGTTGTAAGCTTTATGGTCCTCCTGGAGTCGGAAAGGTTTGTAAAGATATCCCTGTTAGTCAGTCGTCACGCTGATCCATCTCGCGGATACAAGACCTCGGTAGCTCAATCTCTTGCACGGGCATTGAACCGTCCATTCCAACGCATCTCATTGGGAGGTGTTCGAGACGAAGCTGAGATCCGTGGACACCGCCGCACATACGTCGGCAGCGGCCCAGGAAACATCGTCCAGGCACTTCGGAAAGCTGGACGGTTAGATCCCGTCATCCTCCTGTGAGCGTCCCCTTACCCACCCTTGATTAAAGCATAGCTAAGCGAATCGACAGGGATGAAATTGACAAGGTAGCGCATTCGAACTTCCACGGGGACCCTGCTGCTGCGTTATTGGAGGTGCTTGACCCGGAACAGAATTGGTCGTTCATGGTAGGTCAAGAGATATAGGGCAACAGGTGTCTCGCTCAATGTCCTCTGTAGGATCATTACCTGAATGTTCCAATCGACCTTTCCCAAGTCCTCTTTATCGCAACCGCGAACACGCTCGACACCATCTCCGGCCCCCTCCTCGACCGATGTGAAGTCCTCCGCCTCCCCGGATACACCCGAACCGAGAAGCTCCAAATTGCCAAGACCTATCTCATCCCGAAGCAGCTCAAGGCGAACGGTATGGATGCGGAGCGATGCGTCATCGAAGAGCCCACGCTGAAGAAAATAATTTCTGGCTGGACGAGAGAGGCTGGAGTGCGGACGCTAGAGAGGCGCGTTGGGGGTGTCGTAAGAGCCAAAGCGGTGGAATGGTCTGAAGGACAGGACGATGCGTCGTCGGCCGCTAACGCCATGCGCAAACCCTACTCACCCCTGGTCAAGGAGGACCACTTAGAGCTTATCCTCGGGCCCGAGCTCTTTGATGGTGAAGAGCGCGACAAGATCGCCCGACGCGGCGTCGTCTACGGGTTGGTCGTGATGGGCGAAGGTGAGGGTGGAATCCTTCCCGTGGAGACCGCGATCCTCCCAGGCTCTGGGCAGCTACGGCTCAGCGGTAGCTTGGGCGAAGTCATCCGAGAAAGTGCAGAGCTATCCTTAAGCTGGGTACGTTACAATTTTGCATTCCTGTGTGCGGGAAGGCTGACCAGTGGATCAGGTGAAATCGCATGCGTACACTCTCGGTATCACACCCACGCAATCCACAGACCCTCTGAAACACCCCGACCCGATCGACATCCACCTCCACCTCCCCGCCGGCGCGCAGAAGAAAGACGGACCATCGGCGGGAATCGCGATGATCTGCGCGTTCGTATCCCTCCTCTCCGGCCTGAAGGTCCCACCCTCGATCGCGATGACGGGCGAGATCACCCTCCGGGGCGCCGTCACACCCGTCGGGGGCGTCAAAGAGAAGGTCCTCGGCGCGCACAGAGCCGGCGTGCGTAAGGTGATCCTGCCGAAGCGGAACAAGCGGGATGTGTTTGGCGTCGGTGTTGGGGGCGATGGTGTCCCGGAGGAGGTGAGGAGGGAGATGGAGTTTGTGTTTGTGGAGAGGGTGGAGGAGGCCCTCGCCGCTGCGTTTGCGGACGAAGAAGGGGAGAAGAGGGATATGGTCAGTGGGTGGACGAGGGTGGGTAAGGTGCACGTGGAGAGTCGGTTGTAAACTAGGACATTCGAGGCTATTTGTACACATCTATGGATTCTGCTGATTTGGAGGTCACTGTTGCGAGGATATATAGACGAGGTCGTGGAGACTCGGGCGACCCCCGAGTCGTACTCGAGTGTAGAAACCAAACATCGCCCACGTGACGGACTGTCCTGGCTGTCGATCGATCCCCGGACGGAAAGCCCCAATGTAGTCGTCAAACATAAAATGCCGGCCCCACCAACCACAGAGCGGCCTTTGTTCGTCCTCGGCTCTCCATCACGGCGTTGCGGTTTTGCCTAGCCTCTCTCCGTTCAAGGCGTTCCCAAATCGTGTTCTCGACGGTTCCTGCGTTGATGGCTCGTAAGCGAAACTTTGTCGCGTTGGAGGGCGAAGAGAATGGAACTACAGGAATTGAGGTGCCAGCACAAAGGAAACGGGCGAAACGGCAGGCGAACACCTCGGTTGAAGACGACGGTGCAGAAACGTCTGTTGTTACTTCTGAGCCGCCACCCCCTCGTACTCGACGTTCCGCACGAATCGCAACCACGACGAAGGTGGTTGTCTCTCAAGCCGCCGCGAGCAGCTCGACCAGTTTGTTTGACGGCGAGTCAGACTTGACGGAAGAGGAGTCTGAAGAGGTCAAGCAGTCCGCGAAGAAACGCAAGACAAGGGCGAAGAAGGTCAAGTCTACTGTCGTTGAGGAGGATGAGGTGGTAGTGGCGGAAAAGTCTCCTCGGAAGCGTAGGACGAAGGTGATTGAACCGGTTGTGTATGATATACCTGATGTGGAGAGGAAGGAGACGACGTTTAAAGGTGGCGTATTTTCTGTTCTTGGCTTTGTTACGAAATGTTCAACGGTTCTGGTGCAGGACGCCTTGGTTACGCTTGCTTGAATACGATCCTTCGGAATCTTAAGCCCGACCCGATCTTTTGCAGTCGGTAAAGGACCTAGACTTTCGCTGCATTAGAGGACCTGCTGACCTGCCTTCTTGCAGGACGTGTCGAATATCGACGATAAAGGAGAAAGGGATGAAGTTTGTCTACGAGCTCGGTTTGCAGAATGTGCGAGATCTGGCCAAGATGATCGAGGTGGGTGGATTATGTATTCCGTGGTATGCTGAATGCTGACTGGTTCCGAAGTGGAATGAGACTAATAAGTGGGTCAGGTCATTCTATGGCGAAGCGCCTTCTGATTTGGGCTCTGCCTAGGATTCGCTTCATGCGCATGTCGTCTGAGATGTTTCCGTTCGCGTCTCATGCCATCTACGGCTATGATCTCAGCTATGCGGATAAAGAGTTGAAGGTTTGGACTGGACTCTGAGTCTCCGTTGTTACCTACTGATGATGTGGGCCGTTGGATAGGACGCTGGCGACCTAGCCAAGAAGTACGGACACCGCTTGACGATGCACCCTGGACAGGTTTGTAGCCAACTATAGCTAGGTCGGTGTCTCGCTGACAAACCGAATCAGTTCACCCAACTTGGATCCCCAAAGGATGAGGTGGTAGCTGCCTCTGTGAGGGAGCTGCAATGTACGTGTTCTTAGGTGGAACTCATGACAAGCTAATCTCACGTTATGTGGGGTAGATCAGTGCGAGATTATGGATCGTATGGGGCTGGATCAGGACTCAGTCATGATTATCCATATGGGGGTGCGATACAACTTTCTCTTTATGGTCGATACGCTATACTTACTGAGCCGAGTCGAATAGGGTATCCACGGCGACAAAGAGGCGTCCCTGGCTCGCTTCAGAGAAAATTATACGAACAAGTTGTCGGAGAAGCTGAAGGCCAGATTGGTGCTTGAGAATGATGAGGTTCGTGCTCCCCATAGTAAGCACATGAGGTTTTCTGACACGTTTATCACATAGCTATGTTACAATCTCGATGACCTCATGCCAATATGCGATGAGCTCAATATACCTATTGTCGTGGACTACCACCATGACTGGATTTATGTGCGCCAACTTCATAAAGGCGCCAAACCCTTGGAAACTAATAACTTGCCGGTTGGAATAGCCATCCAAACGACCGTTATCGGAGTTGATTCCAATCATCAATAAGACTTGGGAGAAAAAAGGGATCCGAGTCAAGCAGCATCTATCTGAACCCCGTCCAGGCGCCGAAACAGCGATGAAGAAACGAGCTCATGCAGATAGATGTAAAGCCCTCCCCGATAGTCTACCCGATGACATTGACCTCATGATTGAGGTTGGTCCTGTCTCTTCGGTCGGGTCACTCGCTGTTGCTGACATGTCCTCAGGCGAAAGATAAGGAACAAGCTGTTTTTGAGCTGTATCGAATATATGGATTAGAGGACGTTATCTGGGAGAACCTCCGGCCACCAAAAGCCGATCAAACGTTGGCAACTGCGGGAAGGAAGTCTGCCAAATCTAGGTCAGTTGAGATTGTTTCCACTTCTGATGCATGACTGAAACGTCGCTTGATATTGGGGTTATTACAGGCGCAAGATCACCGCAGTCGAGGAAGAAGAAGAAGGTGTGGTGGTCATTCAAGAGTCTTCGTTGGACGTGGAGGAAGAACAGACGGAAACTGTCGATTAGTAGCTTGAACAGAGATTCTTGTTGTTGCATCGAGTATTTGGTTCACCCATTTGTGTGTGCAGGAGTGAACTGGATATCATTTGCGTGGTTCACGTAGTTGCCGTTTGGATGGTGTACATGTCGCATGAAGAGGGACGGTCACGGCATTTGTCACATTGGCTTACGTGGTTCGAAGGGGTTGGATCTCTGTTTCGGGCGTGCCGAGCCCGGCGGGCTGCTATTTTTAGGTCTGTGACAAGACGACCGCGCTATGTGACTGTGATTGTTTCTGGTCGGGGCCTGTTTCCCGCCGCGTCTGCCGTTTGTTTCGCTGCAAAAGGTTCCACACTCTCCCACCTACGTTTCCAAGCGACCCCTTCCTCTCCCTTCCACCTCCTTCGTTGGAATATCCGCCATACCCACTCTCTTTGGCCACTTAACTTAACCCAACTTGTCTTCAGCAAAATCGTTGCCACGACACGCCAATGCTGATATCCACTCTTTTGACGTCCACCCTCCTCCTCGGTGCACCCGCAGCCGCCGTCACTGTCTACACCGCCAAAGCAACGACGGCGGCGGCGGCAGCAGCAGCAACTTACACCGCAGCATCGACCGACCAGACGATCTTGCAGCCACCTAACCCACCACAACAGCAGAATGCAAATGTGGCCGTGCAGCTCTATGATGGTGGCATGACGGGGATGGGCTTACCGGTCGTATGTCTCCATTTCCCCCGCAACAGAGAGAGTATTATGACGTATTTCCACCTTTCGCTAACAGCCCGGTTCGTTTTGGGGGTTTTCTATCGAGTTGTCCGTCGCGGCGATGCTCAGTAAGCGTTCTTGTTTCATCGGAGTTTGTTCGCGTGCACCGCGTTGACACTATCGCGTTTTTTCCTTTGCCTCGCAGTGGGAGAGAACGGGGGCGGTGAGTTTTTTCAATGGTTTGGTGTGGAGAGGGTTGATGACCTATTTTTGTCAGTTCTGCGTCCCGAGTTTTTGAACTATTGTGCTGTCCTTGAGAGCCGTGCAGGAGGTGTCACTATTCGTGTTGGAGGCAATACCCAGGATAAAGCTATCCTCAATATCGATGGAAATCCGTCGGGCAAGACGATCGACAAGTACAAGGGCACCGACGCCAGTCCCGTATGTCTTGAACCCTGAAGCTCTCGGCGCCGCGTGCTGCGTACTAAATTTGGCTTTTACACCCCAAGACGGAAACGCCCGATGTGCACTTTACGCTCGACCTCTTCAAGGCGATGGCTGCGATTACGAACCTCGTGAAAGTCCAGTGGTTCTTTGGTATTCCGTTCATCAACGTCGACGCGGACGGGAATGCCGGTCTTGTGATGCAGAACTCCATGTCTTACTTGGGTAGCAGTTTGCTTGGTTTGCAGCTCGCCAACGAACCCGATTTGTGAGTGATTTTGTTTCCGAATGTCTTGCGAGTTGGTGCCTGACGGTAGGATAGGTACGGCCCTCACTTGAAGAAATCGGCCAACTACAGTGTTACGGACTTCTTCAATGATACTAGCACGGTACGTTAGAACGCTGGACGGGAATCTAGTTGATGATCTGATAGAACTCGTCCTGTAGATGATACAACGCCTGCCCGTCACACAACCCATCATTGTTGGCCCTAGCCCTTGCTGCATGTGGACTATCGACGACCTCCTGGTACGATATTCTACCCAGCTGACGATCGCTTCACGCGAAACTAAAGGGATCCCCTCTCAGAATGACGGCTACATGGACCAATTCTCTTCATCCCTCAAGTTCGTCGATGTCATGCACTACCCGAACAACAACTGCGCCACTGGTACCAGTGCCATCGTCCCCCAAAACGTCTTTGCCAACTACCTCACCCACACCGGAGTCCAGGGTGTCATCAGCCCTTACTTCAACGCTGCTAGTGAGTTACCGGGTGTCATAAGGAGTGACGTCGCTAATATGCCGTCCAAAAGATCGTGCTGTCGCAGCCGGCAAACAGTTCATGATGATGGAAACTAACACAGCATCTTGCGGAGTGGGTGATTTTCGTTGTGTATCCCTCGCCATATGTTGATCGTTTCTGATCTCGGAATGTAGGGTTTCCCCGGCGTCTCAGACTCGTTCGGTGCAGCGCTTTGGGGTGTCGACTACGCACTGCAGATGGCTTATGGCAACTTCACGTATGCCCTCGTGTACGTCTCCGGTCTATCCTTGTTTGCATCGCCTAACAATGTCTACTCTGTATTTGCAGCCACTTTGGTGGTCAGAACGTATACTGTAAGTCGTTCGGACTCGAGATGTTAGATTTGCGACTGACTGGTTCGTGTGTGCAGACAACCCCTTCACGCCTCCCCCTACAAATATGACCTCGGTCCGCCAATGGACCACGGGTGCCATCTTCTACTCCCACATCGTCGTCGCCGAAGCTCTTGGCAAGAGCAATCAAGCTCGTGTCATGGATCTGTCCTTGGACGGCAACAACCCCAACCGTGCTGGATATGCTAGTGCGTGATTCATTCCTTGGGATCACGACACCCTCCTAACCTATACTCTCCTTGCAGTCTACGAGAACGGCGTTGCTTCTCGGTAAGTTGGCCCGGATAGTCCCCGTAATGACTTAACTGACTTGTGGTGTAGCGTCGTCTTGATCAACTACGTGTCTAACCCCGGAGCAAGTGATTATACCGCCCAAATTGCTATCGGCGGTGGCCAGACCGGCCTTCCTTCTAAGACTCCCACCTCCGTCAAGGTGAAATACCTCCGTGCGGACACCGTCTCTGAAAAGTACAACATTACCTGGTACGTTAAATTCTCAGTTTCGACCGACTGGCTTTAACCCTCCTTCTAAACAGGGCCGGCCAAAACATGGGCCAGCAATTCAAAGCCGATGGCCGTCTGTACGGAGATGCACAAGTCGACACTGTTAACTGCGACCCCACTGCGGGAACTTGCTCAATTCCAGTGCCTGCCCCGTGTGTCGCGCTCGTCTTCCTCACGGACGAGGCGTACCAGAACTCTGGTGGCCTCTCCGGCGACGCATCCGGCAGCACGCTCACGTTTGCTACGACGACGACAACTGGCAAGGTCCACCCTACTATTGACACCTCCGCCCTCCAAACGAGCAATGGCCGCAGCGGGGCAGACCCACTGGGTACGACGAGTAAAAACACCAGTGTGAATGCGGCCGTTCTCAGTGCACAGGTCGCCTGGACCGTGATGACTCTTGCTGTGGGTGTGTCTGCTGCATGGGTGCTGATGCTATAGACGTATTGTCGTTCGGGCCTACGTTACGTTACTTCTTTTGATGCTGAGGTCGTTCATTATCTGTACGTATTGATCTATGTGCAGTCGTTTTTCATCTCGGGGCAATGCCGTGTACGTCTGTAATACATACCCACTCCGTCGCACCAGCCGTTCTGTTGCACATGCTCAGACGTCACGTGGCATGTGCGCGTCTCTTGACGATAGAGGTCTTTGGAAGGAAAGCTGCCCGAAAGCAAGGATACATAATAAAGCAGGCGAGTTTGTGGGTGAACTGATAAGAAATGGATACAGGTTGCAGCAGCATATACCAATCGTACGTTATTACCATGACCAATGCCCAACTAACGCACCACGATCTTCTGTCACAGCCTCGGAAGTCGCCGTTTGGTCGTCAGTCCTCTCGCGCCCGCGCTGAATCTCCGGTTTTGACGGAGGCGGAGGGGTCTTCTACCAAGCTTGGCTTGCCTCACCCCCCAACTAAAATCTAAGGATGGGACTTGTACTTGCACGCCGGACTATTGAATCATCCTGGTAATTTTGGCGTGGATTTCAGGCGCAGCGTTCGATCACAACGCAAAGGTTGTTGTAATCTCGCAGCTGTACGACGCTCTAGCGTCCGAGATCCAGTTAGACTGTGCTATATAGTGTAGTAGGGAATACAAGGGAACTTGCCTAGCGTCCGAGATCCAGTTAGACTGTGCTAAAGGAAACCAGACGCGCGGCGCGAGCTATACTATGTTTGACTGAACATGTTCGGGACAATGACAAACCGTTCTACTTTCAACAAAGGTCCGTAGAAGACCGTAGAAAGAGACTTCTTAAGGCATGAATAAATGACATGGCAAGCCAGGTGGTGAACTCATCCGGCAGATTATCTATTGACAGTTTGAGGTGAGACACCCTCACAACGACGTTGTTTGTGATCCTCGTTGCTAATCCCACTCGCACCTATCCTGTACAAACGACTATCTCTAGGACAATCTAGAGCCACCCAGTATGAGCCTCATCGCTTTCGCAATTATTACGCCGGGTAATCGTTCACAGAAACAATAATGGGGACCCAAGGACACGATAAAAACTCTATTTGCCCACCATCTACCAGGGCAAATTCCCTTATGATCTCCATCGTCCGCTCTTCGATTGTGGACCGAGTCCGGAACGAAAAGCGTTGCAGCCTACGCGGCGGAAGTACTGCCGGTGACCTCATGTCTCCCCACCTCTTGGTGACAAAATTGTAAATAGTTTGGTGGTCAAGATGGTTGAACTCGTCCCACAGCGTCAGGTCCTCCAACTCTGGGAGTAACCAGGTATTATCTTCTTGCGGGATCTCCAGAACATCCTTGACTGCGAGTATGTCGCAATCAAGCTGTGTACTCCTGTTCATAAGCTGTAGCAACTCGGTGACCAGGGGGGGTGCGCGTAGTCCAAGTCGAGGCGGGGGACCATGGCCATCTCTATTGGTAACGTCTGGAGTATGTTTGCGAGCATAATGGCCTCCCTCAGCAACGGTTATTTGGCGAGGTCATTGCAATACTGAAGTCCTCTTTGTCTGTTCCGCTTATTAAGATGCCGGGAGCTGTTGGCCAACTTGGGATATCCCGACGTGTCCGGTGCCTAATGAGGACATGGAACCTGCTGATGCTACGTGCCAGATTGGTGTTGAGAAAATATTGGGCGGACGCTGGCGGGAGACCATCGATACAGATGACGCGGCACTTGGTAAACGATAACCGTCTTGCAAGTGTTGTGGTCAGGTCACTGGGAGCTCCAATTATGGTGACGTATTGAAGGTTCGGGCAGAGGGTTGGCCCATCCATGCAGTCCATGTTCAACGAGATTGAGGGTTCGTCGTCTCCGTCGTCTCCGTATGTCCACCCCGCGTTCGCACAGCGGAGCGTCAAGGAGACGAGGCTGGGAATCGATTTGAGACTTGTGATAAACAGCGTGGGTGGTGGAAAACGCTTGTTAAATGGGGTGATACAGAGCGTGTGCAATGATGATAGGGAGCGAAGGAAGGACCAAGAAGTTACATGGGCCGAGGATAAATCTAGTACTTTGAGGGATGAAGCCTCCGGTAGCCCAGCAAACCTCATGTCCTGTAACCAGTGATTGGTACCACGAATTCTCAGGTACTCGAGATGGGGAGCACACAGCCCTCGAAGGTCCACTTCAGCCCCGAGGGTGATGTGGAGAGATTTCCATCGGTAGGAATTCTGCAGTAGCATCGTGCGATCGGTCAGATCATGGAAGGGGATTTGCGAGTAGAAGCATAGGAGTGCATCTCCCGACTTGCGGAGGAATAGCGGGATCCTAGTTTTATCCTCGATTGTGGAGAGATTGATCGTTGACCACAGCAGTGGGTCATTCGTGACAACGATTTGCATACCCCAGCTATCTGCTGCAGTCCATCATGGGTAGAACCGGTTTCGACAGCCAGCGCGAGGATTGACGTTAAGATCTCGGGGGGAAGACGATGGATGGGAACAAGGGTGTTGCGCTGTCGCTTCAGCGCGGCGATTTCATGGAGAAGTCGCATTGCTACCGAATCCAATAGCGCGGTGTGGTAATCAAAGTCGTCGATCGTTGTGTCTGGCCCGGGGGATGATCTGGAAGAGGGTCAGCCCCTGGGTATAGACACAGCGTACTCGAATGACAGGAACAGATGACCTACAGCAGACAAGACTGATTGCATTTGTCATGTAAATATACCATAGACGTCATAGAGGAAACCACTGCGGAAATAGTCGCGGTGTCAAGCGGCTGCAGCATGTTGGCCGATGTAGGTGGTCGGGAGTAACTTGCTATGTCAAGTCCCAGCGGCCAAACAAGGACACACAAAGTTTGGACTAGGCTTATCCCCGACCATGGCCTGGCCTCTGGCTACCTCTAACGACGTATAGAGCTCTCGTCCCAGTACCAGCAGCTCTAGCATCGTCGCTAGCCTCGGCAATACCGATCCAAACAGCTTTGGCCCAGGGAACTTTGGTGTCGGACCCGATGGGGGCGGCTTCGGTCCGAACGATAACTTTGCTCTCTCGTCCTCTCTCGACGCTTAGTTGGTCCGCTTTGGGGCCTCGTTGACGGATCACTGAAAAGGCGGATTCCCCCTAGTACTACAGAGCGTTTCTGCTGTATCGCTCCTCCTCCGTATCCAACCCCTCTCCCGTTTCTTCACCGAAATTCTGGCCTCTACCGAGACTGCTGTTACCCTGGCCACGTTTCTTACCCAACGGAGACTTGCGTGATTATCTGAATCAAAGGAAATCGAGTCCACCTCGTCATCAATATATTGCAGATAGTTTCATAATCAAGACGCTCGAACTGGTTATAGAGCGTCAAGTTCACCAATTCTGGGAGTAGCCAAGTGGGTACGGGCGTCTAATCCTCAACGGGTGACAATGCCACCATAAATCCTCGTGATGACTGACCTGACTTGTAGTCTAGCGTCGTGTTGATCAACTATGTGTCTAACCCCCGGAACAAGCGATTATACTGCCTAAACTGCTATTGGCGGTGGCCAAACCTGTCTCCCTCCCAAGACCTCCACTTCTGTCAAGGTGAAATACCTCCGCACGGACTCGGTCTCTGAAAAATACAACATTACGTGGTGCGTTCATGTCAATCTCGACTGGCCAATATTGAACTTCCCCTAATTAATATAGGGCCGGTCAAAACATGGGCCAGTGATTCAAAGCCGATGGCCGTCTGTACGGAGATGCACAATTTGACACTGTTAGCTGCGACGCCACTGCGGGAACTTGCTCCATTACCATGCCTGCTCCGTGCGTAACCCTCGTCTTCCTTACGGACGAGGCGTACCAGAACTCTGGTGGCCTCTCTGGCGACGCGTCTGGAAGCACGCTCACGTTTGCTACGACGACGACAACTGGCAAAATCCACCCTACTATCGACATGTCCGCTATTCAAACGAGCAATGGCCGCAGCGGGGCAGACCCACTGGGTACGACAAGTAAGAACATCAGTCAAAAATGCGGCCGTTCTCGGTGCACAGGTCGCCTGGACCGTGATGACTCTTGCTGTGGGTGTGTCTGCTGCATGGGTGTTGGTGTTACAGGCGTTTTGTCGTTCGAGGCTACGTTATGTGCCTTCTGATGTTGAGGTCGTCCATTATCTGTACGTATTGATCGACTTATGTGCAGTCGTTTTCATCTCTGGGTAATCCCGTGTACCTCTATAATACCCGCTTTTTGAGTTATGTGTCGTTGGTTATGAGCGACCAGCTCGAACGGTCTAGTCGCTACTTGTGCCAGAGCTTGAGTGTCTGATGTAACGTGGTCGCGACGGACGTCGAGGATCATGGTGACCTCAGCAAGTCCAACACCGCGACCATCCATGTTTTACTCAGGTTCTGGGCTGTTTGCATGCCCCTTCCGAGCAACACTCCACGACTCAGGCTACACTGATCTTGTACGATGCTTCGGCTCCGATGCCCTGTTCTTTCGACCAAACATCCTTCGCACCACACCCAGTAAGCCTATAGTCTGGATGTTGTAGCGCAACCAAGGAAGGCGAGTGACAGATCGCGCAGAATGAAATCCTCCTAGTAAAAGTACACCGTCATCATTCAACCAGGACGTAAGGTATTGCCACAACGTTGCAGACCTTACTCATTCTCACATTTGAACCTACAAAGGTCAGAGGTTTGATTCTAGGCTACATTTCCCAGGCGAAAAAGCTACAGTTCATCCGTCACAATTCACGACAATCGTACGCTACGAAGTCTGCTCAAGAGTCCTATCAGAACCGAGGTGCTACGGTGCTCTCTGTAAGAAGGTAAGTACCATGGCGCCGCAACACGGAACTCAGTTTGTTTCCGACCCACGCCGTTAAGGTTGAAGATACGGACGGAGTCGTGGAAAGACTAAGATCACCATGTCCTCGCAATTCAAGCTCTCCGGGCGGCCTCGGGTACTGCTGACGGATACATCATCCGTACTGCCTGAAGTCTTCGTGGTTGCTTGGTGAGTTCGTGTCAACCAATAGTATCAACCCAATCACCATGCTCCTATTGCATGGGTTAGGCCTCTTCCATTGGGTCTCTTGCGATTCTAAAGAGAATCCAAAGGAGGGATTTTACTCGCGCGGCATATATGCCAGGCCAACTTGGTTGGTATTCACTCTGACCCTGTTCAGCATCACGACTTCTACTTGGAAGTATCAGGATCTATGCGCCCATTCCCTCCTACGGAAGGTAATAACTTGCGGTTGAGATATGTCGAGGAGTACCGTTCGAAGGACATACAGCCCAAGTCAGCAGGCACTACAAAGAGGACTTTCTATATTGCCGCTGAGGACGTAGATGGGAATTGTCCTACAACTCCCTGAGTTTGCAGGGAGGTCAGCGTACAGAACAAAGATTTTCCATGGAGATGCTAACTGGGGTTTGCGCAGAAGCTTTGGCATGGTATGTCCTTGGTTTCGTTATACAATCGTGAGGGGTAATACTGCTGATGATCATTTATAGTGTCACTGGTATGGTTCATCTTGAGCACTTCTCGGTTCTCGGAGGAGGGTATCGGCATGAAGTGTATCTGCTGTTGGTCCTTCCCTGCACGACACGTGACTGTCTGGGAAGCAGTGTGCGGGAACTATGTGCATCGCTCATCCACATCCTACCATATAATCGGTTCCAACTAAAGAAGATGATTCCACGAGCTCATTTTTCCCAGAAGGCCGGATCGGGATTAGTTCTTGCGAAGGGAAGATCTAGAAGTCGTGACCGGCTGGCTGGGTGTAGCCGCTGAGAACGTTATTCGGCACACCTACTTGGTTTGTCTCCGAGGGCACATGACGTTCAGGAGCATAAGGCGCGGGGGCCAACCATCGAAGGATGAACCATATTCCCTCGCAATGCGGTTGAAAAGCACACAGTGCGTGAGGTGCCTAGCTGCACAATCCACCCCATCATGCCCTCAATCCGTAACATCCTTAAAAAAGTCCGCATTTTCATAGCCAGATTGCTTCGACTACACCGACGACGACGTTCAGACGAACCTAGGAGTCGGACAGAGTCCGATACGGCGGTCCCAGTATGTCGCGACATCGAAAAACTCCATTCGTTCTCACGCGATGGCGGAGATGCTGACAGCGTTGGTGTCGACGAACTTGTGTATACGCGTAGGTGTCCCTTACACAATTCTCCGCCGCTAGTGCATTGATAACTATTATGGACAGCCGATTCTTCCCGATTTTTCATGGATCGGCAGATACCTACGCAGTTCCACCAGTCAAATGAAGTTCGGGGAGCGAGGAGTTGGGCTGCACAGTCCGTCACACCACCCTTCTTGTCCGCACCGTCCTACAGCACGCCAGAACCTCACAACACGCCGGAGGCGCACACCATCCACATTTTTCTGCCCAATGCGATAATCACCTCTTCCACAGCCTTGTCCGTCACACTTGATAGTACAGACCCATGGAGCACCGACGGGGACGCATGTGATCTATTCTTGGGTAAGTTCCAAGGCATAACCGTGGTGCTAAAACGACCACGTACGAAGGGTCGGGACGACTTAGATGATCAAGATATTAAGGTACGAGGAGGAGCATCCGTTGACCGAGCAATAAATTTGACATGTTGACTGGGCAGATTTTCCTGAGGGAAGCCGACGCATGGTCCACGCTGAATCACACGCACCTACTCCCATTTATCGGCGTCGGAATGCTCGATGGTCATATATACCTTGTATCCCCCTTCGTCTCCAGCGGGTCCATCATGACATTCTTACGACGAGACCCGAAGGCAGATCGTTTACGATTGGTGAGTGTGTTCACGTTCGCACTAATTTTCTCTGACACAACGTCTGGGTGTATCACGCTCCCCAGCTACGAGAGGCGGCAGATGGTATCCGTTACCTTCACTCGAAGGACATTATGCATGGCGACATCAAGGGCAGCAATATCCTTGTCTCGGACGACGTGCATGCGTTGGTCTGTGATTTCGGCCTATCTAAACTCACTAATGCTAAAACGGCCACGACACGCGAGGGCGCGGGTAGCGTACGATGGCAAGCCCCTGAGCTCTGGAACAAAGCACATAGATCCGAGAAGACAGATGTTTATTCTTTTGGTATAACGATAGCGGAAGTGAGAGTTCTTTATTAGAGGAATACCACACATCGCTGAACCCTTTGTTCCAAACCACAGGTTCTGAGTGGCGAGATTCCCTTCAAGCAGCATCCACAAAGCTCGATGGTCGTCATGGCTGTCATGCTGGAAGGGGACCGGCCGGAGAAATCACCAGTATCCTCGCCCGATGGCGTGTCATACCAAAAAGCCTGGGACGTCGCAGAACGGTGCTGGGATCTCGAGCCTTCAAGGCGACCGAATATGGCACAGGTTTCCGAGTTACTGTCTACGGCCTAGAAATTACTGGACTTCACGGATCCGATCTCCCTTGCTTGGACAGACTTGTTCTCTGTTGTTACATCCCTTCTCCGTATCCACATGTATGTATTCTGTAGATCCGTGGCTGGGGCTCATAGAAAACCGTGCTCTTCTCTACCCTGCGAGCGGATAAGCTTGCCAGGAATCCAAAACTTGTCCCAACCTTCCAAGCGTTGGGCCCTTGCAACGAGATGGAAATGCACCGCATCGTGGAGCAGAAACTAACACCTGACCGCCCATGAGGTTGAGGGCTGCCCAGATACTTGGGCATTCACATGGTTCATCTTGCATGGAAGTCTGTCAACCGGCCTCCTTCAACGCTCTATATCGTAAGTCGCAAACAGTAAGGCGCGAACATGAATCAACATTTCGTTATCTACTTTCGTTCTGTTCGACGACGACTATCATTGTGTTTTCTGTGCCACTCGGTGTATTCTGGCTAGAGTTCATGTCCGGGTAGACCGGAACGGGGTCTTAGACCCCGAAACGTGGTGGGACGGTCCTCCCATCCGGTGAAGAAGAGTGGAAGGCCGGTATCTAATATCACCCGGGATAGGAAGTAAACTAACCCGTTGGTGATATCTAACGGTCAGAGGTGCTGTAACCATGGACGTGGAATGTCCGTTAGCTGAGAGATCTGGTTTTAAACGTCGCAGGCTTACCTAGGATAGAGTTGAAGGTTTAGGAAATGACACGCGAGGAGGATGTTTTAGCTAGCATGTCCGCATACATTCCTAGTAATAATGTTCGAACACGCGGCGGGAGGGCAGGGGTAGAGGAGCCACGTGGTTAAGCAAGAGTCATAACATCGATCCGAAGGTATGGATTCTTCCACTTTGGGAAATAAACTCTTGGTTCACGCCATACTTGCAATGAAGGTGTGCGAGACCGTCGTGAGTGGCAGCATTTGCCAGTGCGCACCGGCATAGTTGCAACAAATTCATTCAAACAACTTCGACAGCCAACTGTCAACCTTGGTTGAACATCACTCACAGTGACCGGAATCATGGCGATCCGGTAGTCGCTGCTCTACAGGCCGGATCTATTGGAGGTATGTGTCGACTGTAAGAGTACGCAGAACTCGACCGTTGGCATCAGCGTTTCGCGGGCTTCGACTTGGCTTCGACTACTTGCATGGTAACCTTGTGCACAGGTTCGAACAAGACTATACCCCTTTGCCGACAGTCCTCATGGTTGGATCCTGTAGGAAAAAACTTCCAAGGGTGAGTCAAAAGCACCCATTTCCGACTACCCGTGAGCCAAACTGTTCCTTGCCTGGAAGCTTACCAATTCACCGAACCTTCTATCTAGCCGACAGAGACGGGCAAGGGCAAATCTCATGTCTTAAAAGTCTCTGAAATCTGAAATTTGGTTGCAGGGTCGATGATGCGTGTGTGGGGACGGGAGGTCACCGTCCCTCTCCCAAGATACCACCGTTCGATACGTGCTTTCCGTAACCCCTGTATGTGGCACTTCCTATACTTGAACTTGAACTTTTGGCATCATTTTCTTCCAGGAGGGTAATAGGAACCCAGAATACCTGTATCACTGCAAAGACCGTCAGCCCCTTGCTATGTTCTTAAGCGCCCTCACTTGTGCAATGCATGACTGACAAGTTTTGAGTTATCTTTACAGATTGTGCTCCGTCAGTATTCTGCCAGGGGTGGTGGTACGAGTTCGATCCGCTAAGATCGTCGTTGTCAACGTTGACGCTTCGGCCACACAGAATGACATGACCTGACCACAACAAACGCCCGAACAAGTTCGATGCGTGAGGAGGCAGTGTTAATGTCAGCCATCTTATCTGTAGGACAACTACCCCAAATTCAATGGGGCAAACATTACTCAGCTCCTGGTGATGTCCCATGCCGAGGATATCCTCTTCCAAGAGGGCAACAACCTGCAGCTCTCTTTACCGTCCATGTCATCACTCCGAAGCAGCGACACAGCATTGATATCGCGGCGGTTATCATCGAAGAATATACCTGTCAAGCTACAACGGGCAAGGGTACAATTCGCTGACGGTTGGGGTGTGGCGGGATGCCCTTGGAACGTGCACCCCTCTCAGCGCGAGGTATACTATGGCTTTCGATATCTACGCGGAAGGTCGGATGGTTGGAATCCAGCTCGCAAGTCGTGCACTTTGATCTACACTCGGGTCCGAAGACTTGTCCTCGCCTTCAACATGACGTTTGTGCATAACATCCATACCCGTGCTCCAGCCTTAATAGGGTTAGGCTGTCCGGAATCACGTGCGTCGGGTCGGCAGTGTGGTGGAAAACTTGTCTTCGGACCCCTCCCCGGTAAGCCAGGCGCCTTCAACGAGGACGATCCAGTATTACGCAAAAGGCTTGAACTATGCTACCCATATAATGGTTATAAGACGGAGAGCTGTTCTGGAGAACCACCCATCACAGCTTTGAGCCGCCTTCCTCTCTGCACCCGATCTGCCGTTCGTACCCCTCTTCATCACACTTTCCAACTATTAAAACACAGATGAGCCTCACTCGAGACACTCCTACCTTTTTCTGCGTGCGCTGTACCCATCCCCCTTCCAATCCGTCCTGCTTAAGGTGTTTCGAAGTCAAGCTACCCCAAGATAGAGAACCTGTGCTTGAATCTGAAGCCGGAGCGCACGCAAACATCTACAGCTTGGAAGACGCACGTGGTCGAAAGTTTGCTCTGAAACGTCTAAGGGCGGGAAACCAGCAGGCAGTCGACGAGATCGAGAGAGGCATAGAGGTAAGTGTACAGCAGCACCCTCGACCACACTGCTGAAATCCCCCACCTTAGCGCGAGGCAACGACTTGGAAAAAGTTCGACCACATGTTCATCCTCCCTTTTCTTGGCGTGCATTCCATCGGCCGTCGCACGTATTTGGTTTCGCCATTCACCAGCAATGGCACCCTCAACAAGTACTTAGAGGACAACCCTGAGTCCCCAGACCGCATTCGGCTGGTATGTGTCTGTCTTGCTCAAGATCGCATCTCGTCATGGTGATATACGTTCTCAGCTCAAGGAGAGTGCACAAGCAATAGCCTATCTTCATTCGAAGACGTTTCTCCACGGTGATATCAAAGGGAACAACATCCTGGTGTCGGACTGTGTGCACGCCCTCGTCTGCGACTTTGGCCTCTGTCGCCTTGTTGACCGTGCCACCTCCAGAGCACTGAAAGGGACCGGCACAACCCGCTGGGAGGCTCCAGAGATGTGGAAAAGGGGCACAAACTCCAAGACCAAGAAAACCGACGTGTATTCCTTCGGTATCACTGTGGCAGAGGTAGGTCTGCAAGAAGTATCCAGTCGACGTCTACATAGTGATAATTGATTTTCTAGATATTGAGTGGTGAGATTCCTTATAAGGATATAGTGTCCAACCCGGAGGTCGTTTTGGCCGTCGTCCAGGGCGATAGGCCACCAAGGGACCCTTCCGCTTGCCCCGTCACCAAGAAGTCCTACGACTCAGTTTGGGACATCGCCGAAAGGTGCTGGTCACCTCAGGCGACTGCCCGGCCAACGATCGGCGAAGTTGTAATTGATTTGGAGAAAGCCGAACAACTCGTAAGGGGCTAGGACTCTGAAAATGTTCTTTTGGCTACATAGCTTCTTCTTGAAGACGTACTATTGTTTGTCAGAGATATGCAACCGTGTTCTAGTCTAGATCAGTTGTGTTCGAAATGGTGTATGACTGGGGGTGGTGACTGAAGTTTGTGGCCGTCTCAGCTTAGTGTTGCCACGACACCCCGCGGAGACGGCGTTACCCAACGACCTACACCACTTATCCACCCAAGCTGGCGGATCACCTTCTAGAAGCCTCACGCTACGGTTCGCTCCATCCCACACACTGTACAAACGCTGGGGTATCTATTTGGATTCGGCCACCCCAGAGTGAGGCACAAACTCGCGGTTGGAAATTGCGCACTATTGGCGAGGTGAGATCACGTTACATGCCCGATTGCGTTGGACAGAAGTCTCACAAACTTTCTATCTAACACATCTGGCAAAGAGGCAGAGTAAAAGACGTGTGCAGAGAGTTCTTGGGTGCATGAGGCCTGCGTGCACCAGTGGCAGCGGTGTGGTGTTGGAGCGCTCAAAAGTCGCTCTCTCGGACAAAGTAGCGCAAGAGCACCCCAATCCCCCTCCATTCGACCCTAGTTAGACAGATCGTACTCTTACAGAACCAAAATGGACGACGAACAGTACGATATTGTGCGCTTTGCCCTGCAGGTCAGATTCGACGAGACCGGGCTGAAGGAGCGTCAGCGCGGTACAATCGCCATCGCACCACTTGTAGCGGGGCTGCCCCCTGAGCATTACCTTCTGCTATCCTGTACGTTGAGCTTTGCTCCAGGGTGAGGTACTTGTCATATTCTGATCCTTTTACCTGCCCGTAGCGACTGCCAATACGAACGACGGATATCTCCATTTGATATCAAAAAGGCCTCATGCGTCTGCTCCACGCTCACTTGACCGGACCTGGAGAATAGAGGACATGCGGAGCTGGAAATCAGAAGAGGTACGCTTTGTTTAATATCCTCATCGGCCGCGTGTTGACAATTTCGTTCGTCAGCCGACGGTATTCAGCGTCATATTCTCGGCGGAAGAACTGAGGTGGAGAACTGAGAACCAGTATGAACAGGCTACGTTCTTGAACGCTCTGGTTAACTTGCGCCAGCAAGTCGCCGGATCCACCCCTATAACCGTTGTGGAACAAACCCCGACGAATCCTCCTGCATATACTTCGTCAAAGCCGACACAGAACGTCGCTATTACCGGGAATTTGACCGTCAATAACAATGGCGGGGTCGTGGTTGTTCTTTGCGACGTCTGCCAATCTGGCTTGAACGTCTCAGGCTTGCAGGAGGCTAGCCTCGGACCAACCGCCGCGGTGACTTGTGACGGTTGCAAGTCTCGTCGCCGTGTAAATGCGGGGGCGCAAGAGCAGAAGGACTATGGCCAGGTGCTTGCGACTCAGCTTTCTGGCTTCATCCAACCCGGGGGAATACCTCTCGTCCTCG
Source organism: Tulasnella sp. 403 (assembly GCA_019632305.1). Taxonomy (NCBI): domain Eukaryota; kingdom Fungi; phylum Basidiomycota; class Agaricomycetes; order Cantharellales; family Tulasnellaceae; genus Tulasnella; species Tulasnella sp. 403. The sequence goes on along the minus strand of WSTW01000002.1, from coordinate 265,968 downwards.
AAGGCGCCTTCCCTTTTAACACAACAGGGAGGTTTTCCGATATGTATCGTGCCCAGGATAGTAGAGAAAGGAGGCTAGCACTCAAGCGACCTAGGTTTGCCGAAGATCAATACACTGTGGATGACGTTAGGGTACGTAGACTTCCTCCCATTCGTCAACTCTCCAGTTAACCTAATACTGTTGTTAGCGATTCATTCGTGAAGCAGATACGTGGCGGGCCTTCAATCATCCTCATGTCTTGGAGTTCTACGGGACCTGCGAGATCGGAAGGTACCTATACCTGGTTTCGCCCTATGTGCAAAACGGAACATTGGTGTCCTACGCGAGGTCTCACTCTGACGCCGACCACGTTAGACTTGTGAGGATCCATCGCTTCTGTGTGGGCTCAGGTTATTGACGCTTTTCCCTTAGCTTCGCGAGGCGGCCGACGGTCTTGCTTACATTCACGAGCACGGGATCATCCACGGTGATGTCAAGGGTAGCAATGTCCTTGTGTCTGATGACGTCCATGCCAAGATCTGCGACTTCGGGCTAGCCAAAATCGTTGACACGAATACGTCGGCGGCCATGAAGGGAGCAGGGAGTGTGAGATGGCAAGCGCCCGAGATGTGGAAGAAGGCGCCGAGGTCCAAGCAGACTGATGTTTATTCATTTGGGATAATGATCTCTGAGGTGAAGTCGTCACGCCATGTTGCCTTACTCTCTCCTCCCTGACGGCTGGATGCTACAGGTCCTGAATGGCGACATTCCCTTCGCGGAGTACGACATCAACAGCGCCGTGATTCTTGCTGTCGCAACGCGGGACGAACGGCCGTGCACGACCCCAACGGTATCACCTACAGGCAGGTCTTACGGCGCAGTGTGGGATGTGGCAAAGAAGTGTTGGGAAAAGGAACCGAATGACAGACCGACCATGCAGGAAGTCCATCGGAGTCTGTTGGAGGCGGAGGGGTGACCCAGGGCGAAGACCTTCTACATCTGCCTACCGCGTGCTGGAATCCGCAGGCGCTGCTGGCGGTGCCAGAATTAATCGATACCCGTATTTTGAAGGCCTACGCATTTGTACAAGTGGGCGTATGTACCTTAGTAGTCATTTTTGTCGGGGGTCGGTGAAATGCTCGCTCGAATATGTATTCGATTCGTTTGTTATCAGAGTGTCTGAGTGCTTTGGTACATTATGCGTGCGAGGTGTTGGACTGCCAGATTACTGTTCAGCTGAACAATGAACTAGCTTAGCCATGCAGGACGGACAGTCCGGCATCCGGACGAGGGGAGAGCAACGGTGCCACGAGAGCAAACGAAGACAAAGTGACGGTGCTAGGTTCACGGAGTTAAACACCCGCCGGTGGCCGTCGTCACTGTTCAACTCTTACGGCCCTACCCACTAGCCAGATTGCACTGGCGAATCGTCCTTAGTCTGCTTCGAAATCTGTGCGAGGTTTTTATGTAACTGATGCTCAACGAAAACCCGGGTCGACAAATAGCGGTCGCTTCCATCGTGCCAATGGCACCTCTTGGTCAGTGCCTCTGAGCGAATGGACTACACACCTGTATTCGATTTCTGTTTGCCCCCCTACGGCAGACTCTAATGGACCTCCTCGGCCTGTCAGGCGGTCCCCTTGCCTCTTTGGCACGTCCCACACCACATGCAAACGGCTACAAGGCCGCAACGCCCGGGCAGCCAGTTGTTTACGTAGTATACACTGGAACTGCAGGTACACTGGGTCTTCCCAGCAGTCATCCATGGTCCACTGAGGCTCTTCACTGTACATACGGGGTGATGGTACTCCTTGTTGGTAGTGATTTGGGCCAATAATACCGATCCCCTCCTCGCTGGTCCAGCCGTATCGTGATACCCACTCAACTGGGCTATCCTTACTACTTTGTCTCGGGACGGCGCTCTCGAATATATTGCAGAACACCTGTTCCTCGGGTTCAATGTAGTTTGACTCCGGCAACTTGCGACGAGAACAGTTTATTGTCGTGTGCCACGGCAAAATGTACTCACCGAACCGACGGCACACTGCCACCGACCAGGATAAATACCCATTCCCACTCTTTCCCCTCCGCTGCTTTTTCTTCCTCACTACGCTCCCGCACGAAAATGGACACCCCATCAGATGCCGACACCGCAGGTCAGCCGCAACCCACAGTTACGGTGATCTCTAACCCTTGCGAACCTCCGGGTTTGCTCACGGCGGAGCAGGGCACTGCTAATGAACAAACACCGCCTGAAGATCCCGATGGGACCATTGAACCGGGGGAGGTGTCATTTTGGCTTGAAGGTGCTCTCCCATTCACAACCGGGGGATTCGCCGACATTTATCGTGCCCGGGATGACTTGGGAAGGAAGCTAGCCCTGAAAAGAATCAGGTTCCGCAGCAGTGGAGCCGAAGGAGAAAAGGAGCATCATGCGCATTTTCAGGTCAGTGCAGAGCCACCTTCTGGTGATGGTCTGGCTGACCCCTATATTAGCGCGAAGTAAAAGCATGGTGCAAACTTGACCACCCCCACATATTGGAGTTCTACGGGACTTGCAAGATCGACCAAGATCTGTATATCGCGTCCCCCTATATGCAGAATGGGACATTGGTCTCTTATGTGAGGATGCATCCCGAGATAAATCCGATCAGACTGGTGAGATTACGGTAATCCTCGATATACTCAGTCTAACAGCCTTCCGGCAGTTACGTGAGGCGGCTGACGGCGTTGCTTACATCCACAGTCGTGGACTTATTCACGGTGACATTAAGGGTAGCAATGTTCTGGTATCCGACGACATCCACGCCAAGATATGCGACTTCGGGCTAACGAAAGACGTTGGTTCCGACACAACGACCGCCAGGAAAGGAGCAGGAAGTTTTAGATGGCAAGCACCTGAGATATGGGGGAAAATCCAACTAGGACAAAAGAAACTGATGTGTACTCGTTTGGAGTCATGGTAGCAGAGGTAAGGCTGGATTATCAGATCTTCTGGAATGCCATAGAAGTTGACGTTCTCCAGGTCCTCAGTGGTGAAATCCCGTTTAAGGAACTAAAAGGGGATGGTCAACTGGTTTTGGCCATCACTCAAGGTTCTAGGCCGTCAAAGGCCCCGTCTTGTTCCCAGACTGGCAGATCGTACACGCCAGTTTGGGTGATCGCTGAGAAGTGCTGGTCGCATGAGCCACGCATTCGGCTGTCGATGGAGGAAGTCATCGGCAGATTGGTGTACGTCGAGGCCGAGTACAACCAAGCTACCACCGTCGACGCTCCTGTAGTGGAAGACAACCGAACTCGCGATATCACCCGTAGAAATGTGGAGAGTGAAGAACAGTATAGTATCGTCCGTTCCGCCATACAATTCAGATTCTATCAGACCACGGAAAAGGAGCGCCCGTATGGTTCTGTCGCCATACCTCCTGAACATTATTTTCTATTGTCGTGTAGGTCAAGCCCCGCCCGATTACGAGGTACTCCTCGCATTTCTGATGAATCTGTGAAGCTGCAGGTACTCCGACAAATCGTGGATACCTCCATCTATTGTCAAAAACCTTACATACATGTGCACCATCTCCTATCGCTTACACATGGAGGATAGAGGGCCTGAAAGGATGGAAAACAGAGACGGTAGGCTCGCTGCAGGATTCTCTCGCAGGCGCTTCGACGCTGACAGCGTACGGGGCTTTGTTAGCCAACAACATTCAGCCTCCTGTTCTCGAAATGGTCCACATGGCAAACTGAGGACCCGGCCCAGCAAGCTGCATTCCTGGACGCTCTTGTTAACCTGGGGCGGGAAATGACAAGGCCGTTGGCTACCAGTAACGTCTACATTGGCTTGTCGGTTCCAGGTGAGCACGAAGCTTGGTTCAGGCTGATCGTTGTGATAACACGTGATGGTTACATGTCTTGTCATACCACAATATCTGGGTTATATAGAGCGGAATGCCTCGGGACGGACATCTCCGGCGCGGTTCCATGGCGTTATCCAACCCGGGGGAGCAACTCTCGTTGTCGAGAGCGCCTTCCCTTTCCACACAACGGGGAGGTTCTTCGATATGTATCTCGCGCGGGATAGTGCGGGAAGGAAGTTAGCGCTTAAGCGACCTATGTTTACCGGAGATCGATACATCGTTGGCGGTATCAGGGTGCGTAGGCCGCATCCCATCTGTTGATTTCTATCCGGCTAACACCCATGTTAGCAACTCACCCGTGAAGCAGAGCGATGGTACAAGTTATCCCATCCTCATGTATTGGATTTCTACGGAATCTGTGAAATCGGGAAGTACCTGTGCCCAGTATCGCCTTTTGCGTGGAAGGGAACCTTGACATCCTATGTGGTGTCGCACCGTGAAGCTGACCGCATCAGACTTGTGAGGGCTTGTCGCTTCTGAGTGGACTCGGATTAACGGCATTCACCCATAGCTCCGCGAGGCGGCGGACGGTTTTGCGTACCTCCACGATCAGGGAATCACCCATGGCGACGTTAAGGGCAGCAATATCCTTGTATCCGGCGACGTCCATTCCAAGATCTGCGATTTCGGACTGGCGGATATCTTTGATCCAAATATGCCGGCGACTGTGAAGGGACTCGGAGCGGGGGGTGTAAGGTGGCAAGCGCCTGAAACGTGGAGGAATATGACCCCAACTCGGACCAAGCAGACCGACGTCTATTCATTCGGGATAACGATAGCTGAGGTGAGGTCATCATTTCGCATTCCACGCTCCTCTCAACGGCTGGATATTCCAGGTTTTAAAGGGTAACACTCCCTTCGCGAGATACGACATCAACAGCGCTGTGATCCTTGCCGTCCTACGAGGCAGACGACCGAGCAAGACACCACTGACGTCTCCTCAGGGCAAATCTTACGGCGCGGTGTGGGATGTGGCTGAGAGGTGCTGGGCGGAGGAACCGCTCGACAGACCGACAATGCAAGAGGCACATAAGAGTCTGATAGAGGCAGAACAATCACAAATCGACAAAGTGACGACTGTTTCTCAGAATAACGCCTGACATCACTGGTAAGTGGCAGAATCCGGATGGTGCCAGACTTCATTCACAGCTGTATCCCCATTTCAAGACGATAGCTTCCCACACACTCGTATTTACAATAGTTTGCGTATATATAAAGTGGTTGTTGAATTTGGCGGTGCTGCCGCTCGAACTGGTACCCAACACGCGTGGTATGAACAAACAGACGGTCTCCAATTCTCCTTCGAACAGGCTCACCAACACCAGCCGGATGCTACTCCTGCCTGAGCAAGAAGACCGCTCACGCTCGCCCACAGATGCGTTGCTCATGACCCTAGTAAGCACAACGGCGATCCCGTCTTGTCGTCGTCGATTGGTTTCGATCCTGACTAACCCCTAGCACGACAAACTCGCCGCCCTGCAAACGTATTCGATTAACCCTGACAGTATCGAGTTCCAGTCCGACGCGGAGCTCGTTTTCGGTGGGTCTGGCACCGTACACATAGCCGTCTTGAATGGACACCGAGTCGCGGTGAAGAAACTGCGTCCTTCTGGAGGGCGCTACGACAGGATACATGTCGGTATTGTGAGTGGTATAGTCACACACCCGGCGACGTATATTAGCTGACTCGAGGTGCAGGAACTCATCAGAGAGCTCACGGTTTGGACGGACTTGGAGCACCCAAATATTCTCTCCCTCGTCGGGTTTCACCTTGCCTTCGCGTCCGACGGTGCCCCGGAAGATGCTTGGCTTCTATCCTTACATATGCCTAACGGAAACATAAGAGAATATCTTCAACTGACTCAACCTGATGACGCATTACGAATGCAACTCGTGAGCAGACCGATGGTTCCTTCCTCATGGTTCTCGCTCATACCCGTTCCCCGCATCACTCTTAGGCCATCGACACCGCAGAAGGTCTCCTATATCTCCATTCGAGAGATCCGTCCGTCTGTCACGGGGATATCAAGTCTGTACGTCGGTACACCGACACACCAAAGTTCGCTGACTTGAGCTCCTTCACAGGCGAACGTGCTTGTGGGACACGGTCCTCGTGCAGTTCTATGCGACTTCGGGCTTGCAAAAGCGATGGCCGACTCACCGTCTGGCCTGACGACCACGAGGTTTATGAATCGTGGCTCAACACGCTACCAAAGCCCAGAACTTGTCATGAATTCGTCCTGTGTTCGGACACTAGAGAGTGATATCTGGGCGTGGGGCTGCTTGCTCCTCGAGGTCAGTACCATTATGTTTGGAACCGCACTGAAATTGACGGTTCTGTAGATCTTGACGGACGACCTCCCCTACTGCGACGTGTCCGGTGACGCGCAAATCCTTCTCCACATAGCTCGCAACGAGCTCCCGTCATCTTTGGACAACCCCAGGCTTACGGAGGAAATGTGCTATGTCCTGAGGAGTTGTTGGCAGATTGATCGCGATCAGAGACCGAGAATGGTCACCCTTCGCGACACGCTGGTGTCCAGGTTGGCGCTTCCGTATCCCGAATCCCCTTCAGAAGAATTTGAACCCGGATCCCCCGCTATGAGCGAGAGTATCAGTGACCTTCATATCGAACTTGAAGACCAGCAACCGCTTGATACCTCAGGATTACATTGTTCTCTTTTCCTCGGACGGGATATTACCGGAAGGAGAATCGCCTTGAAGTCTCCCAGGAGCAGGGGGAAACATGTGCTCAAGGTCCGTATCCGAGTTTTCGTAATTAGCAGTTTCTCATTGGTTTCACCAGCGATTACGCCGAGAAGCAAAGTTCTGGCAGGGACTGCAGCACGAACATCTGTTACCCTTCTTCGGGATGTGCAAGATCAATCGCCGAGTATATATTGCTTCGCCTTACATCCTCCACGGTTCCCTCAAGAATTACGTTGCGAATTTCCCCGGCGTCAACCGAATCCGACTGGTGAGTACGATGTTGCGTCAGACCGGTGAAGCCCACTCTGAACCAGGTGAATGCTAGCTTCGAGAAGTGTCCGATGGCTTGAGGTACTTGCATAATCACGACATTGTACATGGAAACATCAAGGCTACGAATGTGATGATCTCCGACGATGCCACGGCGCTACTATGCGATTTCCGCCTCAACGACGTGCTGGATCCGAGGCGTCCCCGGGCTGGGCGACTTCTTCCTCCTCATGCGGCAGAAGGCAAATCTCGAGATGAATTGGTGGGTCGGAGTTTGTTCTTCATGTTCTTCGACCAATCTAACCCTTGTCATTTTGTATAGCTACGCGATGCAGCCGAGGGAATTCGTTATCTGGCCACTACCGCCGCCCATGGTGATATCAAAGCCAGTAATGTTGTCATAAGCACGACTCCAGACGACATGTCCGACTTCAGCGCCGAAGACAGCTTGAGCCTAGACCTCGGCTTGTCTCTACAACACCGGCTCAAGCCTGCTATCGAGGAAGACAGATACTGGATCAGTGGTACAGAGCTTAGGAATGTGGAGAGTGTCCGATGGCATGCTCCCGAATTGTTCAACAGTCAAGCCAAGTCGCCTCAAAGCGACGTTTACGCCTTCTCGATGCTCATCGTCGAGGTTCGTTTCCCTCGCTATGTTTCAATCTGTCCTGATCGCCGCCTTTCCAGACTCTAAGCGGCGACATACCGTTCAAGGAATACGAGTCCTACAGTAGCGTCATGTTCGCAGTAGCCATCCGGGACCAACGGCCTCTCAAAGTCCCACATAGATCAACATCGGGGACGCCCTATAGGCCAGTTTGGGAGCTGGCGGACCGATGCTGGGCCAAGAACCCGAGGGAGAGACCTGGTATGGATAGTGTGCACCGGACGTTGAGCAAGTTGTTGCAGTCCAAGCCAGGACCTGAGGTTCGGGAGACTCCGACTCGAAGCTCCTACTCTCTACCATCACTATTGTCGCTACCGACGCTGCACTTCTCATAGCACTTGCATAAACCAACTGAATTGATGTCTGCCTGTGTCACCGTGTACAGGCAATTTCACTGAAAGACGGCAATATTTTTGTCAACAGCTTGAAACAATCCTGCTTCAAGCGCACATCCTATGCCCAAATGGCCTTAAGATGGGCCCGGGCTGGGTTTGGGTCGCGCTGCCGAAAACCGGAGCCGGCGCATCACTACTACCAATGGGCAGTGATGCCCAGAAAAAATCACACGAACACCTGTGAACAGCGATGTCCACCAAATAATAATGGGTAGTCTGGGACCTCTGTCAGAGTCTGACTGTCCTGGATAGCGCTACACAGGTCTGCGCAGCTTTTGCTAATGGTAGTACAACACAGCCATTACTGACTACTACTACCAACGGCGACTGCTACGAAGAGCAGCCACTGGTACGGAGAACAGTTGCCAAGAAAATGACCCGCCACCACGGATCTGGGTGTCTACTACTGGGAATTACGGAGAATGGGCATGTACTACGGACGACTACGATGACTAGTACGGGGAGTCACATTACTACATATGTTGCACATTCTACGGAGAACCCAAGGAGAACCACAATAGTAATTCATAAGCAATCCCGGAGCCACGGAACTACAGGAGCTACTATAGTCCTCCGCAGCACAGATGTATTACTGGCGTGTGGAAATTCGACCGGGGGGGCGCAGGAATTGGGCTTCCGTTAAGTGGAGAAACTCGATGCGGCTGTGAGCCTCGAGGCTCTCGTAAATCATGGGGTACCGACGTCCCTGCTGGGGAAGGCGGCGGGGGGCTGTGAACAGAGCTGTGTTCGATCTTCAGCGGTTGAGGCGCAAACCACCGACACATTGCTGCACACAGTCATATGTGCTATAGAGTGAGGACTGTTGAAAAGTGCATGCAAGCATCAGGTGCCCGGGTCCACAATTCTACTCCCCATGACCTCCAACGTCATTGCAGCAATCTGCCTTGCAACAATCGGCATCGTTATAGTCAGCTGGCTTGGCCTACGTCAAAAACGAGGTTCAAACGACGTGCTTAGGAATAGGACAGAGTCTAACCCAGCAGTCTCGGTATGTCTCGGTGGGCGACACCAGAGTCTCCGACTCCTTTCATTCACGTACGACTGCGGAGGTGCTGACTAGCTCGGAATCGACCTATTTCTGGGGTATCCATGTATGCTGTCATCGTTCCTTCTCATACCATTTTCCTATGCTGATATGCCAAATTGCTATGCAGACAGGGTGGACAATCTCGCCAACCAGGTGATGTTCGGGTATCGGGTTCTCAGGTGCGGTTCGTCGCACCGTCCGAGTCCAATAGCGCGTCGAAACCGCACATTCACATTGTACCACCCTATGCGAGGATTGCCGCCGCCACATCCCTGTCCGTCACACTTGATAGTGTAGACCCTTGGTGCACCGACGGCGACGCGTGTGACTTGTTTCTGGGCAAATTCCAGGGCAGATCAATGGTATTGAAACGACCTCGTATGAAAGGTTGGGAACACTTAGATTATGGGGATATTCAGGTACGAGCAGCACCATTGACAGTGGCATGGACTAATTGACATGTTGATTGCGTAGGCTTTCCTGAGGGAAGCTGGCGCATGGTCCACGCTGAACCACAACCACCTACTCCGATTTATCGGTGTCGGGATGCTGGATGGTCATACATATCTTGTATCTCCTCTCGTCGCCAACGGGTCCATCATGACATATTTGCGACGAGAGCCAAACGCATATCGTTTACAATTGGTAAGTGAATATCCGTTCCCGCTACTTTCCCCGACGTGACCTTTCTCTGGGTATACCACGCCTCTCAAGCTACGCGAGGCTGCAGATGGGATCACCTATCTTCACTCAAAGGGCATCATTCATGGCGATATCAAGGGCAGTAACATCCTTATCTCGGACAACGTACAAGCGTTGGTCTGTGATTTCGGCCTATCCAAACTTACTAATGCTAAAACGGCCACGACACGCGAGGGTGCGGGTAGCGTACGATGGCAGGCTCCTGAGCTTTGGAACGGGGCGCCCAGATCCGAGAAGACGGATGTTTACTCTTTCGGCATGACAATTGCGGAAGTAGGGAGCTCTTTATCTGAGGGATATTGCATACTGCTAACCGCTTTACCCATAATACAGGTTTTGAGTGGCGAAACTCCCTTCAGACGGTATACACAAATCTCTAGGGTCATCCTAGCTGTCATGCTGGAGGGAGACCGACCGGAGAAGTCACCAGCATCCTCACACGGGGTGTCATACCAAAAAGCCTGGGATGTCGCAGAACGGTGCTGGGATACCGAGCCTTCGGGCCGACCGAATATGGCACATGCTTCGGAGTTACTGTCTTCTGCCTAGAATAGGCAATGCAACATGTAGGGTGGACTGTTAGCTATGCCGTTGACCCTAGTAAGGATGACGGGTATTAGTAATTCTCGTCTTTGCTCGTCGATGGATTTCGATCCTGACTCACCCCTATAACGCGGGAAGGCACCTCTCATCCGCGCGCGATGTATCACCCCTCTGGTTAACTTTAAGTAGGGCGCCGTGTTACTGAATTGAGGTCCGTCGGATTCTAGCTTTAGAAATTGCAATCCAGATCGGGTGGACCGGCCATCCGTGACCTACAGAGATAGATAAAATGAACATCAGTGTAGAGACACCGCGAAATAGTAGCTATACACCCACAGTATAAGAGAAAAGTGGTCAAAGTGGGAGTAAAGCTGGGGAAGGGAGAAACCCGGTCGAAGGCATTCCCCAACCCATACACCTCCCGGTCGCATCTGGGCCCTCCCCATGCACCTACACGGCATATCCTATCTCTTGCGATGCTGGATATTGCTATCTGATGTTGTATGGACAAGCGAAAATACTAGTTCTGGAGGGTGACAATCCCTGCACAAAAATGACCATATTCCCCCCAATTTTGGTCGTATCAGCGTAATCAAAGCATCAGTCAAAAGGTGATAGCTAACCTTATTATTCCATGAAGTCGGTGTACGTTCGCCGTTCGATCCTCGCTAGAAAATCACAAAATATTGAGATTGCTTGTAGGTTTGACTCACCCTACATATAGGTCAACGTTACTCACCTAAGGTAAGTTATTCTCCTTAGCTTTTCGTCCCATCGTCGAAAACCCCGTGCCAGTCGGTGGGGTGGTTGTTGAGATGGATGGGGGATGTTGTCGGCAATGTCGCCGACGGTGTGCACCCTTGCTTGTTCGATGCGCGTGCACGGTTTCTGGTGTGGGGTACGGTCTGAGAATGTCGTAGTCCGCAGTACCTGACAAAGTGAGCGGTGTCTGGCCAGCAACACGCGGACTTGCCGTCTGGCCTACCTGTGGTATGTGAGAGGACACCCCGACCCGTAGATCAGAGTCTGCCGGATGGCCTCTTGGCTAGGGGGCCTTCTAACTATCAGACTATCAGGGCATCCCCGTAGTCTTCTAGTTTATAGGGGATATTTGTGTCACTCACATATATCTGGACGTACAGTGTCACCCCTCGACTTCAGCAACGCTGAAGATGTGGTCCACCCCACAAACACCGGAAGCGGGATGCACACTAAGCCATACATCTCTATTATACCGTGCAATCAAAGGTAAACATCGCAAGGACAGGTCAATCGGTGTTCCAGAAAACAAACGCTGGCGAACCAGGTTCGGCACTTTTGATGATGGAATCCATGAATCCTGGCCCCTCTTTGCCTGTAACATCTTCTACCGACATCACTTCACCTTCGGAGAAGCCGAGGTGACGCTTAAGGTACGGTAGAATGATCTCCAGCGCCTCCCTTTCGGAGAACAGAAGTGTCCTGTTCAACGCCGTAGCAGTGCCGAACTCGCCAGTGCATTTCTGGCGATGGGTGTTAGAAAGAGGATCAACACGCAACGTGTAGCAGACACGTACCTTGACGTCCATGATGAATGGCATGGCCTTTTCGTCTTCTATCGAGCCCCTCTTTGTGATTTCCTCCTTGAGCTTGCTCGCCACGAAAATCCGTACCGCCTTCCTTTTGGGCAGATTAGAAACGATGCCCTTGGTTTTAATTTCTTTTCTGCCCCACTTGACCATGCTAGCCTCAGCGTCACGAATGCTCTCCAACGTCGACCGCATATATTTCGCAGCATCGAGCACCGACCGTTCGACGGGAGTGGACGGCGTTGGCCATCGTGCAAGCTGGATAGATTGTGGCTCCTTGAGTAGTTCTGTCCAAAGGTGTTCGGCGAAGTGGGGAGCAATTGGTGAAACGAGAAGGGCGGTGGTGCGGATCCAGTAAGTGATCAGGCCGGCGTGCATGCCGATATCGGAGGTGACTTCATGGTACCAATCTCGACTGCTTTGTAGTTCGTAAAAGCCGGTACGGAGGGCCTCCTTATACAACGTCCTGAATGGCAGAGTGCTGTGAGCGTTGGCTATCAAGACGTGTTCCGAACTCACGCTTCGTAGTTGGTCTTGGTGATGTTGATGAGCTCATTGATCTCATTCTCGAACACACAATCGTGGTAGGAATCCTTGGGGCTGTCTGCGGGTCGCAGGTTTGCCCGAGACTCATCCTCTAGCATCTCCTGAACGAGGGGCAGTATCAACTATGATGTGACGCTCAGGTCATCCACTAACGCACCTTGCACCAGTCAATAAGGGTGTGCAGTCTGAGAACAGCCGCATTCGCAGTTTTCTCCTCAAAGTTCGTGTCCTCAATACCATCACCGGCATCCGCAAGAGCCAACCGTGTCGCATCAGCACCGAATCTCTGTAAACACTGCCTAAGTGTCAAAGAGTTTCCTGTACTCTTGCCCATCTTCTTTCCGTTCACCATCAGATGCCCATTCGCCCTCATGCTCCGGGGCCAATACCTCTCAGGGAACAAGGCGGCATGGTTGTAGATGGCAAAGGTAAGGTGGTTAGCAATGAGATCTTTTCCAGATGACCGGATGTCCAGGGGGTAGAAATATGAGAATTCGTTCTTGAGGGCATCGAGTTTTTCATGGGGAGTAGTGGTGTCCGGATATTCGGTTGCAGATCCAAGGACGAACTCCCAAACCTCATTGGTCATCTGGTCGGCAGTGATGCCCAATGGACCTGGTTTGCTTCCATCGAAAGTGCCTCCTATGCATAGCATAAGAAATGAGGACATCATCTCACTGTAAGAACAGACATTCCTACCTTGGAGTAGGTGGGAGATGGTGTAGTAGCTCATGTAAACTGTCGAGTCGCTGAGGGACTCCACCAGGAACTTCGGATCCCATGGTACCTTCGAGCCCAAACCATAAATCCTAGCACAAGCCCACTTCCCGAGCCGATCTAGAGCAACTTCGAAGGCATGTCTTGTCTCTGGGAAATATGTCTCCATCTGACTCAGTAATCTAATCAACAGATCAAGTACGTCAGTAGGGGTGAACGTGTAATAATCGGCAACTGACTTTCTGGCTTGAGCTTTCCATGCCTCATCTTCGTAATCAAGGTACCATTCATCGACAAGAGCCACCACACATTCATCCCCGCTGCGGCTGACGACTAGACCCTCTGGTTCATAGTACAGGAATGCCTCTCCCGCTTCGATCATCCATTCACGTACTCTGGATTCAGCGTCAGAGACCTCCATTCCCTTAAACTCGCCAACAAGCGTCTTTCCGTTATAGAACCCAGGTTTATACGCGATCTCCTTTGCTTCCGCTAGCGGCTTAGCACCCTTTTGGGAGTCGATTTTAAGTTGCTCGACAAAAGTGGGAGCAGTAAGGTCGCCATACGTGGGGGTGGTAAGCATCTGAACGGGCTCCTTGGTAGCCCACTCGGGCTTGATCTTGGAGGACTCCGGCTTCTTCGGATCGAGAAGCGTTGCACAATCATCCGGGGAGTCGGAGGGAACCGATGTGACAATCCCTGTGCCCTGTCTTGCGTTTGTCAGCCACATAGAGAGGAGCCACAATGGAAAAACCAACCTTGGTGGCGAGAACGTTTTCCATCGGTAGAACATAGACTTCGGGATCGCTCGCAAATGGCATTGTGATCTTGGTCCCGACGAGCTTGGATCCATCAATCTCAGTTATTTGGTTGACCTGTCCCTCGGGATGGGTAAGGCCTTGGTACACCATATTCCGCATCGCCCGGTAGGTGCAGACGTAGACATCATTATCGTTGATGTGGAAGAGACCGTACTTGATAGATGTTCCGACGAAGCAGTTCCTTTGTCCGTGTCTTGGGGCTCGAATACATAAGATACCAGAAATTGCTGCGAACGGAAACCTCGGAACTTACATGGTCTCCGGATGGGCAGTGGCAGCGACTAGGTAAACATTCTTTCCATTAGGTTTGCCCTTGAGTTCCGTTTCGGCGTCTTCGCTCCACTTCAAGACCTTCATCTTGATTCCAATATACCCCCGCACGTTTAGAGCTTCCCCGTGGTACCGGTCATGAGCCAGGCAAGGCTGGCCATCTTTAGGACTATAAATCGTGCAGAATTTCCCATACTTGATCTTGCCAAGCTTGTATAGTTTATTCATCTGCCAGCGGATGAAACTGTCGTAGTAGGGGTTAGCGTCGGTGGTGATGAAGGAACGACGCCAATCTACTCGAAGACCAAGAGCAATGTAATCTTCCTGTAGAGACACAGGTAGGTCCGTCAGGCTTGCAATACATTAATGTCTGCGTAAGGCGCACCTTGGTGACAGTAGGAAAATATTGGAGCCAATAAGATGGGTTGGCGAACTTCTTTATTTCAGTACAAGGAATGTCAGTTGATTCCATGATCTGGAATTGGTAGGTTAGACCAGTAGTGTTAGCGCCTTTCTTGGCCATATCCACGGGTGCAGAGGTATTGGCTTGGTCTGGGACCATCACCAAGGCGTCCATGTTTGCGTCATCCGAGTATCCCTCAAAATCAGGCCCAAAAATCTCTATCTCTCGTGCCAGCTTGTCTGCCGCAGCCTAGACAGGGTATCAGTATTATGACCTGTGCCATTGGGGGACCAAGTACCTTGATAGGCATCCCACTACAATGCATCCCGGCAGGAAGGAGTGTGCGTTTCCCCAAGAGACGTTGATAACCCGCGTTGAACTCAATCTTTGAAATGGTGAGTCCGTGCCCGAGATGGAGAGAGCCATTCATGTATGGGTAGGGGAATGTCCCAAACCACTTGGGGTGTTGCTCATGTTCGCTTGGCGGTGGCGCGTCGACTTCGAAGAGCTTCTCATCCTCCCATCGCTGTTGATACTTTTTCTCCAGGCCGACAAGGAAATCACGTTTGTTGGTCTTCGAATGTGTGCAAAACACCCCTAAGTGTCTGATTAACAAAGGAAAGGAGATAGCACACCTTGACGAGCTCGATAGTGGCATCCTGAGCAGTGGTCATCGTGGAGAGGCGGTGGTGAGAGGGGGAAGGGTGCCCGACTCAAAGGTCGGAGGGGAAGTCATCGAGGAGTCCTGGCAAACCTTCAGGATGTTGTGATGCACTGATAGATAGTAGATAAGGGACATGCTCTATAGCAGACGAGTACTTAATGTTGTTAGACTGCGAAAGAAACCCGAACGCGTGGTTCGGAACAAACAACCGAGCAAACCGAACTTCTACGCTGCGCGAGATAAACAAGTCGTGACCTTTCAACTTCTCGGTCCACGCAAGAATCGTTGAGCAAGGAGTATAAGGACTAAAGGGATTTCCCTAGTGGTAGTATCACAGCAAAAATGAGAGATCAGGGATTGGAGGGGAAGTCTTGTTGGGGAAACATCAAAGGATTGCGAGTGCCGCATGCAAGGTAACGCAGAATCCCAGCGCTCTGTGTTGAGTACGTGACACTATACGTGACGGCTGGCAAAGAAATGCTGGGTGGGGTCCACGTGAAGCGATTGGTCATGCCTCGGCAAGGCCTTCTCGCGTAGGTTTTGTCCACGGACTCTATCCCAACGTTATACATGTTGGGTGCAGGATGCTTCTCCTTTTTCTTTGTGGGTTCTACCGCTTCTACCCTCCGCGTTTCTCCGACCTCTACCATCCTCTGAGATTTCTCCAACATGACCTCGACACCTTGCGCGTAATCCTCATCCTCTACCTTCCCACAGAACTCCGACAGCTTCTTGGTTAATGCAGGGATAGTGCGCACCAATTGCTGGAGCGGCAGTAACGCAGGTTCTTGATAAATAGTTGATTCCGGAACAAGACTGCCCAATAGTTCTTCGAAATTGCCTTTTAACAACCTGCGCGATCAATGATCAGACCACAGAACCTGGAGACAATCTATAGGTGACATTACTTGAGTTCCTCTCTTTGAGCCCGAATGTTATCGAGATCGCCATCCCGTGAATCCTTGACCTGGTCATTCAAAACTGTCGACTTGTCGGTGATGTGGACCAGCGTTTTCCGGATGAATTCTACCACGTGGGGTAATGGGCCTCGCAGATGCACGGAGAACATATGCAACTCTCCTTGTGAACAACCAGTGAGGGGACGAGATGCCAGTTTGTCAAACGCGTCATAAGTAGGAGGGCCGCCGGTGGAAGACTTTTGGTGATGGAGGTAAAAGGCCTCCAGGATTTTGACACTTTCTTTCTGGCGTTCGACGTTGTCCGCTGTTGGTTTTGTTGGGACCGAATCACGTGCGATGCTACAACGACGACGAAAGGCCACCTGCATGACTTTTACACTAGCTTCCTTGCGTATGATCTCAAAAGGCGGGACTAATCCGGTCAGTATTAGGAAGAATAGTATTTTGACCAGACTTAAACTGACCGAAAAGCGTTGCCGAGTTCCTGGCGGCGGGAACAGCCAGAACTGACTGGTGCGCTCCAGTAGTGGAAACCTTGGCTATCAGGTCGGGGATTTCGTACCATACTACTGCCCGTATTGCCTTTGGAGGGGGTTCGGTCGGTTGGCGGTAGCGCCAGATGCCCAGGAGAACGTCCACCGGGGCACAAGGTGGATTCGCAACAAGGGCACCAAAGACTCCACTCCAATCTTTTGATTTGCAGTAGTTGGCGAACGTGACTTCGAATGCCCTATGGAAAAAAAAAAAAAACACTTAGAATGTCAGGGTACGGGGATCGTCCTGGAAAACGACTGTACCGAAGAGGATTACCGGGCAGCTCGCGTTGGATAGCCCCCAGTATTTTGGTAATCTCCTCCATGAGTGCGTCATTCCGGCAGTTGTAGCCCACTGGACACAGAGCTCGACTTAGTTCTACACGCAACGTTCGCAGTAAAACATACCTAGGAGCATTGCACGATAAATACGCTTTATGTTCACAAAACGTAGTTCCCAATGCTTGGGAGGAGCAATTATTTGGCCTACAATTGACAAATGGCCACCTAAGAGCAGTGTTAATACGCCTCTCACAGTGGTGGATTGGGGACGTTATTCACCTCCCTCGGACAAGCCATATAGAGCCCTCACAAGTGCATACATAGAAGAGAGGAATCTGAAGGGCAGGACGCCATTCGGCCATCGACAAGGACCGTTGACCAACGCACGCAAGAACCAAGAACGAGGCATAACCATCCCGTTGTAGTTGGGTTTGATCCCGTGGTAATAGTGGTTCAGAATCAGTTGAGCGCTGACGTCCTCTATAAATGCGATCAAGTAGGTGACGTCCATTGCAACGCGGCGCTTGACTACTTGTCTACCCAGAATTCCGCAAGGTTAGTTCCTGGATTGTGCGGTGGTTGCAGTATGACGTACTCAATAAACAAGATAGCCCTCAGATGCCGGGACGGCAGGTCGCGAGAGAACCACGCCAGAGCATAAAGTGCGATGGGATCCCCTTTGTTGGGCCGTGGCGAGGGCTCGGGTCGCAGGTTCTGTCCAATCTTCCTCTTCTCGACGCGTTGGAAGGTAGGTTGGTGGTCAAGGAGGGAAGATAATGTCGCTGTGAGAATGACGTTGTTGAGAAGGTGTTGACCGAGGTCCTGATGAAAGTTTGATGCGTTCTCTTCAAGCCAAGTGGTGACGGGCACGACTACATCCAGAAATCCGGGAATCCGAGAGGGTGCAATATCTGCAAAATTCCCTAGTTGTGTGGTTGACGGATGGCAAATTTCGAATAATTTTGATAACCAGATCCTATTAGGGTGGGTCATTCAGCATCTACCAATCAAATACGGCTCTGACGAATCACCTTTGGATAGTCCTCCTCTGCTGTTCTTCTGATATGCCAGGTAGTGCCGCGACATGATCCAGGACGGCAATAATCGAGCAATGGGCTCGGATTTGCGTATCAAATTGCAGCACCCCTCTTGCAGCCGCGGACATATGGTAAAGGTTGAAAGCACCGGAAGATAGCGCAGTGTTGTGTATCTTGCGTAGGATTTCGTTGTACTTTTCAATCAGCACTTTCTTGATGAGGACAATACCGCCATTTCTTGATATCGTGATCGGAGTCCCTTCTGGGTGGCGTAGCCTTTCCGCAACGGCCGCTCCATACACGAAAGACCGCGGCAAGACGCGAAGGAGCGCCATACCCTCAAGACGCACACCAGCGCTCCCAACCTGCTTGTCAAGGGTGAAGCCGAAAAAACCAAGGAATTCGTCGGCCCCCATCAGGCTTTGGTCCCTTGAAATCCTGCGGATGAAGGAGCGGATAGCCCCGAAATACTTGAGATATCCTTCCAGCATGGGGATGACAACTTTGGGGTGAGCGGTCTCTATCACTTGCAGCGGTTTCGTAGATGACCAGGCGTCAAGGCATAACAGGGTGCATCGGATGTTTTCTTCGGGTGGATACGTCTCTGTTGCCATTTGAAGGAGTTTATCTGATTCTCGAAGAAAAATTACCCTGTACATAGAGAGCTAAACGAATTAGTACGGTGGCATCATAGCTGATGGATAAACCGCCTTATACGTACTTCGGTCTCTGCAGGATTTCTGGGCGGACGGTCTGGGGTAAGCTTCAGTAGCGCGACCATCTGCGGGGTAGGATTCCGGTAATCTGTACCGTATGGAACTTCGCGGCGGAGTCCATCCAACAGGCAAGAAGCAGCTCGCAGTCGTGCGGCGACGCTATCGACTTTAAGCCACTGAACCACCGCCTCGGCATGAGCCGAATTTCGCTCGAGGACTTCTGCAGCAACCTCGTTCCGATGAAGGACCCTGTCAAGATAAATGACTAGCTGCTTCGTGAAACCATGATCCTCAAGGAACGCAATATATTCCTCAGCCGACTCGCATATCCTCCCCGCTTTTCTATGGAATAAGGTAGATCAGAGAGCGGGATAACAGGGAAAAATGCTGTACTAACTCCAGATATTCAACACTACCAGGGGCATCCACTGGCTGCTTTGTTGTGAAAACAATCTTGGCGGTATACTTGATACTTTCCGCCAGTCCTGGGTCCACTTCAGACCAGTGGGACGAGATGACCTCGAGGGCTTCATCGAAAGACTTCAAGATCTTGTAGTAGCAAAGGGCGTCGTTGTACTTCTGGGCTTGGGCAAACGATTTTGCCGCTCGATAATGCTCTTGGGCTTCGACAAAACACCGGGCGGCATTCGCATAGAGCATTAGTTGGTCCTGCGTCCTTGGAGCCTCAGATGCTTGGCTATAGAACTGATCCGCCACCTTCCGAAATGAGTCACAGCGCCGAGGATCAGTAGAGGACAGTTTTTGCGCTGCTTGTCGATCCCCGTAAGTAATGGCAATATCCCTCCACAAGGGCAGCTCAGCCTTGAAGAAGCAGTACGCCGCTTGCTCATATAGTCGCTTCGTAAAAAGTTCGCGAGCCTGTTTGGCCCATTGATCCTTCGTACTCGTTACTATCCGTTGTATAACGATATTTAGCAAAGTAACGGAGCGTAGCATGACAAATGTCAGTCACCTGCCACCTGAGGAACTTCTTCGGAGGTACCCCGAGCGGTGCAAAGACCGCGGTCAAGCATCAATGTCTATAAACCCCGAGAGGATCAAAAGTTACAAACCACCTGGAAGGCGTGTCCACGAACCTTCAAGAGAGTTCCTTTGTCGGAGATGTCCCAGAGCCACACCCGCTCCCTCGCACGGGTCAATCCTACGTATAGAGTTTTCAATTCGCTCTGCATGATGGCATAGCGGTAGCGATCGAAGGGGCGATAGTACGATCCGGATGTCGCAGGATCGGAGAGGTCTCGAGCAACGGCCTCCCAATCCTTCGTGCTGCAAGGAGAATCGTAGAAGAAGTCATACAACAGCACCTAGATCCCAGGTTTAATGACAATCAATCGGAGTCGACGTAGGGAGTAACAGTCACTCTCACGTCATTGAATTCCATCCCCTTGCTCTCGTAAACGGACCTACGATCCAGACGTCACCGAGGGTCCACTCAAAGGGCTAAGCACCACATACAGTATGATTGCCGTCTCCCCAATTATATCCTTTATTCTTCGCTTTCCATCATCGTTTCTAACAATGATCGCTAGGTGGTAGGAGCCGGTCAGTGTTTGACCGGGCAAAAACGTCGACAAACAAACCCTGCTCCGCCCCAAACTCTACATTCCCCGTACTCTTTTCTTGTATCAGGCGACGCAAGTTGCTATCGTTCTCTGGGCGATTGAGGAAAAACATGGGCTTCGGTCCGGTGACCTGACCGATCACGGTTAGTCGGCATCGGGGTAGCTCAGTGGATACACTCACCTTGGCGGATTCGGGTGCAAGCGTGTCGAGGGAATTGGGGAAGAACCGGGTGAGCAGATCGACCACAAATCTGGCGGCTTGCACAATACCACCATGGCTACGGTAGTTGGTGGAAAGCTGGAAGAGTTCGTGCTTCACGGGTTCTCGGACACCAGTCTTCACAAGAGGATCGGCCAACTAATCGGAGTCATCGACGTAAAGGCTTAGTACCGTGAAGGAGAGAAGGTAGAAAAGCCCGCGCGGACCTCCATTCTATATAGCGCGGCCTTAAGCTCGTTGAACCGAAAGGCACTTCCGACGGAAATGGTTTGTGCAGTATCTCCAGCGAAAAAGATACCATGAGGATTAGGGCAGAGAGTACGTAGCACTGAAATTATGCATCAGCCGATCGAGCTATTCCCCTGCTGGGCAATGTGGCTTACGGGCAATATCGACGATGAGATTATCCTGAATTTCGTCAACGTAGAGAAAATCGAACGTCTTCCCCCTTGACGGAAGACCATCTTTCAAGGAAGATACTATGGCATGAGTCCTAAAAGGGCGTCAACGAAGGTTATCGCAACTTCTTCAGGAGCGAAGGCTGTACCTGTCTGCTATGTCGTACGACTGGGGTGGGCGGCGTTTCTGGTAGAGCTGGAACAACGAGTAGACGTAGCTTCTGTCGAAGACAGCCGAGCGACCTTTGCTGTCCGCACTTTCATACTGAGTCTGGTCGAGTACGCCGGTAGGTGTAGCGAGAGAAATTTCGGACCCTTTGATAACTCCGACAAACTCGCTGTACAATAGCGCGGGATCTAGAGCCGCCGTGGATGAGCAACTAGCAAGTCATTCTTACTGATGGGCTCACCGAGATTCTTCCTGGCGTTCTCCCCAAACGAAGGAAATATGTTGGATAAGGAATAGTCGTATGTCACCAACGGATGACGGACTCCTCGTAAAGCGTGTTGCAAACCTGTGCGATGACCAGATGGCTGGTATTGCGGATGGGGCTGAAATTGTAAGCCGAGATCGGCCTCCAACAGACTGCACAGCTGAGCACAGAGATATCAATTCAGGTTAGCAGCAAGGTATGTTACGTACGAACCTGATCGAACGAGAGGAAGAGAGGGAAATTCTCATCAGCTAAGTCGGTGAAGCGGGTTGGAAGCCTTTTGTCCGTCATATGTTCATCGAGCTGATCGTCTGATATATCCTGAAGGCCAAATCCCCCGGTGTCTGTCGTAGATCGGCTGTCAGTCTGAGTTGAGCCAGTGGCACTGGCGGAAGTTCTGGAGAGTTGGGTATAGTATTGTTTGACCTTGAGGGCGAGAGTTCGTGACTGGGTAACAAATACCTGACGCATTTTGTATCCCAGTTTCTCAGCACCGATTTCCAGGGCCTTCATGCGGAAGAGCATCGTTGTGGTCTTGCTATAAGGGGAGGAACCATGAGCTTTGACAATGTTGACCGCTTTCGGCACCACCAACCCAGTTCCGCTCCGACCCAAAACCAGGCAGGACGATTTGTGTCGCACGATATCGTCTTCGCGTGTTCTGGAATAGGGTTCACACTTGGGCCGGGGCAGACGTAAAAAGGGACGCACGACATGGCAAAAACAAAGCTCGATCCGTCACGGTCCTTGATAGCTGATAGCCAGGTCAAAGATATTTATCAGCCCTGAATGAGGAACGGACTTACCGTTGAGGAAGTTACTGGAGAACGGCACGAATTTCTGCATCCTGTCACCAAATGTCAGGGTGTGCGAAACGTCCAGGCGTGACCATTGACAAACATACGAAAGAATCCGGTGAAGCTATCGAACGACAGCACAGGAAACGGTTAGTATTACCTGATAAAGCTGTTATGAGTATAATGCCCAACTTACCCCAAGGAAATGGGATTCATCCAACTCAATCCCCCACTCGGATACGTCCCATTCAAACTTTAGTGCCGCATCACTACGGGAGAAAATTAACGGCGGAGTGGTAGCCATGCGCTGAGCGCCCCTGGTACGAATCTCTGGTGATGCGCGTGCGGTACACCTAACCTTACAGTACACGGATTAACCAAGAGAAGGTGACATAATAAGAAAACAGGAAACTTGCCGACGGCGATACTCTTCTTCATGTTTACCTAATACCTTGGCAACGGAAGTCCAGAAGTGGGGGTCAATATCTTTGTCATGATAAATACCGAAGACGCGGATACCTGGATGTAACGATTAGTTTCTGATGCTCAAAGGTGATAAAGGCACTCGCATTGGCTTTCTTGTTTCTTCCCAGTGTGATCTACGACTGGGGCGCCGCAGTCGATTTGATATATGACGTGGGTGTTTGTGGCCAAGGTAGCCTTGTAAAGCGGTATCCCGTAGTCGCTTTTCAACAATGCCATCTGATTCGCTGGCGAGAAACATCCGAGCGACAGCTCTCTATGCATCGATCGTATCAAGAGGACAGCCCAAGAACTCGGAGGAATGGACTCACTTGATCTTCGGTTGGACGAGTGCAAACAGCTCTGGGCTGTTAGTACTAAGATTCTTCAGGTCTAATATAGCCCTCTCGGCAACGAAAACGGGCCACTTCCCGTAACTGGTACTCGAGGTATCGAGGTACAGCAACACTTCTTCGGGAGAGATCCTGGAGCTCCTCTCGTTTAACATTGTTCCAGCTAACTGATCATCACTTCCCGTGTTGGAAGAGTGGCCGGGATTGGCGGTGGTATGGTGTGGGGGTGGAACCGAGACGGGGATTTCTTTGAGGAGCCTACTAGAAGCAAACTGAGCAACGCCGGGGACCAACAGCGAGTCGAAAAGGACCTAGAAGCAAGTGAGGATTACCCGGAAGCAGGTTCAAGGTGTGGGATCCAATACCTGAGACTCTTGTGTCAAGGTTCTGACGATGTCGAAGTATAGTTTGCTGATATCGTGGTCTAGGGGCAAATCTTTGGATTTGGCATCCGCGTCTTGAAACCCAATCTCGTCTCGTAGACGGCTCTTGTTCACGACCTCCATGGCATTATACAAATCCCGAGATGAGAGATACTCCAGGGCTCGGAGAGCGGAGTCGATCACTTGACACCGGCTCAATATCATCCTGTCCAGGGGGATTATTGGTGGTAGGGAGGTTGCGAACGCGCATAACCTTTGGATCGCGTCGTAGTGTTGTATATTTTGAGGGGACAAAGCACCAGCCAAGTCATCCAGAATTCTTTGGCGGAGTGTGTCGAATCCTGTGCCCGCTATTGGCGCGTTGCGTTAGGGACTGCCGCGGTCAATAGCAAAGACAGGACGAAATAGCCCACCGGAACACATGACTAGCTCAAATATCCCGGGCTTATGGGCCATGAGCGACTTCACGATGTTAGCAACGGGATATGCTCCATTTGTAACACAGTAGTTGAATGCCGTGAGCGCGGCGTCGAGGTTCGATGGAGAGCTAAGGGATGAGCTATCGAAACTTTCTTTGACAAAGTCAGCCATGGGGTGCTGTTGATGAGCAAAACTCGTAGTTCAGATTGAAAGCGACGGCCTTGTTGTGATTAACAACGAGGCAGAGGTCCCCTCACCCAAAAGGGTGCTGATGTGTGAGAAAGCCTTTATGTATGAATAATTATTAATACACCTCGTTTTTAGCTTCTCTGGGGACATACACTTGTTGGTGTAAGCTGGTGGATGGAACAACACGATATTACGACCATCCCGGCTTCGACTGGGGCCACTATTGTACAGAACGAAGGCAATACCGTCACCTCCCGAGCTTGATCAAAAATCGAAAAAACGAGCCCACGAAGACGATAGTGATGAGGTGACTTCGACTGTTTTCAACGCAGTCTAGTGATTTTACTCTGACAAACAGCTCGCAGGAAGAAATCGTCTTGAAATACGCATGTATTGCCAGCGATGAAGGAGATCGGTCTCTTTCCAGCGTATTTTCTCAAGCTCTAAAGTAATAACATTTACGCTTTGACAGCCGCACCTCAAGCTCCTGTCAACGCTATGTCTCAGCGGCCTACCCAACCAGCCTCTCAGCCAGGTAGCTCGGCCCCGTTGCCCGTTCCACGATGCCCATTCCCTCGTCGTCACAAACGAAAGACTGACGGCGCTCCCTCCAATGAAACCTCCGCTCCAATCGAACCGAGGGAGATAGCATGCATACGACTGTCTCAACAAATGGCCGGGGTAGAGGCAGAATTGTCGGTTGCGGTCCCTGGAGCGTACTGGCACTACCCAGAGGCTCTGTAGCCAGCTCTACCCCTCACGGAGGTTTCTCTTCCACCATCGAACATAGGCTCACCGACATTAACACCAACTCCGGCACCGCCTGCTGCACTCCACCCCGACCGTGCCGCCAAAGTCGGCAACCCCACTCAGACTCACGACGTTGCGCCGCCAGCTTTGTTGAACGATCTCGCTTCGGGCACCTCATATGAGGGACAAAATTTCTCTAGTACCCCTCTAGATCCCCCAGACCGATCCCAATCCCATGCGATTCCAGATACCCGCCTGAACGCCATTCCCCCTCCCCCTCCTCCTCAGGCCACAACGTCGACAAATGAAGCCCGGCACGCTTCCATACCCCATCGAAACATCACACCACCTGGTTTCCCTGAGAAACGGCCAACGAACATTCTGACCGTAGTGACGAGATCCTGCTGGTTTCTTCTGTTCCTCCGGCTCACCCCTCAACTTCGACCAACGAGGTTCCACGCGCTTCAATACGACACCCGAACATCGCACCACCTATTTTCCTAGAAGATATGGCAAGCGAACATTCAGTCCACGTCCTGCCGCCGCCTCCCCCATACGAGGAACATCAAGAGAACCCGGTCATCCCGTACGAGGAGCATCAAGAGGGCCCGGCTGTTCCGCACGAGGAACGTCAAGAGAGCCCAGCCACTCTAGGCTCAATGTATCGGGTCCTTGACGGAGCCATGCGGCCCGAGTTACCAACAGCAATTCCCCATTCGCTGTTCTCCGCAGTTGGTTACCTTGGGCAACTTTTTCGCCCCGACAGTTCTCGGGAGCCTGAGCAGCCAGGGCCCAGGGGCGATGTCGTATCCGAGGCTGTTGCTCTTCCTTCCCATCCATTCGGTCAAATCGAGACGTTTCAAGCGAGCACCTCTAGCTCCGGAGCGGGTGTTCACCCTTACCCTAACCTTCGGCATCAACAGCCCGGACGGTCAGACCCCGTTGCTCCTGGCGGTCAAGCAGTGTTCCCTTAGGAGCAGCGGACAAACAGGTGGTATGTTTTTCGTTTTTCTAGACTGTTTTTCACATGGTTCATATCGAAACCCGCCGCTTTCCCTCTTGTGTGGTCTACCCCCAAGGCACTAGAAAAGGGATACACACCATGCCACACACCTCTATTATGTATATTGTGAAATTACAAGCGAACATCCCAAGGAAAGCTCAATCGATGTTCCAGAAAATGAACCCAGGCGCCCCAGGTTCAGCGCTTTCGATAGTTGACGCCAGGTATCCTGGACCCTCCTTGCCTGCAGCATCCTCCACCAACATCACCTCTCCTTCAGAGAAGCCGAGGTTACGCTTAAGGTAAGGTAAAATGATCTCCAGCGCCTCCCTTTCGGAGAACGGAAGAGTCCTGTTCAACGCTGTCGCAGCGCCGAACTCCCCGATGCGTTTCTGGTGACAAAGGTTAGCAGAAAGACCAAAACCAATGTATAGCAGCTGCATACCTTGATGTTCATGACGAACGGCATGACCTTCTTGTCCTTGATCAACCCCCTCTTCGTGATTTCCTCCTTGACCAACGCATCGTTCACAGTGCTGGTACTCATGTCCGTTGCACCTCGAAGGATGTCCATACAACCCTCTTGCCAATCCGGGAACTTGCTCGCCACGAAGATCCGTACCGCCTTCTTCTTGGATGGGTCAAACACGACACCTTTGATTTTGGCTCCCTTTCCGCCCCGCTTCACCATGCTCGCCTCGGCGTCACGAATGCTCTTCAACGTCGATCGCATGTATTGTGCCGCATCAAGCACCGACCGTTCGATGGGGGTCGAAGGGGTTGGCCATCGTGCAAGCTGGATGGATTGCGGTTCTTTGAGCAGTTCGGTCCAGATATGTTCTGCGAAGTGGGGAGCAATCGGTGAAACGAGAAGGGCAGCGGTGCGGATCCAATAGGTGACCAGGCCGGCGTGCATGCCGATGTCCGAGGTGACTTCACGGTACCAATCTCGACTGCTTTGTAGTTCGTAAAAGCCGGTACGAAGGGCCTCCTTATACAACGTCCTGAATGCAGAGTGCTGTGAGCGTTGGCTATCAAGACGTGTTTCGAACTCACGCTTCGTAGTTGGCCTTGGTGACGTTGATGAGCTCGTTGATCTCGTTCTCGAACACACGATCGTGATAGGAGTCCTTGGGGCTGTCTGCGGGTCGCAGATTTGTTCGAGATTCGCCTTTCAGCATTTCCTGGTCCAGAAGCTATATCAATTACAATACGAAGGCGAGGTGATTTGTGGACGCACCTCGCACCAGTCGATGAGGGTGTGTACTCTGAGAATGGCGGCATTCGCAGTTTTCTCCTCAAAGTTCGCGTCCTCAATGCCATCGCCAGCATCCGCAAGGGCCAACCGTGTCGCATCGGCACCGAACTTATCGATACTCTGCCTGAGGGTCAGAGAGTTTCCTGTGCTCTTGCTCATCTTCTTCCCGTTCAGCATGAGATGCCCGTTCGCCCTCATGCTTAGCGGCCAGTATTTCTCGGGGAACAAAGCGGCGTGGTTGTAAATGGCGAAGGTGAGATGGTTGGGGATGAGATCTTTTCCAGACGACCGGATGTCCATAGGATAGAAGTAGGAGAATTCGTTCTTGAGGACGTCGAGTTTTTCATGGGGAATAGTGGTGTTCGGATACTCGGTTGCAGATCCCAGGACGAACTCCCAGACCTCATCGGTCATCTGATCGGCAGTGATACCCAATGGACCTGGTTTGCTGCCGTCGAAAGTACCTCCTATTCATAAACCAAGAGGTTAGGCTATCGTCTCGCCTTAAAGAATGCACATCCTTACCTTGGAGTAGATGAGAGACGGTATAGTAGCTCATGTAGATCGTCGAGTCGCTAAGGGACTCAACGAGGAATTCCGGGTCCCATGGTACTTTCGAGCCCAAGCCATAGCTCCTAGCACAAGCCCACTGTCTGAGCCAATCTAGAACGCCTTCGAAGCCATGCCTAGTCTCGGGGAAGTACGTTTCCATCTGGCTCAGCAACCTGGTCAACGGATCAAGGACATCAGTAAGGGCGAGTAATTACCAATTGCGACTCACTTCCTAGCTTGCGCTTTCCATGCTTCGTCTTCGTAATCGAGGTACCATTGATCGGCGAGTGCAACCACGCATTCGTCCCCGCTACGGCTGATGACTAGACCCTCTGGCTCGCAGTACGGGAACGCCAACCCTGCCTCAATCATCGATTCACGGACCTTGGTTTTAGCATCAGAGACCTTCATTCCCTTGAACTCGCCAACCAGCATCGTTCCGTTATAGAAACCCTCCTTGTATGCGATCTCCTTTGCTTCCGTCAGCTGCTTCATGTCCTTTTGGGAATTGATCTTAAGCTGCTTGACGAGGGTGGGTGCGGTAAGGTCGCCGTAGGTAGGGGTGGTAAGCACCGGAACAGGGTCGATGCCAGCCCATTCGGGCTTGATCTTGTAGAACTCTGGCTTCTTCCTCAGATCCAGGAGCGTTGCGCAGTCATCAGGAGAGTCGGAGGGGACCGACGTGACAACACCTGTACCCTATTTTGCGTTTGTCAGGCATGTGGAGAGGAACCACAATGAGAAATATAACCTTGGTGGCGAGCACGTTTTCCATAGGCAAAACGTAGACTTCAGGATTGATCGCAAATGGGGCGTTAATCTTGGTTCCGACGAGCTTGGATCCGTCAATCTCGGTTATTTGGTTGACCTGTCCCTCGGGGTGGGTAAGACCTTGGTACACCATATTCCGCATCGCCCGGTAGGTGCAAAGGTAGACGTCGTTCTCGTTGACGTGGAAGAGACCGTACTTGATGGATGTTCCAACGAAGCAGTTCGTCTGGCCATACCTTGAGGTTCAAATGGGTGAGATATCCAAAAGTTATCACGGGCGAAGTCCTTGTTACTTACATGGTCTCGGGACGAAGAGTGGCGGCGACGAGGTAAACGTTCTTTCCGTCGAGTTTGCCTTTGAGTTCCGTTTCAGCGTCGTCACTCCACTTCAAGACCTTCATCTTGATTCCAGTATACTCCAACGGGTTGATGGCCTCTCCAGACTGCCGGTCATGGTCGAGACAAGGCTGGCCATCCTTAGGACTATAGATCGTGTACCGTTTTCCATACTTGATCTTGCCAAGCTTGTATAGTTTGTTGACCTGCCAGCGGACGAAACCGTCGTAATAAGGGTTTGCGTCGGTGGTAATGAAAGAACGACGCCAATCCGCTCGGAGACCAAGGGCGGTGCAATCTTGCTGTAGGGACCGAGAAGTAGACCTGTCAGACTCGAAATGCAATGAAAATTACTTAAGACATACCTTGGTGACAGGAGGGAAATATTGGAGCCAGTAATACGGGTCGGCGAACTTCTTTATCTCGGTCCTCGGGATGCCAATGGATTCCATGATTTGGAATTGGTAAGTCAGACCAGTCGCTTTAGCGGCTACCTTCCCTTTCTTCGCCCTGTCGACGGATGCGGAGGTATTGGGTTGGACTGGGGCCGTCGCGGGCGTCGGCGCGTCCGCTTGAGCATCCTCCGAGTATCCCTCAAAGTCGGGTCCAAACATCTCAATCTCTCGCACAAGCTTGTCGGACGCAGCCTGGAGAACGCGTGAGTACCATGACTAGCGGTACAAGGAGTCGAATACCTTGATGGGCATCCCAGTACAATGCATCCCGACAGGGAACAAGGTACGTTTGCCCAAGAGACGCTGATAACCCGTATTGAATTCAATCTTCGAGATGGTGAATCCGTGTCCCAGGTGGAGGGATCCATTCATGTACGGGTAGGGAAACGTCCCAAACCACTTGGGGTGTTGTTCGTGTTCGTTTGGGGGCGGCGCGTCGACTTCGAAGAGTTTCTCATCCCTCCATCGTTGCTGATACTTCTTCTCCAGGCCAACGAGAAAATCACGCTTGTCGGTCTTCAAAGGCGGACACAGCGTGATTCAGCGTCTGTTTTGGCAGGGGTGAAGGGGTAGCGCACCTTAACGAGCTCTATAGTGGCGTCCTGGGCAGCGGTCATCGTACGGAGGCGGCGCTGGGAGAGGAGAAAGAAGGGCGACCGAAAAGGTCGAAGGGGGAGTCTCTGGGTGAATTGACGAATCCTGATAAACCTTTCGCGATGTGACTCGATTACAATCTGGACGCGTGAGGTAACGAGTCACGATCTCTAACTTTTCGGCCCACGCGAGCATTCTAAAACGGACCAATGTGCTATTAGTGAGGTACCCGTGAAGTCGCCGTTTCTACACGTGACCCGCACCCAGCACCCGACCAAGTTCCCTAGTCCCTGCATATAGTCAGAATAAAGAGAATACATGTACGTAGCATAGTCAAGTCGCGTGTGGAGGCTTTGGCGTCGACGACTCGATGGACCGAGCAGCAGCTTTGACAAGCACGCACACGTCCTGCATGCTTGGCCGTGCTTCCGGATTCTCGTCCCAGCAGCGCTCAGCCACGTCCCAAATAGGTCCATAGGATACTCCAGAAGGAGATAAGGCCGGCTTCCTTGGGGGTCGCACCCGATCAATCTTCACGGACAGGATGACGGCTCCCGAATCCAGACAGTCCGGGTAGGGAACCTCTTCGCTCAGTACCTGCCACAGTTCAGGGGATGAGGCATGACCCAAGCTCAAGAGTCCGGAAACCTACCTCAGCAATCAGGATCCCATAAGCATACACGTCTGACCGGACCGTTTTTGAGGCACGTGCGTCCCATAGCTCTGGCGCTTGCCATCGTACGCTACCCATTCCCTTCGCTGCCAGGGATGTCCTTGCATCTGTCGGCCTCGTCAACCCAAAATCGCAGACGAGGACGTGTCCATCGTCTGAGACGAGAATATTCTTCCCCTTGATGTCGCCGTGTACGACGTTTTGAGCGTGCAGGTATGCTATTGCTTCCGCTGTCTCGATGAGCTGGTAGTTCTGATCAGAAGAGAAGCAAACGGTAGCCAAAGAGCGACTTACTAGCTGAAGCTTACTGACACCATGATGTTTTTTGATGTATGAAACGATTGTACCATTTGAAATGAATGGCGACACAAGGTAAAGTTGGCCGCCCAATTCGTACAATCCCAGAAATTCTAGGATATACGGATGGTGCAACTCTTGCCAAGTGGCCGCTTCTCTCCGTAGTCTCTGGGTGAAGCGGTTGCATGTGAGGTGTGCGATTGGCATCTATAAACGGTGCTCTCACCCGCTTGTCATCTTCTGTGTACTCCCCGCCAGTTATTCTTGGGCGCTTGAGCGCTACACTCAGTCCAGCACGAGTTGTCCCTCTGTACAAATCGCAGGATCCACCACTGGTGCTCCAAGGTTCACTGTCATCGAGAGCGATACCAAGATCGGCCCCATGAGGACTTGCGGCTTCAGTGGAAGTCGATGGAAGGGGACCCGGCCCCAAAGACGGAGACTCTGGGGTCGAAGGCAACGGCGGTAACTCTTTGTCGTATCGTGAGGCTTGCGAACCCTTGGATCTTTCTGAACGTTTTGGTTCTTGCCCCGTATTCGGGCCAGTGAAGGTAGCCCTCCGCCTCAGCGGAAGAGAAGATTCCACGTTGGCCGAAGGTTCGGACTTGTGAGACCGACCAATAGCACGAGTTGCTTCGAAGACGACCCTGCAGGTCAGCACGAGGCAAACCAAGTCGTGAAAACCTACTCACTCTCAGGACTGACGCGTAGGTTGGCAGATTTGCTGCGGTGCGGGCGGCAGTACATGCAGACCCAACGAATCGAGGATTCCAACTCGTCCGCGGTGACCCAGTCTGCGTTGTGGCGACAAACGGCACAGAGCATCATGATCGGCTGGTTTTCGTCGAGGACCAATGGAAGGATTCCCCCATGAGGCGACGTTGTGGCGGTGAGCCCGGGTGGCGCCTCGCTAGAACGATCAGAATCGTGAACCGCGCTCTGATCATCGCCGCTGGATGCCGCGTGAAGTGGTTTCTCTACTACCAACGGGACATCGCTAAGAGATCCCGGGGCACATTCGCGCTTCAGCACCTCCAGAAAACGAGTTTGCCGGCTCTCGGACTCTGAGTGCCATTCGTTGTTTGAATCGGTTCCGTAGGAGCTGGAGAATTGCACCCTGAACATCAAAGGCTATCGAAGAGAATATCAGCTACGATGGACGACGTAGAAGCAAGGAACGCGCACGGATTTGACCTCCGACGTCACGTAGTCCTCCAGCCGCCAAGTTTTGTCGGAACGACATGAACCGTCAGTTTGTGGAATCACCATATGAAGAGCAGCACGCTCGCCCACACCACCTAGGATCCAGTACAACCTATCAGTACCGCCAAAATTCGAGGACAGACCGAACTTACGCGTCAACGCCAAATACCCCACCACGGGACGGCCATCCTCTAGCCACCACACCTTGTGGTGGATAACAAAGCCTACGTCTTGAACAGAGTCACGACCAGCACGCACCTTCAAGGCTTCAATAATCCGTCTTCTCAAATCGCTTCCCATGTCCGGCAGTGGGGTTGGTTGGTTGATGGAGAACGATGTGAACATGGGCTGTGCCGCCTTTTAGTTTATCAAACAGGAGGTAGGCACGAGGTCGAACGCTAAAAGGCGGTACCGCCGTCTCTTACGCGTAATCTCCTCAAAGGTTTGCGTGGAGCGTGAACATGCCAGGACGGTGCTCGAGCGACAAAGAGCGGCGTGTTGGACAAACTTGGGGCTGTTGCGGGCACGCCCTTCTATGTGATCCACAGCCAACGGCCGTGATAGGGCGTGATAGGGCGGTTGTAAGGGGGTAAAAGCGTAAGGAGTGTCATGGGTGATATTTACGTTTTCACGAGGTCAGTCATCTCCAAGAGGAACCCCTCAAAGCTTGACGATCGTTGTCACAGAAAGGGACAAGCTGTACAGAGGCGGAGATTTATATCAATATAGACCTCTTTTGTTACGTCATACTGTCGTGGTATGGTAATCGTGCTTACAGGCGCGACATGCCTGTACCGAGCTCGAATCACAAATCCCAGCATGGCGTTTCCCCGAGAATGGGAGTCGGCACAATCTTCCACATTGTAGTTGTGCTGAAGCATTAGGTTTCGAGTGGAGAAATAACCAGAGATGCTTGATCATGTCGAGGGGAGCCGTCGCCGTTTGTTCCTTCATCTGCCGAAGTAGAATTTCACACAATATCAACATGGTTCGGCATACGGCTTCGGCATCCACTCGACCGAACATTCCATATGTTTATCCACAACTATGCAACCACGCTATGATATGTCCACAAGCTGGATGAAATGTCGATATAAAATCCCTGATGAGCTGAAAAACGCGTCCTTCTAAAGATATGGATGAGCAGGCTTATGCAGGCTTCTTGAAAATGTAAGCGTCCTCCGTTTCGATCGGCGCCTTGAACAGCTTGGCCAGCTTGGTATCTAATGGGGCGAGCTCAGTAGTGTGCCAACAGGATAAGTGGGAACACGAACATGTAGGGTCCTCGTCTACGTGGACGAAATACTTCAGTTCCCATGGGGTCCCAGCAGCTAGTTCATCTCTCCTCCTCTGGCGTTGCTCGTTCTACAGTGAGCATTGTCAGGCAGTTTGCAGCTGTAGCCATAGTCGGGTCCACTTACTTCGATCTTACCCTTTTCACGACTGGCAGCCTCGAAATCACCACTGCGAATACCCTTTGCGACATGTCGCCAAAGGTATCGGGTCTCCCATTCCCCCTGCTCTTCCACTGGATTCACAGAAACTTCTTCCTTCGGTCCGCGTACGTCGGTGAAAACCTCGCCTACAAGTAGATAGATTGTGAGATAAGGCTGTAGCGAATCGGACGCGCCACTCACCTGAGCTCGTCTTCGAAATTTCGTGCCAAAGCCCCTCGATGGTGTGAGCTGGGTTGGACGAGGCTGGCGGGGTGACAACGGCCTTAAAGGTGTGGGACTTGCCGGTGAAATAACCCTTGCCCTTGTACTCGATAGTAGAAACCCAACCAGTGGAAGAAGATATCCATGACGAGTTCGTCAACTCGATGTAAGGAGACCCGTAAAAGATACCGTCGATGCGGAGACTGGGTAGGGTGATAAGATACTCTTCTATTGTGCCATCAGGTAACTTGACACGTAGGGTTGCGTGCCCGACTTGTTTAACTAGGTATTCGGGCCATGTCAGTATGCTCATGCATAGTGAGACTGCCTATGCAAGTACCTATGATAGCACCAGCAGAAGCAGAGAAACTAGTCTTCTGCGCGCAGTGACCTTCAAGGGTCACTCCCTTGGATTGGTTCTCAATGTAGTAGGCCGCTACCATGTGTCCAGGGGAACGAGGGAATAGTTAACCAATCGGACGCAGGCGGCAACGAACGAATGTGGAGACGTACTTATCGGGGGATGGTGAGACACCTGCTCAACGTATAGATCGGTCTGACCGCGGCCACCGAAGTCCGGCCAGCTCCCAAAGAATAGCCTGCAATGGTGGAGGTACGCGGTTCGAAGGGGAAGAGTTGATGACGTCAGACTGAGCCCCTTGAACAGCTTTCCTGAGTAACGTACTCGCCCAACACGGGGTTCAGCGGCCTGCGTCGGGTCGGATATACTGATCAGAACGCGTATTTCGGTTCAAATGGGCCCACTTACTTCTTTTCTGAGCCCATTTTCTCGTTGCGGCTGGTATACTGGCCCTTGAGGGTGGACTGGGGGATGCGAAGGATAAGTCATCGCGCAACGAGACGCACGGATCGCCTGTCCACGTACAATAAACCATTTGAGGACTCTAAGAGCACGATCTTCCGGGGTTGTCCCGGCGCTGATGTCCGCAAACAGTTGCGGCCTCTCGCACCAATACGCTAAGCACCACCAGTCAGCTCCGGTCTAACCTCGAGTCAGAAAACGTAAATCGGCCCACATGGGTATTCCGTCAATGAAACAGGAGAGAGGATGAACTGTTGCAGCCGCAAGGCAAAAAGGGGTTACACATCGATGAGTCTCTGAAAAAACGCGACTTTCATCTTGGACTGGACTCACAGGAGGTGCAGTCATGCTCGACAAGTCCCCACTGAGAGATGCCAGCCTATGTGCCCAGCGATGTATCTATCAGTAACGGGTATCGAGAGTACCGAATGCACCACCCAGGCGGGGCGGAATGCCTTCGTGCACGGAGACGAGTACTGACTGCTTCAAGAACTGTCCCCATGATTGTTTCTGGGCTGTTGGAAGGGCTTCACCCTCAGACATGATCGTTTATCGTTAGATTCGGTGTGGAGAGTAGTGTGTGGTGCGGGACTGCGGTGAAGGAAGGCGAGAATGCTGGTTGACCGTTGAACAGGGTACCGACCGTAACGGTCACGTCATTTCGATTGTCACGTGCAGGGTCGGTCTATTCGGGCACTGGCGACTGAAGCACCCAACGAAAACGAGATGGCTAATGTAAGACAAACGAGCTATCTAATACTGATGAGGGACGTTGAGTGGTATGCCCAAGCATTTCCTCGTCACGATGCCAGGAAAAAGCGCTAAAGGATCGAGGAAGCAGTCAACTTCGCTGAACGAAAGCCACACGACTCCAACATACCACGATTTCGGAACCAGAGACTTTGGTCGGATCCCCAGATACAGCAAAAGCACTCTTGTTGTGATCCCATATCAAATACACCGGGGTCTCGCTCCACGTAGGATTATGCCATTGGGGCTTGAGCTCACGCATCGGCACGCCATTGATCACGGTGTTTGATAGCAGCCTACGGGTAGTGTGTTAGCAATGCTATCATATTCATGCGAGGAGCCGCGTACCAGATACTGGATTCAGTGAGGTCATTGGCCATGAATTCTACGCAACCGGAGTTGGCAGGAGAGATGTAACTCCCCGCCGCGGCTAACAACTTGGTTGTGAGTAGGTCGGTTCAGCAGGTGGCCCATGCACTCACAAAAATCGATGTATGAGATATAGGCGACGCTGTTGGACCCTGAAATCAGATTGGGACTGGTTTTGGAGGCGGTACCACCAAGGTAAGGAAAGTTATCGGTGTTCTGTTGTGAGTATGAGTTCTATATATCTCCGGGATGGTTAGGCTGGTCTACCCACAAGGGCTCGGATACTGAAAGGAAACGTTTGCCCAGGGGTGTACGTGAACTTGATGTTCAGCGCGATAGTCTGGTCATCTGTCGTATACCCTTGGCTCCCTCCTCGGTTCCGTTCGGTGGACAGCAGACCATAGTAGTCTCCAGATTGACTTGTGACAGCAATAAATCCCGTGAAGGAGCTTGGAGAAGGAGCAGGAGGGTCAGCGTCGCGCCGAATGGGTGAACCTGGAGCAGGGATATTAGAGGCAAGCTGGTTCGTGATGAGACGGGAAAGAACTCACCGCGACGTCCTAGATTACGTGGTGGCAAAGGTGGAAGACCAAGGGCGAATCGCTGAGCGTTGGTTGTCAACCCGAGCCCGTCATCACGGACTTTGACGCGCGCATTCTGGCTCCCAAGGTAGGCAGCGTGCACTTGCAACACCAGCGCCAGACAAATGAAAACGAAAGTAGGTAACAGAGAGTGTAGAGCAGTCATCCCGGCAACTGCACAGTGAAGGTATTGGGACCGTCGGGACGTTGACGAATTTGAGCGCAACAGCAAAGACTTGGTCGCATGTTGCACTTGTCTCGCGTTCCTTGGACGCAAAAATAGTAGAAACACGCCAAGCGCAGATTCTTGCTCAATTTGGAAGTACCCTGCCAAGGTTTGTGTTCCGAGGCAGGGTCACCAGAGTTGTCCCAAAATCGGGCAACTTCGCCGATGGGAGGACTTCAGTGACATGCAAACTTCAAAGGTGACCAGATAAGATGTCCTCGACAACTCTGTGGCTGGATCCTCGCCGGTCGAACCTCGTACGACATTTCGTTGGGCCGGAGTTAGCGGACAAAGCACGTGTTCCGACACACTACCACTTCTACGATCTTCCACGGCGGCATTTCCTGATACATAGAAATGCAGTGGCACCCACAATATGCTCAACGAAAGAAGTAAGCGGGCCACTCGATGCCATCGCTGTCAAATCAACACCGCCCGGTGTGACCGATGGCGACATGCTTACCAACCCATCGTTTTCCATAAATACCGCAGGGGCTCCCCCCTCTTCAAATACAGCAAATGCTCAACCGCCTTACCCGTCTTCTTTACACCACTACACCCACTGCTCAAACCACGATGATTGGCAGAGTCGTACCTACTGTTCCAACCGCTCTAGCGTCGTTCGAGACGACATCAAAGCACACCGAAGGTTCTGGTAAAGGTGAGCTCTTTCGGAGTCTACGTTCCCACTGCTACTGACGTGCCATACTTACTAGTTGAGGTGGCAACCTTCGCAAACGGATGTTTCTGGGGAACACAGCAGATCTTCGACAAGCATTACGGTACGAAGCACGGCCTCATCTCGACCAACGTCGGTTACACCGGCGGTGATGACAAGTACAAGGGTGTCACGTATCGGCAAGTGTGCTCTGGCGAGACCGGGTTTGCGGAGGCTTGTCGGGTTGAGTTTGATCCCGATTTGGTGGGGTATGCGGAACTCGTTGGTGAGTAGTGTATTGAGGGGAATTGGGTCCATCCCGGCGTTTGTGCTGATCATGCCTTTCGACATAGAATTCTTCTACCGAACCCATGACCCGACGACAAAGGATAGGCAAGGTAATGACACTGGTACCCGTGAGTGGCCCATTTGTTCTACATATCGCCTATTGATTGACACTGGGATCTAGAATACCGATCCGCCATCTTTACCCATTCACCTGAACAAGAGGAGATTGCCAAGCGTGTAACACAGGAGGTGGACGAGAAGTATTTCGCACCGAAAGGGAAGAAGATCGTGACGTTGCTAGAGCCGGCAAGGGAGTGGTACACTGCAGAAGCATATCACCAGAAGTACCTTGATAATAACCCATCCGGCTACCACTGCTTTACACACCGATTGCATTGGTAACTGGTCACCATCATCGCTACCCTATCTACCGCTTTTGTATTTGCGTTCGCCATAGTGTATGCAGAGTAGTGAGAAAGTAGAGTTCGATGCCACGCCACTTGCGTCATTGTGCACACGTACATTTTACCACCACTCACCCACCCAACCTCTCTACAAATGGCCGTGTTCTCTCGACACGCAGTCATTACACTCGTTATTATATCAACTATTGTTGTTTATGGGACTGTGTCTAGTGTCCG
Source organism: Tulasnella sp. 403 (assembly GCA_019632305.1). NCBI lineage: Eukaryota > Fungi > Basidiomycota > Agaricomycetes > Cantharellales > Tulasnellaceae > Tulasnella > Tulasnella sp. 403. The sequence continues at coordinate 228,139 of WSTW01000002.1, read as the reverse complement.
AAACAACACTTTCCTCGACACTTCTAATCCGCTACTCGCACACCTTCCCCACCCTTCCCACGGAAAATCATATTTCGCCTCCAAGAAGAACATTTTCAACCAAGTGTTTGTTAAGAAAGCTTGGGGATGGACGTCTGCCGCTTTCTGGGCTGTATGGCTCACAGCCGATGAACACGGAGTGGCCGGTGGAGTGAAGACAATCGACGCCATTGGGAAGTGGGTCACAACAACAGCGGTATGGATGGCGTTTGCAGCTTGGTTCTTCGGTCCAAGTCTCTTCTCCCGGATTGGCGCATACAGCGGTGCCGAATGCGTCATCCAAGTTCCACATACATCGTCGCTTGACGGGACACCAGCTGCGCCGCATCTCATAACGATCCCAGCGACATTCTGCGAAGGTCGGATAGCAGTCTCCCCGGAAACTCATCCGGCACTCTTCGCTTCGCCACCTTCCTCGGGACTTGTTCTGGAGGAGTTCGGACTTCAACCTGGCTGGAAGGTGTTTCCGAAAATGTACCGTGGGCACGATGTGTCCGGACACACGTTCCTTCTGGCATTGAGCACTCTCTTCTTGGTGGATGCACTTGTGAGAGCGAGGAAGGGTCGTCTCTCTGGTTCTGCGATCGTTTCGCAGCTTGCAGCGTGGTTGCTGGTCGGGTTGTGGCTGGTTATGTTGGGGACAACGGCTCTGTACTTCCATACGTGGGATGAGAAAATAACTGGGCTACGTAAGTAAATGATACATTTCACAGAATTTCGCTGACTTGAATTGACCATGTTAGTGATTGCCATCTTGGGATACGTCGTGTCGCAGGCGCCTTTTGAGGCAATAAGCACCCCTGCCGCTTCACAGACGAAAACCAGCAAAGATTCTTGACCACCAAACCATTATATTTAACATCCGACACACACGCATTAATTTGTACACATTCTCCTAATGTACTCACGGCATGGTAATCCGACTACTTGGCTTGGCCAAGGTCATGATGCTGCGGTTTATATCGAAGAAATTCTCTTACAGTAACATATATGAGCTGTCACGCGTCGTCGGTGTGGTCAGTAACCCCATCGGTGCAATGAGGCCGCATAAACATCCACTGCCAACACGTGACAGAACTTGGAAGGAAGCCCGCAAGTACAGGACAAGATGAGACTATCCAGACTTGTCTCCGAACTCTAAATGATGCTAAATTACGTACCCGAAGATAAGAAGAACCTTGCGCGGAATGATCGAGATCTAGACTGCGATAGGCAGTGGTAAACATGGTACCATGCGATGGCGCCGTTCAGGCTAAGGCTTCGGGAACGGAATCACGGGATAGTCTATGTGCAAGGCCTGTTGTCATGCGCTCGGTCTTGAAGTCCGGTACTAGATGTATTGGGTATAAAGCGTGTTGATACACTCCAGTATTACGACTGAAATGTCCGGTTAGGGGCGTACCGCTCCTGGCGACGTTGACGATGGCGCCATATGTAGCAAATGGGCCCTGAGTTGTCGTCCATGGTTCAGAAGGAACAACAAGTTTTCTCGGAAATTCTAGGACCTCGAACCATTCATTTGTCAAGTTTGCTTGTTGGCCTCGTGGATATAAGGTGAGGGTGCGGACACACCGAGGTCCTCACCAAACGCCACCTCTCCGATAGAAAGGAATACTGGTGTAGTTAGTCACAAACATGGATTGACGTCGATCCGATGGTGATCTCGAAGGCGATGGTCAAGATTGAAAGACGGCGATGGCGATGACGATGAGGGGAGGCGTGACTGTGAGAACCGTCGAACTTTGACACACGTGTTCAAGCTCTCGGAGTCATGTGGGTACCTCCGCGTCGGTATTTGAATCACCTGACACCCAATCAAAGTCTTCGCTCCCCTCTTCACCGGATTTCCCCCTCTGCCATTTCCTGGTCCAGCTTCGAACCACCTCACCCCACCTCCCGCTCTCCCGTCCGCTTCTCGTCATTGGTGGACGTACCCTTTGCCCCACCAATCCGGACGACAACGGTCTCGATCACCGCAAGGACCAAAACACCCAACGAGAATTTTAGTTTCTGCTAGAGAGTGAACGAGTGAACATGCTGGTGAGCGGGTCTTACTGCGCCCGTGCTCCATTGGCCGCGTTCGATGTATTACGTTGCGGGTTCGAGGAGGGCGGCAGGTCGTTAGGTGGATTGCAATTCTGACTTCCTCCCTTGCATAGAACGATACAGAAGGACAAAACACTACAGAGGGAAACGGGTGAGTCTTCCCGATAAGAAGTCTACTAGATGAGAACCACTTGCTGACACACGCTTCATTGTGTTCTCTAATTTATTGGTTCGATGCTCTGGCTTCGACCTTTGTGTTCTCCGCTGGTCGGAAAAATTGCCTCAAACTACAACCCTTCGTTCTTGGACCCGCCGCCCTCAGAACGACGACTTCTGCGAATCCAGCACGACCCCAGTCGCCCACGCCCCCGCCGAGTAGTTCTCCTGGTCCAGATCAACCACCAAAGCCGACTGCGTCGGCCCCAGTCCCTCCTGCCCTCCCTCCTCCAGACGCCTCCTACGCTCATGAATCAGCGCATCACTATCAAGCTGCCATGGTAGCACTTGCCCACCATCAGCACCAACAACAGCTTCAACAAGCCGGATTGCCTCATTTGCCTTTGCCATATCCACCGCCTCATTTGCCGCCCATGCATCCCGACCAGGCTCTTCCCCCTCATCTCCAGCATGCGATGTACGGTGCCCCTCCCCCTCAGGTCAATGCCGGCACTCGACCTGAGAAACGAACAATACGCAGAAAATCAAAGACGGCACGTGAAGATGACGCGGAGGGAGGTGCGGAGGCCGACGACAAAGACGACGAGGAAGGCAGCGACGATGGGGATGATTCCGACGAATATGTTCCTGAGGGCGATGGCGAAGGAGGTGATGGGTCGGGACGGCGGGTGAGAAAGACTCGCAGAAGCAGAGGAAATGATGATGAAGATGATGAATACGAAGGTGAATATCCAATTTGCTCCTATCTCTATTTCATAAGAGCACACTACCTGTTAGGTCAACGACTGACATATGTTCCCTGTTTTGCCGATTTCTCAGATGCTGTTTCATCGGCTCACCATCCAGCGGGCCTCCCACATCCCCATCCCCATCCGCACGGAATCCCTCCTCTCCCTCCCGATCCTCATTATCAGCTCACTGCAAGTCAAACATTGTCTACTCTCGTCGGATCACAGCAGCAATCGCAATCTGGAACAGACGGCAGCTTTGTTATGCCGATCGACCCTCACACCGGCCTACCGTTTGCACCCCCGCCAGGGGCTAACGCCGCCGCCCCAACATCAAACGCCGCCGCCATCGCCGCAGCCAATTCTCGAGGCAAGAGAGGAAGAAGACATCAGAATGACGAGGAGTGGAATCGTCAACGCAAAGATAATCACGTGAGCGTCCTTCCCCTGTCCGTGTGTTTTGTAGGGACCCTCACCCCTTCTCCGCATCTTGACCCTATTCTATGTATGTCCTAACGAAACACTCATTTTGACTTTTGAAATCCGCAGAAAGAAGTCGAGAGGCGACGAAGAGGAAATATCAACGAAGGAATCAATCAATTAGCCTCGATAGTACCCAACTCTGCCGGCGGCGAGAAGGCCAAAGGGGCGATTCTTAGTCGCGCTGTGCAGTACATACACCAACTCAAGGATAACGAAGCGAGGAACATTGAGAAATGGACCCTCGAGAAATTGCTGATGGATCAAGCTATGGGCGACATGCAGGTTTGTCTTCTAAGCCGTTGAGAAGGTAATTGCATTTTGATTGAGGTCTCTTTACAGGCTCAGCTCGAAGAGTATAAGCGACGGTGGGAGGTAGAAGCCCAAGCTCGAATGACCGCGGAGCGCGAACTCGAGTCATTGAAATCCCGAGTGGCCGCACCAAACTCGTCTACGTCTGACAATGCAGAAGTCGGGCAGAAGAGGCCCCGAGTCGACTGATACCACCTTATATCTTTGAGTGAACGAAGTGTACCTCTGTGTGGACCATTTGGACGTTGTTTTCTTCCCCCCTCGTGTCGCAGGTTTTGCTTCCTATTATCTTGGCTTCCTTCCCTTTTCGTCTCTCTTCTGACTTGCTTAACTTCGACCCAGCTCGTATTTCTAGCCTTTGCAGATTGGTTCCGACCATGCGATGCCGTTGCTATGTATTTTGCCACGAGTTGTACTTCTAAACCGAAAGGCGTAACGTATACCGGTCTTTGCTACGCGAACCGGAGAGGTCAGGCTCCGGATCTGTCATGGGAAGCATGCGAAGGTTGTCGAAGGGCATATGGCGCATCGTCTGGTGCGCCCGTTGGGAGGGAGAAAGGGAGCGACTGCTTTCTTCGAGGGGTGCTCCAAAGCCGCAGGAAGGATAACTCAGTCCCCCGGTCGACTGACAAGGGGGTATTGGGCACTGGCATTAGGCATATTGGCGTTTGAATAAAGGATTGCTAAACCACTCGGACACTAATGAATATCCGGACTGAAATGCAAGCGGAAGGGACGGCTAAGAACGGGTAAATTTAGAAAACAAATCGTGGGAAGTTCAGGGGTAGGCCGGCCATGCCTTCTTCAGCTTTGACCTGAGACCTGACTTTTTGGCCCAAGGGGCTTCGGTTCTCGTCATTACAAAATTCAGCATGGCGAGACGCTTTGATCATGAACTGGACCGCTCTTCGCCGCCCCACTTCTCTCTCCCACCACAGCACTACCCGTCGCCAATTCAATCCATTGGCGGCATAATTCATTCACTCAATTCCGCTATCTATAAACCTCTCCGTTTCTGCGTTACGGATACCGCTAAGCTCTTTAGTTTCGTTCGCTCGTTTGCTTTCCTGGTTCTCTCTCCCCCCAATCGCGGTCCAGACAGCCAGTCCTCGCTGCGACACCCTCCACTTCCCTGAACATGCATTCGGCGACGCGACGCGACGTGTGGATCGTCTTTTGCTGTGCCGTCGTCCTCATCTTCCTCATCGAATTCCGATACGACTTTACGACCCGTGTTCTCGTCCTCCAACCACCCGACTCGGGTCGTTCGTCGACACCCACTCCGCCGCCTTCGCCGCTCGGAGCTCCCATAGACGACGACTCATTAAGCGACGCGAACGATGGACCGCAATTAGACGAATACGGAGAACCCATTGATGCGGTCTCGAGTTTACCTCCCGCGCGTCGCCCGCATCATCATCATCATAAAGGGGATACGGGACCCGTGCACGGTCACGGACGCGGCAGGCATCGACATGGGAACGCATTGGGAGCGTCGTCTGCCGCGCTCGGAGCTGCTTCCGCAAAAGCGACCAAGGAGCGCAGAGTCGGCGAGGACAAGATCGTATGGGGGACAGGCGAAATGCCGTACACCACGCTCGTTCGACACGCTCCAGGTTAGCCCTATGTTCTAACACGGTTTTTGAAATAAAACTGAATTGGATTGGGCTGAATATAGGGTACACGATATTTGATAATCTCTATATGCGGAACGGGACGTTCTATCTGGTCAAGTCGGACACACGCCCCACCCCGTTTCCGGACATCCGGATGATGATTTCGAATGGCGCCGCGATGGGTGCTCACGATCGCGAACCGACCGAGGAACATATGAAAGTGATTACTGCTACGGAAGCACGGAGGCTGTTCGGCGAGCATGCGAGTCGAGTGGACGGCACGAGTGTAAGTCCTACTTTTAGCCTTGGCGGCGGACCCTTTGACCCTGTTTGCTGACTGCGACCTGCGGACACAGTTTGTGTGCTATGACCACGGTGAATGTACGTTCATCATCCATGTCGAACTTTACGTTGCATCGCTGACAACTGTACTGTTTTATAGTCTTCTCCCACTACTACCATTTCAGTGCCGAGATACTCTTTGGCCTCTGGCGGACCTACTCGTCTCTCGATCTCGCCGTCTTGCCTTCAGGGCGGACCAACCTCGAGCCACCGAGACGGCTCATCGCCCCTCACATTGCCGAAGAGAAATGGCGCGACTATGCCAAGATGAACCAATATGTCCTCCGTGCTACCTTCCCCTCAGCAGGCCTTGAACTCCGACACCGGTGGGAGGATCGCGTCGAAACGATGAGGACCTTTTACTTTGACCGTGTCGTTCTTGGAGACCGCGCGGCTGCCTCTCGAGGGGAGGACCCCAGGAACGTCGAAAAGATGACGTTCCACGCTGACAAGCTGCCCAAGAGCCCTCACTGGTGGAACCCCATGAGAAATAACGTCTTGGCCTTTAGCGGCGTGGACAAAACCGCGAAATCCAAGCCCGTCATTACGTATGTCACAAGACAGAAGTGGGGCCGGAGGATGCTGGCCAGGGCAGATGACGATAAACTCGTGGCAGGACTTCAAGGACTGCGGAAAAAGTACGGTTGGGAAGTCAATATCGTTTCCATGGAAGAGTTGACTCGTGATGAGCAAATCCGGCTTGCTGCTCGCACGACGGTAAGCCTCATCCCGCTTCAAAGCCCCAGTTACGAGAGATGACGGGATCGCTGAGACAGATTCTTATGGGCGTGCACGGAAACGGGCTTACTGCGTTACTTTGGATGCAACCGGAACCGCGGACTACTGTGATGGAATTCTTCGCTCCGAATGGACTTGTGGAAGACTATAAACTTACTGCCAGGATGCTGGGCATCAAGCATTATGCTTTTTGGAATGATAGGTAAGTCGCTCGAGGTTACACCCTAGCATTCCTTGAGTTGATCCGACGTTGCTCTTAGATACGTCACTTTCCCGGATGTCCCAAGCAAAGCCGACCTGCCCGCCCATGGGATGCCAGAAACGTTCCACAGTAACGACATCCCTATCAACGCTGACCTCGTCATCAAACTGTGCATTGAGAGATTAACGACGCCATCCCCATAAGCACCATACTTACCTTACTTTACTCATCATACTCACTGCCACTCCCCCGCCCGATCTGCTACTTTACTTCCAATCTACTACTATCCCGCACTCTCTATGCATCTACACTGGCGTTTTTTCGTCTATCTCATCGGACTTGCTACTCGGACATTGACACACCATCGATTTTCTTTCTTTTTGGTTCGTTATCTGCATTGCAAACATTCGTTTACTACTTGTTTCGTATGATATGCCTTGGGCAACATCGCACACACGATATTGATTGCAATACCCCCGAGTTCTGCAGAAAGGCTCGTCCTGAAATCATCGCACGGTGCGCCGTCATCCATCAGTGTCACCCTCGCAGCTACAGACGTACGCTATCCCGTATGGGGTTGCTGGGTCGTTTGCAAACTATTCCGTCCTGTATGGTTGATTTGAAGGTGAGTGGGTGGTTCCCACAATCATCAACGCGTGACCATGGCGTCGGGCTCGCTGCTTAGAAATTTCCATTTTGAACAGCTGTAGAAGTGGTGAATGGAACAAACGAGTGTGAGGGTCCACCTTGCCCTAAATAGCAACCCCACACAAGCACTCTAATAAGCTACGCGATTCGGTTAGACCAACAAGGTATATATGAGCGGTAGGCGGTGACTCCAAAAGATGTAGGGAGAATGAAGACGGTAGAAAGTCAAGAGGGGTACCTGGGAGAGGCGGCGAGAACGAGGTCCCAGGACCTTGCAGAAAACCCGGCAAATACTCTAACAGCAGAAATACGGCGAAGGAGACGATAATATCACACCTTGACACCCTCCCGAATGGAGGTGGTTGGAGCAAGCACGTGCGCGATACGTCGACAAGGACGTGAGAACCTGTGTTCGATTTTTTGCCTGTACATAAAGCCAAACTCTACCCAAAGTGATTCAAATCTCACCCACCCCCTTCATCAGTCAGTACTTCATCCTCCAGCTATATCGAAATCAATGGATGACGCCGATCTTTACAGTGGTAAGTTGCTCTATCTGTCTCTGCAACAACGGCTCATAGTTCACTTCCTCCAGACTTGTACGGAGCCGACTATGACGAAGATGCCACTGCGCAGAAAACGACTCCTGAGGCCGTAAACGGCACGACAGACAAAGGCAAGGACAAGGCACCTGATAGTGTATCCAACGCCTCAACGACGGACGCAAAGCCAATACCCTCAGCAGTCGATAGCCAACCGGATAAGAAACCGGCTCCAACCAGCTCTGCTAACCAACCACAGCCGATCCCCACCAGTGCCGCACCACCGCCTGTCACCAACTCGATCGCCACATACACGAGTCGCGATGGAAATGAAGATATGCACAGCTATTCTAAGCAATACTCTAACCAGCAATCGTTGCAACGTCAACCTCAGGGGATGGGCCAAACCGGTGAGGCACCGCGACAGGTTGCCACCTACTTAGGGTCCCGTGAGGCAGATGAGTCTGAACACACCATTCGGCCCTCCGAGATGCGTGACGAAGGGTAAGCTTCTTCCATCCTCATCTACTCTCCATTCCTATTACAGGGAGATGTGCTTGGTCGTTGCAACAAGGAGGAGGTCATCGGGTGGTAGTCGACATCCTTCCAGTGATTATTACGCTACGCTTCCTCGTCAGTGCTAGCATAGACTTGCTCGTCGCCTCGCTAGTCCACCGTCGTCGTACAATCTCCGTACGCCTACTACCAAGTTGTAGACAAGCTAAGCACAGACAAGTACCCTATTTCCTTAGTCTCTTCCTGTCTATCCGCATCCTCGTATCCTACGTAGCGAGACACTAATGATACCTTTTTATTGACACATGCGTTGCACCATCAATCGTCCGATCCTCCCGGCCCGCAATCATCTCCGTTGACATCCGTTATTTTCTTGTCGGTAGAAAAATGTTTGTTGGCGGCTTGAATTGGGAGACCACCACTGGTATGTCTTTGGACCCTCGGATAGTCTAGTTGTGTACTTACTACTGGTAACTAACCGTATTTAGAGTCGCTCACTAAGTACTTCTCGCAATTCGGCAAGATTGATGCATGTACTATTATGCGTGACGCCAACGGACGGTCCCGTGGCTTTGCTTTCTTGACGTTTGAAGACCCGGCCGCTGTTAACGCAGTCATGGTTCGCGAGCATTACCTCGACGGCAAGATCGTATGTATAGCATTTGGTTACTTCTTTCACCTTAGTAATCGTTCAACACCGGCTTGTATTCCTACATTAGATCGACCCCAAGCGAGCCATCCCGCGCCTTGAACATCAACGTACACAAAAGCTGTTTGTGGGTGGGCTGGCACCGAGTGTCACGGCCGATACACTCCGCACCTACTTCTCTCAACACGGGAATGTTATCGACGCGACTGTCATGGTCGACCGCGAATCTGGGCGAAGCAAAGGTTTTGGTTTTGTCACCTTTGAAAGTGGAAATTCTCTGGATCACCTTCTAGGGCATGGTATTGCGTTAGATGGAAAAGTGGTATGTATAATGCCGCACTTTGAACCTCCATTTCACGCTGATTCGCCGTCATCTTAGATTGAAGTCAAACTCGCACAACCTCGCTACGCCACCCAACGCCAACGCGAAGGAGGCGAAGGGTTCAATAGCGGCGGCAACAACCAAAACTTCAGCGGCGGCACCCCCATGAGCGGTAGCACAGGCGCCTCTCAAGCTGGTTCTTCGTCAGGAGGCAGTCAGCCTGCGTTCGACGCCCAGGCGATGGCCAACCTGTACCAGCGCATGATGAGCATAGCTCAAACCGGTGGATTTATGGGTGCCATGATGGGCGGTATGGGCGGTATGGGTCCCGGTATGAGTCCCGGTATGGGCATGGGACGTGGTATGGGTATGGCCCCTGGGATGGGCGGGATGGGCATGGGCATGGGTGGCATGGCTCCTGGAATGGGTGGTGGAATGGGTGGCGGTATGGCCGCAGGCATGGGAGGAATGGGAGCGGGAATGGGAGGCGGAATGATGGGCCCCGTAAGTCACTTGCCCATCTCTCCTTTGATCAGGTTTCTGACGTCTCAGTTCGGGATGGGTATGTCACAGGGCGGAGGAGGAATGGGCCGAGGTGGTCCGATGATGGGTAATTCGGGTCCTAGTGGGCCAGGTGGTCCAGGAATGGCGGTACCCCCGAGAGGACCTCGCGCTGCGATAGCTCAAGGACCTCAGGGTCAGCAAGGTGGTCCCGGAGGTGCTGGTCCAGTGCGCTACCAGGGTTCCCGAGGCCAGAACACTTATCACCCTTATGGACGCTCGTAAGGTGGACGTACCGCCCTTTCTTCCGTTTCTCCTCTTTTATTAGATGGCCGGATTTGGTTATATTGTAATCGCTTCTGTTACCCTTCTTTCTCCTTCCTCTTTCTCAAAAATCGCGAGTCGGAAAGACCGCTCGGTAATTCTCTTTCTTGTTCTTTATGCCTGTATCTCTCAAGCTAAGCATATGTACAAGCGCAATGCTATTCCCAACAATTCATATTCTAAACCCACTGCGTCAATGAGCGAGCTTGGTGTTGGGATCTCAATCGGACCTCCATCCTCTCATTTTGGCGATTAACCGCAGCGGCGCATCCACCTCATCCCCACTCACAGCCAACTCCTTAAGCTTCTTGCCTCCCTCTTCATCACTCATCTCACTGAGCTCCTTCCACCGTTCAAGTTCGTCCCACTCGACGTTCATAGCCCGAACGATGTTCGACAGGTACCCCAAGTCCGACGACAGTTGAGCAGCACCGTCTTGTGAAAGCGTGCGGATGGAGGGCAACACCGTTGAAGTAAGGTAGGAAAGCAAGGAAAGCGTTAACGAGGAAAGCCATGTCGAGGACACCATTTCAGGCGTCAGGACAAGAGTCGGTGGAGGGGGAATGTTGATCCTTGGTTTCGGTTGACTTCCACTGGACGCAGATGATAGCCTCCGCCGTTGGGGCTTGGGGCTCACTTCTGGTTCATCGCTTTCTGTCGTCCCAGACAGCAACCTCCTGAGGGACTCGGTATCGACGAATGGGAGGGTCTCGATGGAGAAACCCAACGCGTCATCGTCAGCGTGCAGTTCGAACATCCTTGGTAAGTTGAGTAAACCCTCGGCAACGCGTTGGATCGTTGGAGTAGGAGACAGTGAGAACGTAGGGATCTGGAGGTCGTAGGTTGCCCCGGCCGCGCGTTGCTTGGGGCGTTGCTGTGAAGTCCAAGATAAACCGGCATATGTAGCAAGCTGGCCGTGCAAGGGAGATAAGATGATGTTTTGGAGGTAGGCTTGTGTGGATTTAGTAAACGTTGTGATAGCTGTCTGTGATCCCTTCAGCAGGAAGGGGGAGTCTGGCATTGGTCCACCTGCTGGGCTGGGTACAGCGCCGTCGGAACCTGGAGTGAGAGCTGAGCCTGATAACGGGTTTGCGCTGTTGACAGAGGATGCAAGGGTAGAGACACCTTGCTGCGAATCCCGGATCAAGCCATCCAAGAATGAACTCAGTTCTGCCGAGTTGAGCGTAGACTGAGTGAGAAGTTGGACCTCTCCTTTCGTCGTGCCGGGCAGGAACAGCCCAGAAGGATCCATTCTGGAAAGCTGAATCATTCCCGCGAATTGGAGGAAAGTCGTCTTGATTTTGCCATCGACGACGCGGAGTCGGTCGCGCATGGCCCGGCAAGCTTCCAGGATGTGCAACGATTGTTGGAATGCGTCCCAGTCCTCAGCGGAATAGTCCAACTCTTGATAGGTTTGCGCCGGCTTTTGGCCATCGGACGTATCGATATTGAGGTATTTTGCCATGAGTACTTGGCTTTTGGATGCGTCGAGCAGTGATGAAAAGGCATGGTCGAAGGCATGGATTAGGCCCAAGGCACCATATCCATGGGTGAACACCATGCATCGCTCTAGCGTTTCTTCAGCCATATCGAATATCGCGGCCGAGCGTTCCCTCAACAACCTAGCGTTGTCGCCCCCCGTATCCCCTGACAGGGGCTTGTTAGGCGCAGACCGATCCATAAATTTCTTGAGAGACTCCTCTAGATGTCTCTTTTCGAGTGCCCCGTACTCCGCTTGGAAATCGATGAATGGCTCGAAAAGGGCTTGCTCCCAAGCACCCATGCCTCCAATCGGACCACCCAGCCCTTGAGGACCACTGATAGAGCCTGATCTTGTGGGTCCTAACCTCCGCGAGAGCGACATCCTCTTCGACGTGCGACGGGATACTGGTTTACCCGGTGTCTGCGGCTTTTCATCCGATGTGGTGCCCACTGAGAATAACGCACTGTATCCCGCACTCTCCAGAATTTTGTCTGTGGCCACAGCGAATTCTTCTGCCGACTTGAAGGCCTGGATGAGGTGAGGTAACGCAATTGGTCCGTAATGCTCAGACATCGAGGAAAGACGTTGCGGGAGGGATGGGTTGAGGGCGTCGATAGTGGACTGGATGAAGGAGGACAAGGTTTGTTGGGGATCGGGAAAGATGGATACTGTATAGGACCTCTCTTCCTCTAGGAGGGTTTTGAAGTCACCGAGGAACCCTTTCAGAAGTGCGGCAAACGTCCTAAGCTCCGTTGTGGAGTCCGTCGTAGTGGAATCGCCTTCCCCCTCGCAGTCTATCAGCCTGGCGTTAGACCACAGCTCCACAAGGCCCTTTCGCCGGCTTGTGAAGTAGTAGTTACGGAACTCGACCTCTCGCTGGATATCACTGAAGATATCATAGTAACCCTTGCAAGCCGCGACATCCCGCTTGTTGATCGCCGCCACCAAGGCGGAGCTCAAGGCAGCTTCGAGCTGATTTTGGAGAGAGATCATCAAAGCGCGACGGCTTTCATATTCTGGGGTGTTGGAAAATAGCGCGAGGGACCGTGAAGCCTCGGAAAGGCGAGACGCAGCTGATGCGTAGGATTGTGTCAAGAGTAGCGTCGTGATTTCGGAGTCGAGTGTGGACCAGGCTTCGGCTTCCCTAAGAACCGAGTACGTTTTCTCCATGGCAGCCTTGACTGTATCAAGATAGTGTAGTCGCTCCAGGACTTGCTTGGTATCCAACGTGTCCAGGTCCTCCGTAGCACTTGGCGACCGACGGCTTTTTTCGATGCTCTGAAGGGCGTCTTGTAGGGACAAAGCGGACTCGCGCATAAACTGCAGATCGTACGTCAAGCGAGGGATCGTACGGGATATATCATCGATTGCTTGTTCGAGCTGTGAGGAAGTGTCTTGCGCTGCAACATCAAGCCTTGTTGCTAAATGTTGGACCTGCTTGTCGAGCCCCGTAAGGTCGAGGGACGATTTGGTAACATTAGGACTTGATTCTGGTGTTTCTTTCGTATCTAGTAGGTTGTTGATCCACCCGGCAATGTCATCGGCATAATCGTCCAGCGATGCTGCCAGCTCAGCTGAGGGAGTAAAACTCGGAAGCACCGCCGCATCTGAAGATGCCATATTCGTGAGCTTAATTCAAGGTATTAGCCAACGAGAATGTACTTAATGAATTCTCAATCGCAACTCACGGGGATGGGGGAATCGCGTTTCGGGAGTCGAACAACCACGTGGGACAATCAAGTCACCGAAACGGAGAGGAACCTGAGCTCGCCATCCATCGAAGCTTTTCTCGTCTCATCGGTTCATCATCCATACAAAACATATATTGCGGAACACATCGAATACTATACTGGGACTTGCGGAACCAACAATGTCCCGTATTTCGGATCGTCAATACGATACGCCGACACTGTGAGGGTGTCGATCAGGTCCTGGGGCGACATTTGGCCATACGCCGCTGAGAGGTAAGGCATATGGTCAAACAAACGGTGAAGTAGAATGAGAAAGACTACTAACATAGAGTGACAGCTGCAACGCCAGCTACAAGTGGAGCAGAAAAGCTAACAAAGAAGTCGGTTGAACTGATGCCGCAGTCCCAGTAAAGCAGATATACTAACCTACTACCACCCAGCCTCAACCTGGACGTCCTATCGACAATCGAAGCGACTTCGACGTTCTCACCTATTTCCCAGAAGTTGACGCCTAGGCCCCAGTTTGAGAGAGGGGATTTTTGCTCAGTTTCCGTAAGATATCCGGTGGTCAGGATCGGTGCGCCCTTCAACCACCTGTCGTCGATTTCAATCCCTTCATTTCCAGCTGATCTCACAACGTGAATACCAGCATCGGTGAGCTAAATCCATGGAGATGCTATGTCAGCAAATCGGCAGCCTCGAGGTATCCGCACCGGTTTACCGTTCTGATGACTTCGCCCCATAAAGGCAAAGCGTCGATACCAGACCTTTGGGTGCTACCCAGTGACAGATTAACGATTGAAGGTCTTGAGGAACCGGTGTCTTTCTCGGTTACGAATACGTAGTTAAGGCCGGCCAAAACGTAGGAAAATGTAGTGATTTTGGAATTCACGACTTTGACCGAAATAATCTCGGCCTTTTTGGCTGGTCCGAGAGTAATACCTGCAGCAGCTGATGCAACGGCAGTGCCATGTCCGAGACGATCCTCGCAGAGGGGGTCATCAAATTCGACACTGAAGCCGCAGCGGGCACGGCTTTTGCCACTACTCGAAGGATCCGTCTCATCGGCCCATTGCTCGTGATCGAGATTGATACCGCTATCGACCACGTAGATCTTAACTGAAACGGAAAACGATGGTCCTTAGCTAGAAGTGACGAAGGAGAGTGCATTCATCTTACCACCAGTTCCAGCGCTGCTGTGGTACTCATATATGAAGGGAGGCGATTGACGAAGCCGAGGATCCTGGGACGACAAGCGTGCTAGTGCAAGTGGGGCTGACGTCCTGTCGAGAGCACGATGTGAATAACCCCTACGCATGGAAGGTTATAACAAACAAATTGCATACTGCCTGATAAACTCAGCTGCATTGAATGGCACTTCTTCGTCTTGAACAACGTATTCTACGCTGTCCTGATCCTCTTCCAAGATACTCAATATATCTTTCCCTTTCTTCTTGGGGGGTGAGATAGCCACCGTAATCGCGTTGAAAAACTAGGGGTTGCTCATCAACGACAGTAACCGAAGTTTCCGAGAGCGAAGTGAGCTCACTCTGGGATCATAGTAATATATGACATTACTCCTCAAGGAAACACCGTATACCTTGGTCATCTTTGTGAAGAAATCACTTCGGGTGGTAGTTCCTTTCAGTTTGATCTAGCAAGAGATCACCCACTCAGATCCACAGCCATCGTACCAAATGCCGTACTCACAATATAATGTGGAAGAGCCGAGGGGTTGTTGGACTTGAAGATCTGAGCCGCATTTAGTGGAGAAACAAGGATCGACAACAGGCCAAGGATGGAGAAAATATGC
Source organism: Tulasnella sp. 403 (assembly GCA_019632305.1). NCBI lineage: Eukaryota > Fungi > Basidiomycota > Agaricomycetes > Cantharellales > Tulasnellaceae > Tulasnella > Tulasnella sp. 403. The sequence goes on along the minus strand of WSTW01000002.1, from coordinate 212,970 downwards.
ATCATTATGCAATATAATGTAGGTGAAGAACGAAGGAAAAGTATTATTGGTGAAGAGGTTAACGTAGTATGCAAAAGGAGAGCAGCTGGTTGATATGCTTTAAAGGCATCATGACCCGGGGGCTGTACTTGCGGAACAAGAGCGTCTCATATGCAGACCATCGGCAACAAGGCACGCATGAAACAAGGCAGAAATTACGTGCATCCAACATGTGTGGAAGGGGCTTGATGGTTGTTTCAGCGGGGTAAGGCCTACGGGCTCGTGGGTGGTAAAAGATCTCGTGCAGCCGTGGCGAGGTGATAACTGGCCCACTGCCATTTATTGGGAAGTAGCGCTGGTTTATAAAGAAGTCAAATGTGGCGCATGGTGACTGTCCCGCACCGCAGGTTGAAGCTGAAGCACTCCCATGTATCAACCGGGCCCCAGAACGAAAGGCGCACGAACGACGAGGTCGGCCACCAGAGTAGTACATTCCGCGAGATGTTGGAGGTAGAAAATCTGGAGTGTGTTTCGCTACTGCCGAGGAATAGGCGAAACTGGTTCAGAAGGGCAGTACGAACATTCGCCCAAGGTTGAGTTTCCAGACGACGGGCCTACTAGAACTAAAACCGGTGTTGGTGTAAAGTACGAGTCGGGAAGCTGAGTAGGCAACGTCGGTCGTTCATCGGTGAGGGGATGGTTGCTGCGATTCAGACCGCACGAGCTACTGCAAACACGCTCAACGACGGTTCGAGTTCGACTGTCACACATGGGAGGACACGACGTTATCGCTATCTGCTTTCATTGTTATTATCTCCGCCACCTGGACTACGCGACAAAGCAGCTCGTGATAGAAGAAAAAAAAACTCATGAGGAAGAGGAATTGAAAGAATAAACAAATGCCTCAGAAGCGTACAGAACATAACCCTCTACAATTCATCGTGGGAGCGGTGGTCCTCACTGTCACCACCAAAGGCCTGGGCCGTGATGGGTTGGATGACAGCCTGGATCTCGGCGAGCTTCTCCTCGAATGCATCGGCATCGGCGGTCGATCCGTTGGAATCGATCCAGTCGCTAGCGTCCTTGATGGCCTCGAGAATCTTCTCCTTGTCGTCCTCGCTGAGCTTGCCACCAAGACCGTCAGAGTCGGAAACCTGGCTCTTGATGCCCCACACGAAGTTCTGAAGGTTGTTGAGAGCCTCGATCTTCTTGCGGTTTTGCTCATCCTCAGCGGCGAAGTCCTCGGCCTCCCTAACCATGCGCTCAATCTCCTCCTCGGACAGACGGCCCTTGGAATTGGTGATCTGGATGGATTCTTTCTTGCCAGAGCTCTTATCTTCGGCGCCAACCTTGAGGATACCGTTGGCGTCAATTTCGAAGGAGACATCGATCTGAGGAACACCGCGGGGAGCCTTAGGAATTCCATTAAGGTCGAACTTGCCCAAGAGGTTGTTGTCCTTGGTCAAGGCACTGGATATCGAAGTCAGCTACTGTGATGCTCGCCGGCCAAGAAAGCACGCACCGTTCACCCTCGTAGACTTGGATAGTAACAATTTCTTGGTTATCGGCGGCGGTGGAGAAAGTCTGGCTCTTCTTGGTGGGAATGCTGGAGGTGGTTGGAACACGGTGAGGATGATATGGAAAGCGAAGGTAGTATAGATACGTACACAGTGTTGCGGGGGATGATCTTGGTGAAGACACCACCAGTGGTTTCAATACCAAGGGTGAGAGGGCAAACGTCGATCAAGAGAACGTCGCTATGGCCATCATCACCACCGAGGATACCACCTTGGATAGCAGCACCCCAGGCAACAGCCTCATCAGGATTGATACCCTTAGAGGGTTCCTTGCCGTTGAAGAAGTCCTTGAGGAGTGACTGGACCTTGGGGATACGGGTGGAACCACCAACGAGGACGACCTACAGGGTAAATGTTAGCTTAGGGCTTAACATAATGACGGGATGGTACCACTCACGTCATCAATGTCTTCCTTCTTCATGCCGGAATCCTTGAGAACCTGCTCGACAGGCTTAAGGGTCTTGCGGAAGAGGTCATTGTTAAGCTCTTCGAACTTGGCCCGGGTGAGTGTCTCAGAGAAGTCATTGCCGTTTTCGAAGGACTCGATTTCGAGGCGGGTGGACATCTGGGAAGAGAGAGTACGCTTGGCCTTCTCTACTTCACGCTTGAGCTTGCCAAGAGCACGATAGTCGCCGGTGACGTCGGTACCAGTCTTCTTCTTGTACTGCTTGACCATATAATCAATGACGCGGTTGTCAAAGTCTTCACCACCAAGGTGGGTATCACCAGCGGTTGCGAGCACCTCAAAGACCTACAAATAGCAGGTAAGCAATAAGCTAGGATGGGGGAGTGAGAGTGCACGTACGCCATCGTCCACGGACAGAAGGGAGACATCGAAAGTTCCGCCACCAAGGTCATAAACGATGATGTGGGATTCGTCGGTACCACGGGAGTTCTTCTTCTTGTCCAGACCGTACGCGATGGCGGCAGCGGTGGGCTCGTTTACGATACGGAGAATGTTAAGACCAGCGATGGTGCCGGCATCCTTGGTAGCCTGGCGCTGTGCGTCGTTGAAATAGGCGGGGACGGTGACAACAGCGTTGGTGACCTTCTTTCCGAGGTAAGCCTCAGCGGTTTCTTTCATCTTTCCAAGAACCATGGCAGAAATTTCTTCCGGAGTCTGTGAGGAGTGAAATCAGAGCCATTTACATCGGCTGAACGTTGATTCAGATCGCCACGTACGAATTCCTTCTTCTCGCTCTTGTGTTCAACCTGGATGACAGGACGTCCAGCGCGGTCGATAATAGCGAAAGGCCAGTGCTTCATATCCTTCTTGACATCAGACTCGCCAAACTTCCGGCCAATGAGACGCTTGGCGTCAAAGACTGTATTTTTTGGGTTGGTGTGGTACGCGTTCTTGGCGGCATCCCCAACTCTGAAAGATCAGAAATATGAGGCCAATATAGGGACTCGGAGGATATATATACTTACAACCGTTCCTCGTCAGTAAATGAAACCCATGATGGCGTGATACGGTGACCCTGGTCGTTGGCAATGATTTCCACCCGACCATTTTTGGCGACACTGGATACGGTAAGATCAGACAAACGATACACGATGAATGGAGAGATACACGTACCCAACGCAAGAGTACGTAGTTCCAAGATCAATACCGATGACAGTTCCAACAGCCTCGTCCTCTTTGAGGACCTTTTGGTCAGCACGCACTGAAGGTGCAGATATTAAGAGAACGGCGAAGAGGGCGACGAAGAGTAAAGAAAAAGGAGAAGCTAGTCTCGATGCAAGCGTTGGTGTCCGTGAACGACGCATTGTTGTCGTGGAGGAAGGGGGGGAAGGGGAAGGGTAGTGGTGAGGGTGAGGTGTCGGACTGAACTGGGATTTTATTTCTCTTCAGGCTGTCGACGTGTCAACTCCCCCCGCCACCGCGGATGATGTAAGCATCATCGGGTTTCCCTTTGAAACGCGTTTCCCGAGTGCGTGGCATCTCCCTAAGCAGACGTGTAACCGCCTCAACATTTTACGTGGCCGGTTCTCGACTTGCCCCGACGGCGGCGCCACGTCGATTCTGGCAATACTGCCACCGACATCGCCATCAGCAGGTTGCACTGACGACCGAATGATTACCGCGGAATCCGTCAGAACACCGCACTAGAATCGCCTCGAGGCAGGCATTCATTAAGCTCATTGATTATCGTCATCTAACAGTCTACCGTCTTGGGGATCGCCACCGCGGCTATCGGAAGTTAGGACCGACATTCCCTCGGAGTTGAGCGGAGTTGTTGACGGTAAACTATATAAGATCACTGGAAAATTTAACGAAGAGTTCCCTAGGTTCTTCCCAATCAAAAGCTGCCAATGACGATACCTCTGGGGCAGGGAGATGAGTTTGTCCTACGTGGACAAGCGCTGACATCGCCCGCCCGGCCCCACTCTCCTTGTTACACAACGGGGCGGGCTTATTCACAATCTGATGGCGCGACGCTTTTCGATTGTCAAGAATCTTATTGACTTCCGATTTTCTTGCCCTATTTTACGGCCTTGCAGTCATAAATCTGCTTTGGCCCTCTCATCTACCTTTCCCTTTCGATGTTTTATTGTCATCTCTGGGCACTGCAATGTTATTCCCGATCGCAATATGTTGCATCTGCTATTGCTACTACAAGTCATCTATGCTTCTGGATTGGGGTTGCATTCTTTGAACAAATGGTCGCCGAACCAAAACACTACTGTACGCACCAAGATTGTCACCAGGGTTGGTTCTGTGCAGGCAACTTGTTCAACGACACATCTAGCTCCCAGTCTCCTGTTCTCTTGGCCCAAAGGTAAACCTTCCACCCCCAGGAATTCGTCATCGGGACTGGGCCTCGATATCCACTTTGCAGACCGACAGCACAAAGCCTGTCGTATTTTGCCTGCGAGTTGAATTCCCTCATAATCAATGCCCTCAATCCACCTTCACCCTTCCTATCGTACATCAACAGTTGGGATGGGGCTGTAGAAGCGAACTGGACTTTGATTATGAACGGGTTCTCTCCGTGTTTATTTGGGATGACACCTTGATGATCTTCAGGTCGTGGATCGCGTTGTACAGGGTCATGGGCGTTGAGTATGGTAGTGAAACCTTCTCGGCATGTAAAAGTGTAGGGTTCCCAGGTCGCTCCCCGGAGGTCCTGGCACGTCAAGCGATGGTTGGGTAAGTCCTGCTCGAGACATCCTAATGTGCAAACGCGTGGTACCTTAGCCAGTAATTCTGGATTTAAAGGCCGGAAGGCAGACTTACCCTGACTACAGTAAGGCACGACTTCATTTGCACGGTGAGTGGCCGAAGAAAGGAGAGTTGGCTATACGAGCGACTCACGATGGCAACGATCGCAGCGAGTGCCAGACGTCTTGCCGCAGACGACACAGGTCCTGTCTACGCTTAGTGTGGCTATGTCTGTGCGGCGGATGGCGCAAATAGGTAGGATGAATGATCTTTCGAAACCTTGATCCCGACGCGATCGAGGCTGGCGATATGCTTTGGGGATTCGAGGAGCATTCAACTCTAGGAATTGCAGAAGGAGTACTTGCGCGAGGATTCCGCAAGGGATTTTCTCCGGGGTGACTGGGTCACGACGCTCTTTACCTTCAGTTGGAAGGCCGTCGCGATAACGAACCATTAAAATCGGAGTCTTGTCATCAAACCGCTTCACTTCGACGACCTAAAGAGGGCTATTGGTTAATCAAACCATACACTTCACGTCCATAAAACTCTCAGACTCTTACTCGGATTTGGACAGCGAAGTTCGACTGGTTGGGATCTGCCAGTATGAACTCTGTTTTACCTCGATCGAATCCTTCTCCGAGAGCCGAGACAATATAGCGCAACGACATAAATGCGCTCCGATCTTCCGTCTGGGTAGACGTTGTTGGGACTCCTGAGGCGGGCGAGGCCAATCTATTCCATGCCTCACCCAAGGTATATCTCTCTATCGCCTCGCCTACGGATCCGGTCGCCCATTGCTCGAGTGCGCCGAATTCAATTGTATTTGGTCCATGCATCACAGACGTGATGCTCTGGGCAGCATCAAGCGCTTTGTCGACCTTCCCTTTGAGGCTTTTCGCCGTCTGAGTTGTCTCGGTATGTTGTTGGACGTCCATAGATAGGAGGATCTTCAGATACATGTCTCGAGAAATATTACGTGCCATGATTCAAAGCTAACAGACGCAAAAGATTAGTTGATCGGAAGACGGTAATGAAGGGCAGAAGGATGTCCCGGAAGTTGGTCACGTGCATGAGTTGATGGGCGTTTCGGAGTTTTCACCGAAGGCAGCTGTTCGGATCACTCAACGACACAAGCCCGATATGTAGAGCCGCTACAAGGGATGTTTCTCGGCTACATCACGCTGTCTTTCACGCGTTCCAAATGCATCACCAGCCACTGGGTATCGGGGGGTTAAAAGGGACGGCCTGCCAGCTGTACCAACCTCTTCAGCTTTCCACTTTCTGTTCTTTGCTACTTTTTTTCTCCGCCCACTAATTACTTCAAAACCTACAATCTTTACCGCCGCTTCTATGATACAACATATCATTCTTTCGCTAATATCCACCTTCTACTTGAGATGCGTCTATGCTGCTGTTCCGCATTGGAAAATACCCGGCGCACAAGAGCATATCGTATATGTTCCAGTTCTCACACTCGAGACACCTTGGAGCTCAGCCTTTTCTTTGTAGGTCAAGCTCGGCGATGCAACGGACAAGGCCACGTATCTAGCAGCTCTCAAGCAACGCTTTCAACTCCCTTCAGAAGCTATTTTGTTTGATTATGACCCCAACGTAACGTATCTGTCGATAGCTTTCCTCTCATCGTTGCAGAGGACTTCTTCAATAGTTCATCAACGCCTTCGCCGTAAGGATCGACAGTGGAAGTCGAGACGCCCTCGACCAAATTTTATCAGACGTAACCAATGTTCAATATGTAATTGATGACGCCAGCTTGCAGCCAGATGGGTTGACGTACACGCAGTAGGTGACCATTTTCAACTACCTAAGCTGCCATCGTAACCCTGTGCTCTCCGTATTTGTAGAAAGGACGCTCCGGCATTTTTGGCTCGCATGTCATCTCGAGACTCCTTCCTTCACAGCAGCACATACATCTACCCTGGTACCGCCGGGGAAGGTGGTGAGTGGATCATCATTCCGAGACCTGTAACCGGTTGACGAACCTTATAACGACGACAGTTGACGTCTACGTGGTCGACTCGGGGGTGAATATCGGACATACAGAATTTCGTACTTGGTCTCGCGTCTCGCGTGCCAAATGCGGCTTCAGCGTTACCTCGGACAAGAACTGTGACGACTTGAACGGTCACGGGACCTCCGTTGCATCCCTCGCAGCAGGCAATTCATTTGGCATTGCCAAGAACGCTAATATCATTGCTATCAAAATCAGGGGAGACGACAACCTGGCGACACTAGCCAGAGAAGTGGCCGGGATGGCTTATATTTACGCTACTGCTCCATCGACTAGGAGGCCTTCCATTGTTACCTACTCGATGAGAACGGTGTTTGGAGATGGCTCCAACGAACCTCCCCTTCTCCTGGACGTGGTGGCCAAGGCACGTGCGATTCAGCATACTGCACACTCGGTGGCTCATCCTCTTGCTTCAGCTTACCGGCATTGGCATCCACTTCATCAACAGTGCCGGAAACTCGGGAAAGCGTTTGGCAGATGCATATTGCGGCGAGCTACCTTTCATTACCGTTGGCGCGTTGGACACCGACGACGCCCAAGCTGGCTTCTCAAACTATGGCCCTTGTGTCAAATTCTGGGCAAGGGGGGAGGGAATCAAGACCGCGTGGATCTCGAACTCAAACGATGTCAAGGATAACCTGAGCGGAACCAGGTACTATGCTTCATCCAATAGGCATCCTTCTTTGGGCTGACCAGGACCCCCGTATAAGCTTTGCTACACCTCTAGTCGCTGGAGTTGCAGCTCTTATCCTCGGTAAGTCGGACAGTCTTCAGTTAACGCCACCGGGCTCACCACCAAATGCTAAACGAAATATAGCCGAGAAAGGGACGATGCCCCCCAGAACTTTAATCACGGAGCTTCAGAAAGGCGCGTATGCGATGGATGGCTACTGGAAGAACGAGCCTATCACCTACATGATTCCTCAAGCGCCGCGGATGTGATTTACGCCCGACAGGTTGCGCATTGCACTGGTTTCCGAGTCGCCTGTCTATCGAGTGCTACTGGTTCACGCAAGGCATATTATGACTTGGGTTGTGACATGAGCTGCATCTTCAGGAGGGAGCCCAGACCTACTACTTGACCTAGCCACGACGGAAAACGGGGCGTGAGGGACGACTTTCGGTAAAAGGTCCTTCCGAACAGGTGCATATAGCAAACTTCTTGTGAACCGTAAAACAATGCCTCCAAGCTGAGAGCCTGAGCACTCAAACACCATACATTTGCAGTGCTGCTTGCTAATGTCACGTGTCACGGAGAACACAGTTCGTCGTCGAAACGATCACCTACTAGTTGGGCTTAGTTTCAGCCCCGCTCAGATTATGTCGACAACAAACCGCTAAACAGCAAGCTTGCTCAAGCCTCACATCTCATATATCTGACTTCTTGTTCGCCCATGATACAGTAGATCTGGAGTCGTGGGAGGCCCGGCAGCACGACACACGTTATGATTGCATCAGACCCCTATTTCGTACTTCAGGGCGCTACATACATATATAACGCTACGTGCTCTCCTACGATTCCTCAACTTTCTCTGCTACCTCCCTCGTTTGCTCTTCTTATTCTAGTTCGACTAATCCATTTACAAACCTTCTTTTTCAAATGATATTCTCCGTTCTTCCCTCTTTAATTTTTGCCATCTTCCTCGGGAGTGTCGATGCTGCCGTCCCACACTGGCAAGTTCCAGGATCCCACTCGCACATAGTATGTCCTGCAGTGCCTTTGACGTACGTGCATTTCTGATTTTGATCGTGTAGGTCAGACTGGGCGATACGACCAACAAAGTTGCATATCTCGCAGCTCTCAAGCAACAGTATCCTGAGCTCCCTTCCGATGCCATTTCGTTTGACTATGATCCTGACGTAAGTCCTCCCTTTACTTCCATCACATAATATTTAACGAGTCATTGCTGTAGTTTCTCAACGCATTTGCTATAACAATTCCACCCGAACGTGCCAATGTCCTTGACCATATTCTGTCCGATGTTACGAACATCCAGTACGTGGTTGACGACATACTTCTTGAGAACGATGTCGTCGTACAGTAAGCCACCATCTAATATGGACCGCTACCTAAAAGCACACGAGAAACCTCTGTATTTCTAGAGAGAATCCCCCAGAACAGCTTGCCAGAATGTCCTCGAAGAAAGACGAATTCCCTGGCTGGAGGTACGCGTACCCGCTGTCCGCCGGATCTGGTGGTAGGCTATCATTATATCATGCTCTTTGTCATGTGGTGAAAAAAATGCCCTTTTCTTCCACACATCAGTCGATATCTACGTGGTCGACTCGGGTGTCAATGCCGCACACCAAGAGTTTAGGGTCAAAGGTGCTCGGTCTTCAACCGCCTCACGGGTACGATGCGGATTCAGCGTTACTTCCGATGGGAAGTGCGACGATACAAGAGGCCACGGGACTGCGGTTGCCTCACTTGCCGCCGGTCTTACCTTGGGCATCGCCAAGAAAGCGAACATAGTTGCTGTCAAGATTAGACGCGATGATGGCCAAGCGACAGTGGCGACGCAACTGGCCGGCATGGCTTACGTCTACTCTGCTGCTCCCTCCACCGGGCGACCTTCCGTGATCAATTATTCGTTTCAAACGACTGTTGGAGATGGCTCAAATGAACCCCCACTCTTTCTCGAGGTGGTGGCTAAGGTATCATTTTCACCCCAGTTGGACGCCAAAGGCTCACATCCTCGACGTAGCTCACTGGTGCTGGCATCCACTTTGTCAACAGCGCCAGCAACGACGGCATCCGATTAGCACCGGCATACTGTGCTCAACAACCTTTTATTACTGTTGGGGCGCTCGATGTGGATGATATCCAGGCAGAGTTCTCTAACTATGGGCCTTGCGTCAAATTCTGGGCAAGAGGTGTGGAAATGGTAATAGCGGGTATTGCAGGGAATGATAGCATCGAAAAGGACGGTGCGGGGACCAGGTACGTTCCTTGTAAACGGTATTCTACCCGCTCTCACTACGATCCTCGTTCCAGTTTCGCTGCACCCCTCGTGGCCGGTGTCGCCGCTCTTATTCTCGGTATGCCGATCCACTGATTACACAGTAACCGTATCCCTCACTCTCCTGTCCTGTAAACAGCTGAAAAGGGGTCTATGGCGCCTCCGCAACTGGTCGATGAGCTCCAAAAGGGTGCGTTTGTTAAGAAAGGGACGTGGAAGGGTCAACCCGTCACATACAGGATTCCTCAAGCACCGCAGACTCGTCGAGCGAAGCAGAATTAACGCATCGAGTGACAACTAGAAGCCTTGTTGTAACACTCGAAGAACTTGTGGGAATACCATTGCTTTGTTTCGGACTACCATTGTGACAGCGAACGTACCTCCACGTATGCGCAAAGCGGGCGCATTTTTTCCATCACTTGTTCGCGTTCCATTGGTCTTGCATCTAGCATTCCCCCGATGAATGTTATTATCCCAGGCGTTCTACGCGTTGGCCCCGAGTGAATCGTTACTCACAAAAGGTAAATCGATATTCGGACGATACTTCTCGGGCGGGCGCTCCCAACACGCGACCTCCGTAGCAATTTCTTCCGTATTTTCTAACGGCAAAGTGAACAGAATACCCATTTCGTAGTTGAATACCTATCGGAACATTGGCATGTTGGCGTCGGTGTGGACAGACACGAGAAAGAAACGACGTACGTCGAGCACGGGGCGATTCGCCAACCCACTCAGGATACCCCATGCCGATAGGGAGCTGGAAGAGGACTATAAGCAACGTAAGGCTAGTGTGTAGCTCGCAAGTCCACATACAAGTTGTGCGACCTTTGTAACCAAAGGGAGACATAAGTCGTCGTCACAGATTAGGATTCCACCCGCTTACCCCATGTAACACCACCCTCCTATACCAGTGTCCGTGTCTTTCAATTTCGATGGGTCCAAGGCATTCGGCCGAGATTGGGTCTTGTCGACGAACAGACCTATAACCATCTAGGGGTTGCGATACCAACAGCCGCCATTAATTAGAGGATGGCGCCGGGTATGAAACGGAATATCACCTTCGAATGCAAGAGGATACGGCCACGTTTCGACTTGGAATCATGGAAGAGCTGCCGAGGAAACGTGTTGGCCTTCCATTGTCTCTCTGCACGAAGATCGAAATTTAGACGCGCAACTTGTCAGGAACCACCCCGCCGCAGCGCAAGGCGAGCGCACCTCGACAACACACAGTAATACCACCTTCTCGCCCAAGCACGCTGTTGTCGACTGTTTCAAGGGAAGGGAATAGAATCTTAATGTTGGTCGGGTAAGTGAGTTCTCCCTTTGAGGCCTTGTAGTCGAACCATTGGTCCAACGACCAACCTTTCGCAGAAGCATAGAATTCGTTAATCCAAGAAGCGGAGTAAGTGCCTATAGACGATCCCTATCCCACCAGCTGTGAGTACGGCGGGAGTACCTAGAGAAGGGGTTGTTGAAACGAACCTGGTACTCAAGATGAAGTTCATTCCCATCCGGCAAGCTCGCCCCCAATGCCTTGATGGCCTTCCCCAAGGCAAAATGTCCCAGTCGCGATACCTGTTTTTTCCCTTCGAACTTGCCCGCTACGCTCACCACAAGTTGCATCTTCACCCTTGACCAGTCCCAACGCGATCGAAGTTCGTTGATCGACCGAAGTGGGAGATGTGCGTGGTCGCCTCTGAGGTGCGATGCAATTGCAAAAGGGACGTTTAGTTGTGACAAGGCATACCGGAACCGGGATGGGAAGTCGTCAGCGTCGGGGTCGTGTTCTATCGGGTGGCTTCGCAAAGGGATATCCTGTACCCAAGCAGTCTACGATAGAATGGTGAGTCCAAGGTAATACCCTCAAGAAGGGTAGTTACGCACGTTCTCAATATATCGCCAGTCGTGTTTAACAAAGTTAGCCGTGGTGATTACTACGCGCAGTCGTCCATCCGAATAGAAAATGAGCATGAACTTCATGTGCATACAGCCTCGGCTGTTGAGTAAAAACGGAGTAACCTTGATCCAGTCGGGAAGGATATTATGTACCGATGATTTCCCACCCTCTCCAGGCTGGCCAACCAAGATGATAGGTACATTTTCGGGAAGGATCTCGGAGAGGAACTCAATGTTGTTGATGAAAGACGCGAGGATGATGAGCTTTATTCGTTTGACAGTTTCGGGCTAAAACTCAGGGGTGATGAGACGCGAGCCGCCCGAGTGCACAATAAAATCCACCGGCGACTGACCTGGTGTCCAAGGATCTCCGATAACCCGAAGACCGGCTTAGTGTCTTTGCTGGGGATTGCGAGGCGGTTTTCTATTTGCCTAATTTCCCCATCCCAAAACAGTGGCTCGTCGGAAGGAGTAGACGTATCAGGGCCAGAGGCTTTGGATAAGGATTCCACAGGTTGTGGCGTAGTTGGCTTGACTTCATCGACCGCTGGACGCTTTGCTGGAGGAGCGTTCTCTTCATCCGGGTCGACCATCTCAGTCACTTCCTCGTCATTCTTAGCAGCTTTCAACCCTCTCTGGCGCTCTTCTTCTTGACGACTGATTTCGAGTGCCCTTGGGGGAAGAACCTCAGTTTCCCGGAGTTGCGTTCAAATGGATAGGTCATTGTAAATGCCTTACCGCCTTAGGGTTTCTACTTCATCCATGATTTTGGTTTCGTGTTATCAGGCAGTGTGTGTTGCTGTCGCCAAGAGTAGCAAGGGGGAGGGTAGAAAGTTGCATGGTGACGGGCGGGTTCACTAGCGATATATCCGTTCGTGTGCCTGTTGAGACATGCGTCGGTCGTGATTGGCCAGACAGAACCAGACCCGGTTGCAGATGAAAAGTTATTCACTTTGCTCACCAACTTTCAAGGCGAGCTTCTGAGTACAACGCAGAACGTCCCCTGATGGGTGAGTTTCTGAACGACACTAGTCAACCGCAAGGCCTGACGAATCTCCGGCTCGCCACCCGACGGGCACCGACGCGACAATGTACATGTGGGAGGAAGGTGCAATCATCGCTTCAATAAGGCACGACTTCCCGGATGAAAAGTTGCGATCACAGGAGAATTCGACGACCTTTGCGGGTGAAGCTTGAGTACCAGAGTTGAAATTAAGTTAGTACCATGCGACCGCATAATGACCTATAACGCGTGGTGCCAAGTATTACTGACTCGGAGTAATGTCCGCCGTAACTCTGAGACTGGTGGACTGTACACTAGGATAGTATTCGTCTCACGTGCATCGTAGGTCCAAGGTTCCAAAAGTAGTAAAGAGCGATCGGATCATCGTCGCCACCTTCCGTTCTCCTATACCACGCACTTTATATCAAGACAGTACTTGGTACGTAGCGCTATTCAGCGTCGCAGTGAATACGTTTGTCAACAGAATTACACCTCGCGATCCGGTCGCCCCTCAATGACGACTCCGAGATCATATGACCGATGGGGCAAGGAGCGGATGACAGACGAAGATGTGTACAGGTAAGCACTCTTCCCTCATTGGTGCTAAATCGGATCGTCAGTAACACCCAACCCCCAGATATACCTTTCGAGTAGCGTACGTCGCGCCAGTTGTCCTCAACGGTTTGGTCGAAATCGCGTCACACTCACCGTCCCATCAGGTACCTCTCTCACCTTTTGACGTCTCGGCGCTCTGAAGCGCAAGAGAAACTCAACGCAGACCAAAGGGAGAAAGACACAGAGCGCGAACTCAATCATGGTCGAATATCTGGCGCTATTTCGTCCAGCATAAACTCACTAGCAGGGATGTTAAAGGGTCCTACCAAGGATCGAAATGCTAGATTCCCTACTGAATTTCTCAAGGTTCTCGACCAGAAGATGCAGAACATTGCGTTGGGCAAGGATCCGCAGTCAGTTCGGATTGCAACTGGTGAGGCGGCATCGCTAACTTCCCGCCACACTCAGGTATACCGACAGTTACACTCGAAGGGTCATTGCTGCATTCTGGTCTTCAAGTAGAATGGTTTCGGGAAGACCGTCTTCCCGTGACGGGCCTGCTTCGTCACCATGGCGGTTAATCAGAGAAAACAGAAAGATTGAAGATCTCCTCCGACTTTTCGTCTTCACTGCTGCTCAGACCCTGCGCAGAGACTCGATAATCACCGGTGACGCTTGGGAGGTGAAGCTCAGTACCCAAGTATCGGTATTCGTTGAGATCTTACGCGAGTGCCTAGTTCCGGGTGTCGACTATCATGTTCCACCAGAGATCACTTCTTGGCTTGAGAAATATTCGGTGGAGCTGGCGGATGGTCTATCCAGTTTAACGGGAAATCCACCTGAAGATATGACCCTCGTCAAGAGTACAGGACAGTTATTCGGGCGCCTCGATTCAGAGTTGCAGACAGACGTCGACGCAGCTAAAAAGCTTTTCACAACAAAAGCGGCGTTGTTGGACCTGAAGGCTTGTCGTCGTCAGTATCATTCGCACCGGATACTCACACTAGGTTGAATTCCAGACGTGCTTGAAGAACATCCACGCTGACATGCCGTTCCCTGGTTGTCGCAATGACTTTGACACCGCGCAAGCCTTCACGTGCTGGCGAACGCAAGAGATCGCCCATCTTCGGCAACTCGTACTTGAGATGATACAATTCATTCCCGAACCGAGCAGAAGTATACCCTCCTCCGATACCTCCTCGTACGTGACACTGCAACCACCAGTCTCGATGTCCGGTTCGAGCAGTACCAATGGAGGGCCACCCAACCCTCCACTCGACTCCATCGTCGAGAGCATCATCGATAGCGATGATGACATCGAAAATGGCGGTGAGTTCACGTATATCCCCCCAAACCCTCGCAAGTGCTACAAGCGGTTATTGGAGATTTGTATCGGATTCGATCTGGAGGCTATCGTTGAATTTCCAGAAGATCAAGAAGTGTCGCTAATGATCCTCACTCCCGAGCATATTGACTTGGTGAACCAGTGCGCGATCCGGTGGAGAATCACTGACGCCTACCGTGTTATTTGTTTCCTCGACGTCATCCGGTATAAGTACGAGCGGAACGAGGTGCCAATCGAATGTATCCCGGAAGCCTTGGGTCACGTCGCGAAGGCGATTCACGACGTCGGTCTTGATAAGTGGTCTCGGTTTGACGTACGTCTCACGTTTATTTCCACCATATAGTATTGACTGAATACTTCTGCCTTAAGATTGATTACGTCTCCACTGTGTATGGAAGTCTGTTCAACGCGTTCGTTGGAACGCTTTCCGAGGCGCTGGAAAATATCATGGGACTGAAAGCTGAGCTACTGAAACCCTACGTCAACATCCTGGATACGCTACGGAGTTCAAACCTCGTGAAGCGATCCGAGGTAGACATCGAAGGACGCCTCAACGATCTGGCGGATCGTGTTAGAACCCAAGCGGTTTGTCAATACACGGACAAGAACTACGAACTGACAAACAAACCCGAGGCGAACCGTGCAATTCCTCTACTGAACCTCGCCGACTATCCAGAGAAGCAAGCCAAGCTACTGAATAAACGATTCCCGGAACCAATACTTGGGTGAGCCACCTCTGAGGATGATGTGGATTCCTCTAACTTCACCCTGTTCTCCAGTCAACTCGATCTCACCTCCCTCGCTCTTGATAGTTGGATTCCGCTGTTCTTGACCGATGTTGATAACTCCTGCCTACCGTTACGCGAGGCCGCCCGTGCGAAGCCACCAGGTGTTCTGCTCACCGACATTTCTGCCTTGTACAGGGGAACAAAGAGCCTCTTGAGTGTACACGCAGCCTTTTGTCCACAGTTCGTATCATTACTGTTCTGCCGGTACACCCTGTTTGATCCGTTTTCTATTACTAGATCCTCCGTAGACTACGACATTTCGCGGTACTTTGAACCACATATTCTTCAGTGGTTGTTGAACACGTACCAGCAGACGGCGCAGTGGGTTAGTATGGTACGCAGCCGTAGCTCCTCTATACATTGGCTCTAAGCTAATGGTACCCTGAAATGTTATACAGGCAATATCTGTTGACAAGGTATGACGATGCCCGCAATCTTAGTGTATCCGTGTCTTAGCTCGAGAATAAGTTCGAAGCAGAAGGTGTAGAAGGGTACAGCTCTTCTATTCCTGAGCTCTTCGGCAAGTTAAAGAGTCTAGTCGATTCCCTTTTCGAGTTCAACTGGTCAAACAAGTATCAGGAAGCGAGATTCTTCGTTGGCTTGTCGAGGGTGCGTATGATCAACACCTCGGTCACAGAAGTTAACCCTCTGCGTAGACCGTTAGCAAGCTTGTGGGGGAATATTGCCGACATGTCGAGTATCTTTTCATGGAGGAGATGACGACCCAGGAAGCCCAGCCGCAGAAGCAATATTCTTTTATCGAGATGGCGAAGTTGACCACTTACCGGGAAAAAAGGGTCGAGCCGTTCAACTTTACACCTTCGGTGAAGTCGTTTTCTCTTCATCCGTCATCACTTGTCTTGACCTAATGTCCCCTCAGTCGTGTGTTAAATTGAATAATATCCACGCTGCCCGATCCCCCCTTGACGGCCTGTATGCCCGAATCGATGTGGACAAGATCTCGAAGGTCCTCGAGGAGCATGGACCTGCAGTACCCGAGAAAGCAGGCCGCCAACGTTTCCTCTTTACCGTCAAAGTCGTGCGAGCCGAAGGCCTCGTACTGACCGGCAAACTAGATACGTTTGTGACTCTCAGCGATGAGAGAGGATCCCAATTCGCCAAGACACGGACGATTTATGAAACGTCGAATCCCCGATGTGCGTACCACCGTCTATTAGCCTGACATACGGGCTAATGGGGAATTCTTTAGGGGATGAAACTTTTGATATATCCGCAGGTAACTCCTTATGCGTAATTGCTAGTGTGAGAAACGGGGCAATCATTGGGGAACACGATATTGTAGGCAGAGGTCACCTTCGTCTTCATCCACGACAGTTCGGAGATAACCTTGCACACGACTTGTGGTTGGACTTGCATCCGACTGGTCGGATACTCATACGTGCCAGCATAGAAAGGGAAAAGGACGATGCTCAATTCCACTTCGGCCGTGCTTTCAGGTCGTTGAAGCGGACGGAAGCCGACATGATTCGAGTAATCGTTGACAAGGTAAGTCTTTCCTCAGGGGTGTCTCCCGGCCGTGATGAAGCGAAGGTTGATGCGTCGACATGCTCAGATGGCACATCTGATTCGGCAATACGTCAACCGCGGTGTCCTAATGGCTCTTATCAAGCCAACGGCCGTTGGTAACGACTACAGCAAAGTGTTAGGCGGTGTAGCTGCATTTTATCGTTTGGCCATCGGCGCAGACGAGACCAATTCTGTGATGTCGCTGGCTCCAAAGGACAAAGCGAGGATAAGGCCGGAAGCCTTGACCGATGGAGAAATCGAAGGTGCCATCGCGCCGCTCTTCGATTACTTCGATGCAAATTTCCAAATCTTGAATAGCTATCTTAGTCCGAACGCGAAGGAGACGACAATGGTGAAGGTGTGGAAAGAGATTTTGATGACTATAGAAGATTTGCTGGTCCCGCCACTGTCGGTTGGACCCTCGGACATGGATCCCTTGTCTGATAACGGAGTGGACGTGGTCTTCAAATGGTTGAAGGTAAGATGAATAGTTGGTGGATGGGACTGTCTTTCTCATATTCACTTTGCTGTGTAGTTCCTCAAGGACTACACCTATGCAGGGGGTGAAAGTCCCGTGACACTGGAACAACTTCAAAACCAGCGTTACTGCGATATTCTGAGTATCCGGTTGTATTACGATTGGACTACGTAAGTCACGCAAGCATAAAAACTCGGTGTACTTGCTGATTTCCGGAATGCGTTGTACAGGGACGAGCTGATGGAGGAATGTGTACGTTTGGTGCAACAGAATCTGTTTGAGGCTCCCACTGTGAAAAAGCGGTCCAAGACGGTGTACTCGCAACGGAACTTAAAGACCATCAAAGAGCGGAAGAAGGAGAAAAAGCGAGCGACTCAACAAGGGAGTGCCGAGATGATTTTGCGCGTCCTGCGTATGCGGTGAGTGAATTCACTCCTCTACCTTTTAATGTTACTTAACAACTTGCTTTCTTCCAAGACCCGGAACGTCGGATTTTATTTCGCAGCAACTTGAGATCGCAAGGAAAATAGATGCTTAGGTCTCGCAATCAATACGGAATTGAGTGTATGTTAACATAAGGGAGGGGAAACGATGCTGGAGGAGGAGGATTCGGACACGTTGGACAGAGCACGGACAGTGCACACGGGGGGCCCTATGAGAGAAAGGATATTCTAGGTACTCAACCGATAAGAGTAAAATCTCGAAATTGGTCCCTACTTATACAACAAGCCATAAATCATTTGGAGACAAGGTATAATAAGGAACTGTTAAAGACATGGGCAGCCGCTACGGATATAGGAAACGAGCTCCGAAGCGACTTTGTGAGAGGGAAAGTCTAAAAAGCAACAAGCACATCTCTTAGGATTTCCAAGCGCCTGGTTTGTCCCAGGGTTGATACCGATCTGAAAAAAGATACAGCTGGCATCCGGTTATCGTATTTTAAAGGGTACGAGCAAAACTTACACACGATCAGATTTTGCGAATCTGTTTGGTTTCCTACAACCAGTCCGATTCCATCTTCACTCACTTGACTCATATCCACTTGGTTAGCTAACGGGAGAGCATCAGCGGCGGGGTCCGTGGGGAGAAAACAGGCCGTAGAGGACTGTCTCACTGTCTGATACGGTGCTAACTGCTCCGACTGTCTCATGATGATTGGGGGAAGAATCGAGATTGATTGCATTAACACGTCCTGATCTTGAAATGAAGACAACCCGTGACATCGATGCGGTAATCGCCAGTGTCCCGTCCTAGAGAGCGTGTACAATCAGCGACAGGTGACGGAGCGCCCAATCCTTTAGCACGTACCCCCGGCGAGTCCACAAGTTTATTGCATTGCAAGTGTCGATCCTTCGTAGGTGCATTCATGGGTTGCAGCAAGTCTCCCACCTCCCAATAGAAGATGCCTCTAAAACGCATAGCGCCATAGAGTCTTTGTAAATCGGATGAGAAACGAAGAGTCCAGAAGGTGTCAGTTTGATCCGGATGGTCGAGTGTTGCTATGATGGTTCCCTTGACAGGGTCCATAAAAGAGGTCTTGTTATCCCAGAATGATATGGCAGGGGCGGGGAAGGCATGGTGAATATTCAGAAAAGCCACTGGACCTCCTGTCCTGTGAGAGGCCAACGGAATGACATCATTGCCACCTATCGGCCATACGCAGATAGTGCGATCGTATGAGCCAGATACAACAAACCTATCATCGGGCGAGATACCAAGAGCCCATGTTGGCTTGCTGTGCCCCTCGAATGTCGCGATCAGCTTCTGTGTTTCCAGATCCCAGAGTCGGATAGACGGGTCCCCTTTATATGTGTCGTAGATCCTGAAAGAGGCAACAAGGAGCTTCCTCGAATGGCTCATTTGCACCCACAACGGCTCAGAGGGTACAGATAGCTCGCTACACGGTGGTACCATTCAATTAGACTATCGCTCACGGTGTAGAGAAAGGAAAGTGACGCACCAGAACAAACGACCGTTTTCGGATTCATAGATTCCGATGTGGGTGACAAAGCCAACAACAAGGTATTTGCTACAGTATGAGAATCTTAGACATCGAACGGTGCTATGCAAGAGTCTAAGTAAAACTTTCTCCAAATCCACCAAATGTAACACATACCCATTCACTGGAATTGACCAGGCTTGTTCGAACTTCCACAATCTGCCAGATAGGACAGCAGCAATCTCGCTGATTCCAGGCCTCGTCTCGGGTGCCAATCGCCAGCAGATCCCGAGTATATTCTGAGCGCGAGGCGGATAGTCGAGATCGTCGATAGGTGCAGGAAGGGACCCTTGATGTAAAGCCTTGACAAGATCTACATCGCTAGTGCCTTGATATGGTAAGCGACCCGTAACAATCTAAAATATAATCATGAGTGGTCGAGAACCCCTTCAAATGTGGAATCACTCAGACACCTTCAAGAAAACACATCCAAATGCCCAGACATCATTGCTAATGCCAGGCTCGGATGTCTTGGTAAGTTGCTCAGGGCTTTGGTATCGTCTTAACCCCGCAGGTGGTGTATTTGCCGCTGAGGGACTGCCGACCATTAGCCCTTCAAAATCATAATCCCCGATAACAGCATGACCGCCGGGCATAACAAATACATTATTCTGTTCAGGTTATAAGCAATGGACTCCCTGAGACTAATGCGACGGGACATACCGGGTGGAGACGTCCATGGCAGACAGGTGGAGTTCTAGTATGCAGATACAATAGACCCTGCGTTATGTCATTCGCCTGTCACAAGCACTACTGTGTAAGCAACGAGGAGAACCTCAAACAACCGAGTCTTACGAGAGATATCTTTCGAGAATATTCAAGACTCTGGTTGAGGTGAGTAGCCAAATTCCCGTTCGATACATACGGGAATGCGAGAAGGATTTCCCCCAAGGGATTGGGGATAGCAGGATAATAGCCGGCGATCTGCAGGATTTTGGTATGGGTAAATTCCGACCACCGACTAACCTTCTCCAGCACCCCCTGTATCCAGATATCAACCTTTTGGCATCCAAGGAGAGAACAAACACGTACCGAGTGAAGGAGACTGTTGTCCGACGGAGGGAATAGTTTTTTCACCGCCACAACAGCTTCGGATGTGGTTGAATCGATTACCAGTCTCGCCCGGTATACAGCACCAAATTCCCCAGATCCGATATTATCTTCTTCACTGAAGATAAGCTCAAACCGTTCTAAGGCGATAGCTCGTCCGTAATCATAACCCTGCCACCAGAAAGTCTAGAGATGAGACTCGACCATCGCAGAATATCAGGACGGCCCACCTTTTTGAGTTGCCGAGAGATAGCTGGCATTTCCCCAGGGCCTGGTATTCCAGTAAGCTAGGGAGTTACAGAGATATACAATCGAGACCACTAACTGGATAAGATGGTAGCACATTGGGTCATGGACGGACGTGCGTCTGGGAGGAATCGCCAGCAATACGATAGCAACGTACGCACGTGGCCAGGGCAGGTAATTTCATCAGCTACTGCTGGCGGGATATCCTGGATGATCCATTTAACAATAGCCCCGGGGTTGTTGGCCCAGTGATATGGACCCTTCCCAGAGAATATCTATTCGCGACGAAGCATCAGAAGCTGTGGTATTACATAAGGTGCAGTACATGCACACCTCTTGTAGGAGACACCCCCAAGCCCAGACGTCACTGCTAGGAGACCTTTTGGACGTGCCGAGAAGAAGCTCGGGGCTTTCATATGGAAGCGAACCCCCTTGATTGAAGGTGGACGTTGTCAGGCCGGAAGGCATGGCTTCTATCGCCCTTGCTAGCCCGAGGTCGCAGAGGACAGCGCGCTTTTGGTCGGTGATAAGGACGTTTAACTGTATGCATGCCATCAGACTATGAGAATTAAATGCACGGGAGGGACAGTCGCACCGCCTTGATGTCGCCGTGGCATATGGGAGGATTCAGACCGTGGAGGTAATTTAGTCCATTTGCTGTGTCGAGAGCCTCATCGTTACGTCAGTGACCAGTCGGGATATCGGAAGCGAACACGACATACTAAGTCCAGCCGGTGTTGTTCACTAGCTTGCACACGAAGGAGGTAAGCACTGATGCACCCATTGGCCATGTACGGCGAGATGAGCCAAGCTTGATCAAGTTGTTCGCCCAAGTGGAATCCGACCAGCGGAATGATGTTTTGGTGCGACAATGTCGCCCAAACCGCCAATTCGCGTATCAACCCCTGGGAGATCAGAATAGCCCTTGAAATAGGTTCATGGAACATAGAGGCAACACTTACGGTGACCATACGAAGACATTTGTCTCGACCGCCATTGGCTCGAAGTTTCTTGACAGCGACCGCTGTATCTTGATTTCCCCGAGCCCCCTGATGGAAAACTGCCTGATAGACAGTACCACATCCACCAACCCCAATCAGAAAGTCACTTCTTGGAAATTCTAGGCGGGCGGGTTTGATTCGGAGGCGCTCAAGAGGTTCAATGACTTGTATCTGGGGAAGGGGATCAGAGTGGGAGCAAGATATTGACCTGTCTTTTGCATACAAGTTCGCGTTCCAGGGCTTCAAGCACACCGTTCCTTGCTGATGGCCCTTGGCTGGAACTGATAGAACTAAGCTGGTGCAAATATCCCGCTGTCACAAGAAGGTTGGTATTCGAGAAACGGACAAGAAGACAGTAACTTGCCGGAAAGGTATTCAAGGGCTCGCCGCATCGACGGCCGCGCATCTGGAGCAGCTTGCCAGCACCCGGCGAGCAAATCTCGTACATGTGAAGGGCATTCGAGGGTATCTAACGGTGCCGGTTGGACGTTTTCCGTTATCTGGTGGATGACTCTACCCTCTAAGGGATTGTCATGGTATGGAGCAAGTCCCGTGACGATCTAAATTTGATCTGTGAGTAATCATCAAGACCAGGCCAGGTATGAAACAGTGAAATACTTCAAGGAGTAAACACCCCCAAGCCCATACGTCACTTTCAAGAGTCGGGTGGTTTCCTGGGGTGAGCAATTCTGGACTCCAATAGCGGGCGGTGCCCCCATTGTTTCCAGTCATAACAGACGTCGCCTCCGTACATTTAGAAAGACCGAAATCGCACAATATCGCGTGCTTATCTGCGGCGACAAGAATATTAAGCTAGCAAAGCCAATGTTCAACCAACTTCACGGCAGGATCTGGATGACAATCACAAACGTACTATTTTGATATCGCCGTGGCAGATGGGAGGTACTCGGGTATGCAGATAGCACAGACCATTCGCGGTATCCCTTGCCTGGAAATCAATCAGGGCTGAGGAGTCCGATGGAGGCGGGTCGAGAGGGTGCTCACAAATTCTAATCGCGTCTCCATATCTGGGTTAACACGCTCGAGATAATCGTAAAGATTTCCGTTGATGGCATAAGGTGAGACAAGCCATGCCTCTTCCAGCGTTTTGCTGAGATAAAACCCGAGGAGAGGAAGAACATTTGGGTGGTTCAACGTCGACTGGACCCTTAGTTCCCGAACGAGAGCCTACATATGGGACGTAGGACATACGTCATAATCAACCATTTTAACTCGTCACCCAATAATACAATTTCGCACCAAAGCCACTTCTACGCGTCTACTTTGCTCACCCGGTGTGTATAGCTTCTTCACGGCCACGATCGTCCTGGATGCGAACGTGCCCTTCCGCAAAACACCGCGATGTACAGTACCGTACCCGCCTGCACCAATCTCAGAGCCCTGCGAGACGGAAATCCACGACCGCTTGAGAAGAAAGGGTTTCAACTCTGCAAGCGCCTTAGCCTTGCACCGATAGGGACAAATGGCACGATAAGGCGCCGGGTTTTGCCGTTAATTTCCACACTCACCAGTTTCTTCTCGACTCGGTTCTGGTTGGTTGCCATGGTTGGTTGCACTTAGTAGTAGAAGAAGGGACGAAAGGCGCGTAGGTGGTGCAAGAACTTGCAAAGAACGTGTGAACGGTTCCTTGCTTACAAAAGAGAACGGTACGTGGGAGGTGGTGATTTCGAGGTCAGCGGGCTCAATCCTCAAGCTTCGTCGATCTCCAGCCCAAGCCGTTGATAAAGGCTTGGGCCAAGTGCTTCTACGTTCAATAGAGCACTAGAAATATGTCGATGATATATGTATATTGCAGGGGCAGCGCACCCACTCGCGATCTGGCGATGCAGTGGCAATTCCACTGACAATCGATAGATCGATCTCCTACATCGCCAATTGACCTCGAGCACCCATTATGCGTTGTGTAGCATGGCAACGAACCAAATCTGAGAGACTTGAACGTGCTCCACAACTACGAAGCCAGGCAATCCGAGAGCTCCGGAACACGACGATTGGTATAATAGCGACTCCTTACCCAAGTACAATAACAACCTAGCGAAATGATGGACAGAAGAAACGAGTAACAGTCCAACAAAACGACAAGAGGGGTATCGACGTACAGAATAGGACAGGCTTTGCGGCCTACTAGAGGAGCAACATCAGCACAAGAAAAGTATTCAGAAAGTTGTGGAAAGGAATGCGAGGGCCAGAAGGCCGACCAATGAATGGGTCAGGGAGAGTGAAAATGCCGAGGCGGCATTATGAGATTGGTTTCCACCTTTGCCATTCTGAGGATTGCTCGAGTTGGAGGTAGTGATAGCCGGTCCGTTTGGATCCAGCGCGACGGAAATCCCGCTGTCGCTCAAGGGCTAGTATTCGAATGTCATAAAAAGGGTCTTTACTTGGCACGGCGTTGACTGCACCTGATTCCAGAAGAACCACGCTTCACCGGGGTACGTTTTGTCTTTCTGAGCCAGCCACGACGCGTATTTGTTATCGGGATCTCCAAAATGCGCCGCAACGGCTGCGACCTGTCAAAAGGAATGAGTGTCACTCAGTACGTACAGTGCAAGATGATTTAACGTCACTCACATTAGGGTAAAGCTCAGAGGGACCCTCGTCATCAGGCGGAACGGTCATAGCGAAGTTGACAGCATCTCGGATGTTGGTTCCAGCCGCTGTAGTTATATTCCACGAGTTCCAATCTAGGTACTCGGCAATCCGGTGGATTGTCTGGCAAACATGTCAGTACATGGTTGTCCTTGGCAAACGGAGGGTACCCACAATGATGGCACCAGCGTTGTAGGCCCGGTAGTGATAAGCTCTAGTCCGCTCGGCTTCGAAGGGTTGCTCGCCCTTGGCATCGATCTGAGCTTTGTAGATCCCGTCAAAGAACTCCTGCAGTAAGTTCTTGGCACCGTGGAAATCGTTCATAAGTATCAATAAGGACGCCGTCTGAGAGAAGTAAAAACTTCCGTGGTTATTCTTGGCGGCCTTTTCTTCAAGAGCGATGGGGTTTGTCTGAAGCCAGTTGAGGTACTGATTGGTCCAATTTTTCATCCCCGTGTCAAGCTCAGGTGTCCAAGCCGCGGCACCCATGGCACGCAGCACCAAAATACCGGAAACAATCTTCGTGATGCAGTGCAGGTCCAACACACCCGTATGCGTTCCCGTCTTCGACCCGTTTGCACCGCGGATAACTTGAGAATATTCGAGGTTAGGGGTCATGTACGTCGCATTGTTGAGGAACCAGACGTCGATGTAATGAGCCGCGCTAGATGCGTATTGTCCATCACCAGTAATCTTGTAGGCAAGGACGTTGTAAAACACTGCGTCCGACATCACTGCGAAGCTGCCAGTGTCGTTGACAAGAGCACGGTCGGGGTTGAACTGTCCATCCTTCTGGAAGTAGTTGCATTTCGTCCAGACCTCTTGATCAGTAAGCGCGGTGGTATTTTTGACGTTGGAACAGTCGGGCCACCAATATGGACTCCAAGAAAGGTAGTCGTGTTTGTTACCGGTCGGAGGAAGAATGGTTTTGTTCAATACGGCTAGACGTTTTTACAGTCAGAATTAGACGAAAGATTGGTCGCGCTTAAAGATACTGCATAAGGCGGACACGCACACCATGGGCCCTGTTGGTTCCAGTATTGCGCGGCTGCGACAATCTCCTGTTGAGCAGCCTTTGTCCGAGGACCCCAATTTCCTTGCACGGTGTAGTTAACTGGGATCCAGTCTGATATGTAGCTTGAAGCATCGATAAAGCTGGAAATGCCTTGAACAGTACGGGTCGAGGCCAGCAGCACCGCAAGTGCAAATGTGATGGGTTTCATCAAGAGTCAAAATCCTTAAGGTAGAAAAGAACGTGGTATGCGACAACAATGGGACTGTCGCTGGAATCAAGCGAATGCAGAATAGCCGTCGGTAGGTGATAGTGGGAAGAAAAGGTGAAGGAACGACGGGCGGACGTCGGAGTTAAGCCTGGTGCCAAGCTTGCCCTTGCCACGTGATCTACCAAGACATGTTTGATCTTGACCAATCGTCAACGGTAGGAAGCGAAAACAGTAAACGACGTTCATATTTATCGGGTGGAACCAACCAACCTGTCTTTGCGCGCTCCGGGTGACATCAGTAACTCAAGTATTTGGCAAGCGTAACATGTGAAGCGAAGAGGGTTTGGCAATGCGTAAGTGTACAAGCCGGCAGAAATGCGTGATGAGCGTGACCGAATTGGCGCACAGTGACCACAAGAATGGAAACCCAAATAGCCTTGGAAAGGGGTTTTTAGTAACGGCGAAGAAGCAGTATCGTGTGGTCAGCATACCATAAAGAAAAGATGAAAGGACGAGATCATTCATCCGAGATATCACTACCAGCAGTTACTGGGACATGGCGAGCAAGTGGCAATTGCTGCTGACCGCCCAAGGTAGGGAGAACGGGTACGGATGACGTGGTGACTGCTGATGCTCCGACGCTCCTTAAGTTGGTTGATCCATCCCGAGCTACCCTCGTGTCCATCTCCGTGTCGCCATCAGTGCGGCGCTGCCCCGCCTCCTTCCTCATCCTCTCAACCGCAGCCATGTGCATCCCAAGTAACGCCTCGGGATCCTTGGACCCATCCTGGGAGAATTCGTCTCCAGTTATCTCGATGGCTTCCACGATGTACGCAGGGTCCTCCTTTTCGTCGACAGCACGAGTAGTCTCTAATTCGCGCGTCGCGATTGCGAAGGTCGTGACAGCGGGGTAGACGGACGACACCCCTGTCAGCGGAGCGACTCGGAAAGTCTCCAAGTGTGTTTGCGCAGTGTCGTCATGTTCAGCGAAATAGGCCTTCCTAACGTTGAGAATTAAACGACAACCACCCACGCAGGTCGCATATTGTGTGATGGGAAGGCAGAGGAAGTTGTACCCATCTTTTGCGAGCTTGATCGAGATGATGTTTCCGAACATAAGAAGCGCTGCAGCTGTGAACCAAAGGAAGGAGTCTCGAACGAGGATCGCCAGAAGAGCTTCACTCCGCAAGGCAGACAGAGGAGACCTCCGATACGCCGACAAGTGTGTATAGGCCTTGTATGCCACAATGAACCAGAGATAGGTCTCGTATGCGGCGGCCGGCACGAAGGGCTCGAACATTTTATATGGAACCTGACATTCCATATCAGCGTCAGTTATAAAGCACATCACAAAAGCAGTACTCACAGCACCCCAGCATCCTTTAATGGGCTTCGGTAGAAGGATAACCAAAATACGTGGTAGTTCTCGACTCAGGGTGTGGGCGATGGCGGCAGCGGAGCCCAGGAAAAGAACCGCATTGAAGACCAATATCTTCCACGAACAACCGTATAGCGCATATGCCCTATCGTAGAAAGTGTGTCAACGTCCGGTTAGTTGCCATGCCGGGGAACGGATACGGACCTCCCCTGAAGCAGCAACTGGATAGCGAAAATTTGCACCAAGATCCCAATTGAATAAGTCCAATAAAAGTTGCGACAGCGCTAGGATTAAGATGTCAGGCCGCTAAACTGACTGCGCAATGGGGAGTTGCCGTACTTGCAGGCTCGTGACTTTGCTTATCGCGAAACTGGTTTCAAAGGCCTGAGGAAATGATCAGACACAAATCGACGACGCACGAGGTAACACTACCTGCATGGTAATAGAGAAGACTCGCAGGAAGATGTACATGTACGTTCCAGCGGTCCACTTCTTGAGCTGCCAGTGAACGCAGGTGGTAAGCAGACGATCCATCAACGCCAGACGCTCGAGCGCACACACCCAGACAAGTTGGACTTCGTCCGGAATACTGGATAACCAGTCGTATGCGAGAAGCGTAAAAAATGAGGCATTGACATATCCAAGTTTTCTCGCTCGTCCATAGTAAAGAGTGACAAGCTCTTGCAGCGTCCACCCGCTATCCAGCATACTCTTGATCAACGCTGCTCCAGTGCTTGGCCAGGTCATCTTGGTTATTGCGGAGAAAACAGGAAGATGTATTGTGGGGAGGAGGAGGGAGAAAGGGTAGGGAGTTTATAAGATCTCGGATGCATGTATCGCCCGAATACATCCTTGGGACGGGAACTGCTGTCTCAGAAAGGAACGACGCACATGAAAACCTGCAATATTCAGGGAGCACGTAAGATGAATGGCGCCATGCTTCGCGTGGAAGGAACTATTTTGTAATAGCGTCGTGCAGCGATCAAACGCCTAAACACCCATCATCACTTTCCATAAACGGCTCTTCCGAAGGGGTGGAGTGGCATAAAGACGCTTGTGACCAACCGTAGACCGTAGATAGGCGGTACGGAGAGCGGATGTGAATGTGGTGCCTCCCCGACGGCGGAAACAATGAGAGCGGAACGTCTGAACGCTGGGGTGGGAAACGTAGAGTTCGATTGGGGGCAAACGACCCTGAAGCCCAATAGCAGGACAGAACAAGACAAAGGAGACGAGAACAAGACCAGAAGCGACGAATCGAACGGCCTGGAAAGGGGTAGAGACCCTGTGCAGGGTAAACGTGCATTTTGTCATTCGGCAGGACGTAAGACGTGACGTGAATACCTCTTCGCCGCGCAGTGGATTTGGGTTTAGGACCTCTCATAAACCGGATCACAAGTTCTCATGCAAGCATGACAATTGTTGTTTGAAAATTGTAGGCTTGTTGCGCCGGTACCTGAGCTGGTAAGGGCTGCTCGGATTAGTACCATAAATGGCTAAATTGCGGAAGGTCTCTTTTGATTGCGTTTGGCGATTGCAAAGAAGGAAAGGCGTGTAACCGGATGGCACGGACGCTTCCCTAAAGCTAGTCGGTGTATGTAGCTAGAAGACGTCGTCACTTAGCGATAGTCGGGCTTCTGTTGTAGAATATCGGCGAGAAGGGCACGGCACCATCGGGTTGGTATTTGCTGTAAGGGCACGAATGGCACAAGAGGTGAACACCCTAGAACCAGTTCGTCATCTCATAGCAAAACTCTAGGTTCTTAAAACACCCGTCCCGAACAGTTCTCCCTCTGCAGTTGTGGCGTGAGGTCCACGAATAAAACCCGAGGTGGACGCGCAGTGAAGCCACTCGAAGGGATGTCCCATACGACGCGGCGTGAGGTTTATGATCCAAGCCTCGAAATGTCCCTCGGTGGACCTTTTAGTCTAAGAGACCCTCCCCATGTTCGGGTGGCGTTTCGCTGGATAACGTCTCCTCAAGACAATAATGTGATGCGACCGCCCCTTGGTCGCAGTCACAATATATGCGATATGATGTTACTATCCAGGCATAGGCGACGCTGGAGACGGTTGGAAGGAACGGAGAGGTGGCCTCAGGTCACAACAATATGGTGCCGAAACCTCTACGCCTCGCTCCTCGAGGTAATCAACCACGCTGGCGTACGACGCCAGACCGACATATATGATGCGTTCGGCCTTTGACAGTCGACTTTCAAGCATGTACTGCAGGTGTCGGTGGAATAATTGGAACGGGAGCCCATATTCTGTTGAAAGGAAGACAAATTCCTACACCCCAATTCAACACTACGTCAGTAGCACAGGGCGGGGAGTGAGACTAACGACTCGCCTTTATGGTATCCAGAGGTGTGACTTGATATCCGGCGAACAATCCCTGAATGAGATGGAATAGTTTTACCGTCGTGTCACAAACTATTCTTGGCAGACGCGTACCGGATTGGCGAGCAAGCCCCGGGCGCTCATAACACCTTGAACACAGGTAGTTTTGCGAATTTCTTCGGCATCTACTTGGGTCCAAACATCTCCATTGGCAACGATTGGCACCAAGCCCTTCGCCGATTGGACGGCAAATTCAATCGATGAGAGAGACACTGGGGCGGTAGATGCTTGATGACGCGTCCTCCCGTGGACAGATATATGCGACGCTCCCGCATGTATCGCTGACCAGAGTCACATCGGCATAAGCAAGGTCTATGGTTCAAGAAATAAGTCAGCGTACCTGTTTGCACCAGCTGCTCCGTCCTCCTGCACACAAAAACAGGGTACACCGACATCAGCGACGAGCCATTCCGAGCCGTTGAGACAAGTCATCACCTTAGATCTGGATCCACCCTAATCTTGATTGAGATGGGATAGTCATTGCCGACCCTTGCACGGGCGGTTCTAATGATGTCGCGGACACTTTGCCGTGGCAAATGCAGGGTTGTAGCCGGCGGCGATTCGGGACCGATTGGGTGACACCAAATCCGAGAGCCACACGAGAGAGTATTTATCAGCCACACAAGCGCCTAGGGGTGGAGAAAGGGGCACATACGTATCTGGCTGTCGGAGCAAGAATGAGCCAACTTGTTCCTTATAGGCCCAAGGTTGCGGGCAACCTCGTAAAGCAAGCTAACCTCAGAATATATCCGTAAGAGACACTGGGGTATTACGTACCACAGTTGAGATCGATTCCGTCCACATGCGGCCAGATGAGTTCCGCAGCATCTGCAAAACTGACAGGTTCACTCGCTGCGAACTGGGCGATCAAAGAACCCCGAACAAGGCTCATCGCCCCATTACTGGATCCTGACCTAGAGAAGCGTTCCCTCATCCAGAATATGCCCCTTTCGTACTCATTTGTGGAGAAATCGGCCTGGCGCGCTGTGGCTGAACGCGAGAACTCTTTCGCAAGGATCATGGGTCTCAATGAGTAATGTACGTCAGTAGTCTGTCACCGTTAGATTTTCAAAACTCACGTCGTGGTAATATGGCAATTGTATCTTGAGACAAGATGCCGGAATGGTACTGGAAACAACGGACCGTCAGTTGATGACTTCAGGGGCATCGGGAAGTCAAGAACTGACGCTTCGAGTATCGAACCACTATCTTGGGCAGAGTAATCAGATCAATCATAAAAGTGTAGACGATTGACTCACTTGGAGCACAGATGTTGATCCCTTCAAAGCGTCTCAACATCTCGTTCGGTGCAACGATTTCGGCCCTCTGAAATATCTCTGCAGCGTCCTCCTCAACCTCGTTCCAATCACCAACATCTGCATGGAGATTCGTGGAAGTCTCGGAGGAGATCAAACTGGACATGGCTGCGTTTCTGGTGGAGGTGGTGGGAGGACGGTGATTTCCAACCGATCTCCGACGGGGAACTTTCCGCTGATCACGTACCATGATACATTGTCCGGCTTGCCCGAAGCGCATCTCAGGAAGCAGACGCGTTAAGTGGTTCTCGTCCAATATCGTAGAGTAATCATGGCAAGGTATGGTGAAAGAGGCTAGGTGGATCAACCGGTGTCCCATCGCCCTCCACCTTGCACAGTACGCAAAGAAGCTAATTGTTGTTGTAAGTTAGGCTGCAACGAGTACGGTACATAGATACTGCTCCTGTATACATGCACAGGCGAAGGAGGATGCGAGAAAGCATACTATTCCTATTACAAAGCAAGCAAAAGAAAAACTACGGGAAACAAGAACGATCACAGGTAGACAGGTAAAACGGCCATCACATCAAGGAATCCTCCAACTTGCCAAACATGATATGGCACACGTCCTGAATTTCGATCAATTGCGGGTAGATCGACGTTATAGCAAGGACGAAGAACCTATTGGCAGAATCAACCTGAATATCCCGAGGTCCCCGAGGAAAGTAAGACTCACCAATATCTTGTGAACTCCCCCTTTCTTACAGCGTCTTGCCCTTCAGGTGTTTGAGCGAAACGATGGGAGAGTACCAGCGCGTCGTGTAAGAAATCAGGAAGCATGTTTGCCCATTCAATCCGCGGCACATCCGACGGTAACGGTTGCTTCGACGCAAGCGATGCAGCACCGAGGGAAAGCGCAGTCTAAATCGGTCAACAACAACGTTAGTATTGACACCCAAGTCAAAGATATTGTCAGCTGTAACTTACCTTAGTCAGTCGGGTGGACCGACGACGGTAGGGAGACAATGGCGCCACGAATTCAGCCAAGAAGCTATCGGTAAATCTCGTGGAGCCTACCAGCTAACAGTCAGTCATTTGACTAAATAGGGGTTTAGGATCGCTCACCGATCGCATCGCGACTCTCGCGTAGCCTATCCAAGATCGCCTGATTTGCCTTGATCAATCTCAAATAAGGTTTCGCATTGAACTTGTTGGATAGTGATGGCTCCGCTGCAGCAAATCTATGGGAAATGATGAGACTTGCCACCAGAGCAGATGCCCCTAATATGCAAACTCACGTCAAGAGAGGCATAATTGCAATGATCTCCGCCTGGATTTTCATCTCCCGTCGCTTGAGCTCCTTCACAACCCTAGCGAAGACGGGTTCCGGAGCTTTGTGCTTAGGGTCGGCAGGAATCATCGCGCGTACAAAGGCTTGAAGGAGGGTCAGATATGCAAGGTTACTACGGGTCACATGGGCCAGAGACTGTTGGGCCAGACATCAGCCTCGAGAGATGCGGAGGAGAGATAGGTCGGGCGTACCAAGCGAAGTGCACGTCTTGCCGGGTTACGGGCGATGAAGAGTTGGAAAATGCCGGTAAGGGCAACTGCAACGGCCAGCGATGCCAAAGCTTTCCCCGTTCGGTAGGCAGGAGAATCAAATGGTCGATGGAAGTAGTCTTTATAGATGTATTCTGTGCAGACCAGGACGCCTGTACCATTCAGAGCAAGTAGTGCCAAGGCGAAAAACTTGGGTTGCTCGTACTACAACATTCACGTTAGCAGACGCCGCGATGAGGGAATAAGTCGGACTTACTATGACGTATTGGAAGGGTAGCGAATATAGGAAAATCAGACAGGTAAGGCCGTACGGGTTGTATACATAGCCTCCGACATTATGGAAAATCTAGAATAACATATCAAGGGCAGTCCAACGCATAGCTCGTGTTTCTACACACCGTCAGGAAGAGCAGACCAAAAAGATACCCTATAGAGCTACCAACAATTTGCAGCATGAACGTTAACGCACTCTGCCCTAGAGTTAGGTTGCCATTAGCGAAGCCGACCGCGAAGAGTCGACAAACGTACCTATTGTTGGCGCCAAAGCCACAACCACAGTAATCAAGCCGCCAGTCAAGCTGTAACTAATGAACCACTGTCGCGTCTTGTTGGCGTAGATGAAGATTGCAAACACGGTAGTCGCAGCGGCCGACTTGAGAGCGTATAGCGAGTTGCTTCCCAGGAACCACATCTTGAGGGCATGCACCCGGTGCCATATTGTAAGCTTCTTTGGTTGCCACGGCCTGCTTTCAAGAATTGCAATCGCTTGTGCGAGGGAGAGATCGGCATATTCGTCTGACTCTGGATCACTTGTCGCTGGAACAGTAGGCGCATGTGGGTGGCGGCGAAGGCTCTCGAAAAAGTGGAAATGAAGTCGATGTCGACGAGGTCTACCCTTGGCGTCTTTGGCCGTCACCCGAGAGTGAAATTCGCACAACTCATGGCAGTACTGACTGTAAACAAGGTGTCTCCTCGTCAGTCCAGGAACTCAACCCGAAACAAGTCGTACTAACCTTAGAGCAAATAGAAGTGAATAGATCCGAACCAGACTATGATCTCCTGCGATAGCAACGCGATCCTCGGGCCGCTCCGGGGCGGCCTCGTCATCCGAATCAACGTCCCCAGAGGTTGTATCTCGAGCTCGAGGACCCACACTAGAATCATCGTCATCAGGCGCCTGTAGTTTCACGGTGCGCTTGCGAATGGACGGAGCGGCAGAGGGGCTTGCTGAAATTGGAGGAGGCTTGTCGTTGCCGCGAACGTAGTCCAGCCCGTACACATCGTGAATCGATGGTTGGGGAGATTCAACCTTGAGCTTGATGCCGACATCGCAGTTGGTGAGCGTACCGCCGATGAGCGTCTTAGTGATCAACTCATGCTGAATATCTTTGAATATCTGAAAGTCGGAGGCGAGGGTGGCTGGTCCTCGTTCATGGAATGTCCTCTTGATTTCCTTCGTTTCCTCTTCGTTGAGTTGCTCCTCAGCAACCCGAGGAGTATTGGCAAATGTGGTGGCTGGAGGAGGGGACGTATTCTGGCTCTCTCCGCTGTGTCGTGATGGTGTTGATCCTTCCTTGTCCGAGGACCGATGGTCCTTCTTCTCTTGGATGGGGCTACTTTCGTCATCGTGCGGCGCATGCTCGAACTCTGCAGCCAATCTTTGAGCTACAGCCTGCAGATCGGCACGACGTTGCTCCTCGTCTGCAGTATCGAGGAACGAGTTGCCGCGACGCCGGGATTGCCGTGAAGGCCCGTCAGATTCAGCAACCCGACGTTCGATGTCCAGGTAGGATTCCCAAGCACATTTGGGCAACGCTTCCCCCGAGAACCCAAATGCAATCTCAATCTCTCTGATCGTGAGCCGCATGTCTATCGTCGAATGTCATTGAACTGGAAAAGGGTGGTTCGCATGTTAGAAGTAGACTCACCAAGACGAACACGGTTAAAGGGGCCGAGAGTCTTAGGGATGAAGGCCGTGCGGTACAGAATATCATCCGTCTGCTCTAGGTTGGCTAAACTAGAATGCGTCGAGATAAGGGCCTGACACAGGTAACTGAGTAACGTAGGAGGTATCAAGAAGATGGTACGAAGACTCACCAACTGCAGTGCCCGAGTCTTCCCAATGAAGTACCGATAATCCTGTGATACGTTCTATTAGAGGATGCCAGTGGGCGTAAGTTGGGTACATACGTCTAGCGACCATCTTCCCGAAAGCATGAAGTCAGCAAGGTGAGAAATACTGTCAAATGATCATCCATCCACGTACTTGGACCAATTGATCTCGAGTGTCGTCTCTTCCAGTTTTTGCTGTAAAAACCCAAAATCTGCCTTCAAAACAAGGTGAGCTCGATGCCATGGGTTAGAAACAATCCCGTTGATGCCTCACTCGAATCGTCTGGGCCAAGTTGTCCCTTATAGCCTTTTCTTCTTCGGTAATTATCATCAGGTACGACCTGGAAATTAGCATACCGAACGTCTCGATCTAAACGTCCTGTTAGCAATACCATAATGAGAGTGCGACAGGAATGCACGTACGTGTTGCAACGAGGCTATCAATGTGCGCCTGAGCTCGCGTTCGGATGTCCAGGGGAAGATGCAGACGGATACGAAGATGTTGATCGCAGAGCCCCATCTAACGGTGTATTCGTTGAGAACGGACGTTTAGTATAGCACAAACGGGCACCCACAGATAGGATTTCAGATATTCGATGAGATAACGCGGTTCAAACTTGCCGCCGAGAAGCAATCTATAGACCGGTGTCCAGTTAGCCCTAATGCTCTGTCCCGCACAAGCTTTTCACCAACGAGGTGTAAATCCCATTGAAGGACACTGGCACGGAAAGCGGATGCCGTAATTAATACTCGCGCGTGGGACATCACGAGGTGTTGTTTCACTCACTGAGGATGGCGAAAATTGTGGGGCCAAAATATCGCAAGCCTTGTGTCTTGACGTAGGCGATGACATAGACGGCAACGAAGAAATATACGGCCTGAGCGATGATCCAAGGGGATAACTTGGCTAGGACGAAAAAGTTGAAGCTGTCGAAGTGTGGCGTGTAAGATCGAATGCTGCCGAGCATTGCAATAATGATCGGTTACTCACGAGCCGACTAGCAAACCTAACACACCGAGGAGATTAGTACTAACAACTGCACCAACCGCCTTCCCAGGTCCCCCAGCCGCCACAACGATCATCATGGCTGGCACGCATCATATAAAAAGGTCCCGAAGGTACCGGAGACGGCGTCGATGTTCAATCAGTCCGATGTTGGTCGTCCATTCTCAAACTTGACTGGGACTCACAAACCAACGTTTGAGGGTATTTCGACAGTCGATCGAAATCATGAAGGAAGATGAGGACAAAGGCGAGGGTGTATGCTAATGCACCTGGTATTCAAGTGGCAAATCCGAGTGTAAGATAAGGGTCGTCCTTATTGTATGAACCAGACATACCTTTAAAGATCGTCAGACCGCGTCTGGAAAAGGCCAACACCTTGAGCGCCCTTATCCATTTGGGCTGCTGTTTTGCCATCGTACCCCTTGTGAGGGTAGTGGTCAGTATGTGAGAAAAACAAGACCGCGGCTAACGTGTGGCTAATGTTGGCTGGACGGAGTTCGCAATACCGTTCACGTGATGTGTTCGGTCGGCTGTTGTACATCCCTTCGCCCGGTGTTGGCCCAGTCGTGACACCCGACACCGACGGGGACGATTCACACCTCGCCGTTGGGGCAAGTACTAATCGACAACGTGCCCAATGCCGAGGCAGTCTCGGATGATGTCATGATTCACACTCGGAACGGGACACAAATGGAAGTCCGGGATAAACTGAGCCGAGCTACATACTCAAACGAATGCTCCGGAAAACGTTTCCATCCCTCAGATGTATGGCGGTCCCAACGCTATGGACGAGGAGAGATATCAGTCTCAAGGTAGCCGATTTCGCGATTATACTCATGCCTTTTCTAAACGCGGACAAAGTGGCTTCCACCTGTGAACCCGAGTGAGCCAATAGTCTTGTCCATTTCAGCACATTCACTCACCACAAGTAGTAACACGCCACCCCCAGGTGCAAGTCGCAGCACCTTGGGCAGGAAGCCTTTGTAGAGTGCAGCAAGTCCTTCCTCACGCGCGATAAGCACCAGACTTACAGTCCGAATGTTAATCCAAGGTCAATCATTTCCATACATGTCAACAGTGCGAGAGCCACCGCGCGCACCTGGGATACGTCCAATTATACTTCGGTACCACGCCAGGCACCTTTGTCGCGCCTTGAATGCGTGATTTCACGACCTGCACGTGCACCGTCCCTGTCAGTAAGGTTCCAACCCCTGCGCGAAACGGTGCAAGACTCACATCGAATGGCGTGTTCACTACTGTCCCAAGGAAACCTAGATACGCGAGGCAAAAATCCAGATTACGTCAGTAGCAGCCTTACGGAAATCCGAGCTAAAAGAAACAAGATAACATTACCTCCTATGGACCCTGAAACGAAGTTATTGAAGAGTTGCCCTGAAGGGGTCTATGCACCGAAGTGTTGACAATATGGTTAGGGCCATGGACGTACTGACGGAACTGCACACCCAGGGTAAAGCTCAGAGAACATACCTCAGCCTTGGGAAGCTGCGCCTTTACGGTAAATATCGACCTGAAAAGAGAAAATGAAGGGGAAAAAGGATCAAATCCCCTCGGAACCTGGTTCGGCTCGGGAAAATGGCCACCTACCCAAAGTATCCTCCATCTAACCGCAGAGAAAAGAAAGTAGCCGGTGAGATGGCGGCTTGAAATGTTTTTTAATTGCGTTACTCACTCCACCAGACGTGACTATTCCAAACCGGTATCAGTCTTTGCACCAGCCGTGTACAAAATACTTACCGCCAGAAGGTAGCCTCGAGCCCGGCATATAATCCCAAAATTCCATCCGCTCGTACGATGCGTTTCACAACATCCAAAGGCCCAGCGAACGTGCTTGCCTTGTCTTGCAACTTGATCTTTACTAGCTCAAACGGCACTACAACAAAGCTTTCCGTAGCACCTGCACTCATCCCAGTGGCGATACTGAGCCCTTGTGTCATCTTGTCTGAGCCAGCAAGGTCCATGAAGGTCTTTCCCCAAAAGTCATTGGATGCAACTATGACGACCAATTAAGGAATGTCTCCGAACGGACCGACTTGTCCGACCAGAGGACATCGACTTACATTTGACCGCGCGTTTTGGTGCCTCGAGCATTAGGGGAGCTGCCAATCCTCGGTACAGTCGGCCGAACCTTTTCGGTACGCGGGAGGCAGAGATGAGCCATGGAGTACACCTACCTGGGCCAGGACCACTCTTACCCTTCCTCTGCAACAATTCTCCTCAACACGGTCACCATTCCCTGAGACTTTCCGGTTTCTAGTTGAACGCGAGTCTGGATTCGCGAACAAGGGCTTTATTAGTACCGAGAAAGAGACCATGCGTTTTCGATGGCAGCCACCGCTCGAATGAATACACGTTCGACTGACTTTGACGACATCCAGAGGGTAAAAGCACAAGATTTCGGAAACACCCGCGATAGCGCCGGCCGTGAATTGGTAAATAAAAGGCAAGGCTATTGTATCTGCCATGTCAGAGGGACGTGGAACGCATGTCGTGTGATATGCATCTGCGTACGCTTAGGAGCAGGTTTTCCTGCCGCAGGTGCAGCAGAAGGCGAAGACATGGGCAGTAGTCGAAGGGAAGGTCAAAGTAGAGGAAGAACGGTTAGTCAGAGCTGGTTGGGAAGAAATTCATGCGAAGTCCCGTGTTTCGCTCCATGTGCCGAGTTCAAGCTCCGCCAAACTCACGATCACGTGCGCTCTCAGACGCAAACATCACGCCAACCTCTCCGCACATGCCCACCGCTCCCAACCAGGAGACCAAATCCGTCAAACTAAAGGATGGCAAGACAATGGAAGGCAAGAGAGAACATATTTCTAACTCTGGCAATGATTCTTCGACTGAATATCTGCTGCGCTAGTGCCCTTGTACGGCTACTCGGCAGGACTCTCGGACGACTCCATGCAGGACTCGGACCAATCGGACGAAGAGCGAAACAAGTACAGGAAGGCTAAAACCAAGGGAGCATACTCACGTAAAGATATGCTGAAGAAGATTCGAAGACGACCGTTACGAAAGCGTAGCCCTGGATCAACGGCCGATATCCGTGAGCGAAACTCACCCACCTTCCCCTGCCTGCACACGACATTTAATTAATATTCTCGGTACAGACAATCCTATCCGGGTCTTACTTGGACTGGATTTCGATATTCCGGCGTTTCATAGGCGTGACAAAGCGCGTCACTCACTGCAGAAAGATGCCGTCTTGAGGAACGCCGCTATATCCACCGACGATGAGGTTGCCGATGGCGAAGATGACGATATTGAAGACGAAGATGACGAAGAATTGCCATCCCCAGTCGCCACAGCTCTCGCTCCCCAACCTCCCCACCCAGAGAATATCGACAAGCTTCACCACGCTCCACCTACAGACCCAGTCCAAGCAGCGCCCAGGGTTAGATCATCCCCGCCTCGCAACAAGCGCCCAGCCTCTCGGGACTACAGCGCCACAGGTAGGTTATACACATTTACCTCGACACGTTGTCTGACTAGAGCGCTGCTAATAGAGTCCGAAGCGGAACAACCCTTTGTCACAAACCCACCGTCGAAGCGTACTAGGATCACATCGCCACAGAGAAATTCATCAGAAACAGAGTCCGAGGCGGAGATTGCATTACCTCAATACTCCGCCCGGCCTCATGCCCTAGTGCAGGAACCCCACGAAGAGACGGAATCAGAATCCGAAGTGGAAATCACAAAGTTGAAGCCAATTGACCCCGCCACAGACCCACTACACCCCCGCCCGGCGTTCAAGGCTACTCCAGAACAGCAACTTAAACCAGCTCTCGTCCTTGATGCGGCGGATCACGTACAAGTTCCAAGGAGCGTGGCCATGTATCTGCGACCTTACCAGGAAGATGGTGTGAGGTTTTTCTGGGAACGGTACAAGGAGGGCCGAGGAGGTGTCTTAGGTGCGCGTATGATTAGTTTCATCAAACACAATGGCTCACTGTCGAACTACTAAGGTGATGATATGGGTCTGTAAGACACTTTCGCCCACTTCCGCATTCGAGGAGCTTAGGCGCTAATTCCTAGCGGGAAGACTATTCAAGTTATTTCATTTCTCAGCGCTATTATGCGTAAAGGCGGAAATCGGAAGGACAAAGCACGGAGATACAACTGGGTCAACGAGTTTCTCGACACGCACAACATGAACCAACTCCCCGAAGCTAATTCACAGTGGCCCACTGGTCTCATAGTGGCCCCGAAAACTGTGGTTGAAAATTGGGCGAGGGAACTAGAGACCGTAAGGCAGCGCTCATCCGGGTGTACTATTTCTTGACATGTCTCATTTAGTGGGGATATTTTGAAGTCTGCCACTACTCCGGAACGCCGCCACAGCGTAGTGACGTGTTGAAAAGCTTCAAGATGGGCCGTTATGACGTCCGTGAGTGTTGTCTTACCTGCGACCCATTGCTATGTTCAACCTTCGAACCCTCAGTGCTGGCAAGCCATGAGACCGTTCGCGACAACATTGCCGAACTCGAGTCACTCAGCCTCTCCTGTATTTTCGTCGACGAGGCACACAAGATAAAGAATGACAAGAGCCAGACGGCGCAGGCCTACAATCGGTTTGACTGTCAAGTCCGCTTTGGTTTGACCGTCAGTTTTACTTATTTGCCCATCAAATACCGTAATCTAAGCGATTGTCTCTTTCCTAGGGAACGGCTATTCAAAACTCGTATCGAGAATTGTGGCCCCTCTTAAACTGGTCGAACCCTGGTCGGTTGGGAACGCAGAAGCAGTGGAACCAAACGATTGTGACGCCTATGCAAGAGGGACAGAGTAAAGATGCCACCCAGGACGAGCGCCTTGGCTTTGCGGTCAGCGGCGGGATCTATGAATATGCGTTAGCGCACATGGATAACATACCCATCACTTCAGGAACTCGCACGGCGTTTTGTAGAACGTGTCTTACCGCACTTCTTCCTCCGCCGGTATGTCCCTCGTCTCTGTCCGTAGCTCAGTTTCTGAACGATGTTCGGACCCAGGACAAAAGAACTCATCAAGCACCAGCTCCCAGAAAAAGTTGATAAAGTTGTGTTTTGTCCATTGACGAAAACACAAGTCGACGTTTATGAACGCTTCCTTGCTACGGAAGATGTTCAGCTAATGCTTCATAAAGACGAGCCTTGCGACTGCGGTAAAGGCGCAAAGTAGGTTGCACCTGCCATGGCAATGATCAAGTGCTAACGCTTCTTGCGGTAGGCGAGGAAACTGCTGCCATGTTGTCAACAAGGACGGTGTAGAATGGCACAAGTTGCTTTTGAAGTATATCGACATTATGATTAAGATATCGAACAGCCTGCTGCTAATTTATCCAGGTATCTGTTCCCCTGTATGCTTTTTATTAGCAACTCATGGTGTCGACAGGTCCTGAGGACTCGGTTGCTCAAGTAGCGCGCAACCGCCAACTTATGAAGGTCGCCTTTCCGGACGGCCGTGCTGGGACATATGCGACGGCACTAACGAACAGGGAGCTTTGTGGCAAATGGGAGGTTCGTATGCTCCTCGGCCATCACGTCTTGATCCACCTGATGTTTACGGTAATTGGCATATGTTTTAGGTTCTGTGTCGCCTGCTTCGGCTTTGGAAAAGCGAGGTAGAGAAGAAGAATAAAATCCTCATATTCAGCAAGTCTGTTAAGTTGCTCGACTTTTTGAGCATGTGGTTGGGTGCAAGTGGTGAGCGACGGAGTAGATGGCTGATCTCTCGAGTAGTCCGGCTAACTGACTATGGCTCACCGTTAGGCTTCGTGTTTCGGCAACTAGATGGGAAAGTCAAGCAAGAGGACCGATTCAAATTGATCGACGACTTCAACCTTGACCCGGAGGTTTTCATATTCTTGATTTCGACGTTGACTGGAGGTACCGGGTTGAACCTCGTCGCTGCAAACAAGGCACGTCGCTGAAGGGTTCTTGGTGCTTTTCGGTCCTCTTCATATCGTTCGTTCCAGGTGGTTATATTCGACCCAAACTGGAGTAAGACTCTACAATGATGTCGCCCAAGCGAGTTGAGCTAAGCAGTTTATTTTCTAGACCCTGCCCACGACCTGCAAGCTATGGATCGTGCATATCGGTTTGGGCAGCAAAGAGATGTGTCGGTATACAGACTTTTAGGAGCTGGGTCACTTGAAGAATTAGGTTAGAGTGCCTAGCACCTGCTTCCCCCCCGGTTGCTGACTTTAGGCATTAGTCTATGCACGACAGCTTTACAAGCAGCAACAGATGCGCATTGGGTACAACGCGAGTCTTCAAACAAGGTTTGTCATCCTGTCCTGATACTCCGCCCTCCATCTACTGACAGAAAACAGGCTGTTCGCTGGAGTACAAGGCAATGCGTCCCGTCAGGGAGAACTATTTGGTCTCAAGAACATCTTAACCCTTCGCAAGGACCTCATCACCAAAGAACAAATCGAAGACGCTCACGTCGACAATCTGGAATGGGCTCTAAAGAATACGGAAGTTGCAGAAGCGGAGGACGTGCGTGTTCCTATTTCAAGGACATGGAGATGGGTCACCTGACTATTGTATTAGATGGGAGAGGCGAGCCAAATGAGGGAGTTACTCCTCGGAGAAGTTCGTAAGTCCATTTCTTACTCTACCGTCCTATGCTTGACCCAGACATTTGGTAATTACGACCCCAGATGCCAAACAAGTGAAACCAGAAGACAGCGTGGACGGTATTCTCAGTCGTACCGGTGTTCAGTACTCCCAGTTTGTACCATCCTGCGCGTCATCTGGTCTTTCCTCCTAATTAATGTCCTATAATAGTGTAAACGATCATATCCTCCGTGATAATCACATAGAAGCGAAGAGACTGGCAAAAGCTCAAGAGGTAAGGGATGAGGTTGTATTGTGATCGTCATCTAACGCTGCATTTTACAGGCGAAGGGGAAAGCAAAGGCTCGACCTAAGCCCAAAAAGGGTGCGGCGCCAACCGCTGTATGGCCTCCCAAGCGCTCCCATCACAAGGCTCTGGACGCCGCATCACACAGGTACAAGACACCGTCCCTTTCAATTACGCATCAATTCATACCTTGTATCCGTTCTCCAGGTTACAAAGTCGCCGAGAGGCCATACTGGCCGCAGGTCATGACCTTGCCACGTTTGCAGAGGAATTGTGAGTTCCGTTGCGTGCCTCGGACCCGCTATTTCTAATTGGTACCAATGTCTCAGTTCGGCGATGACCCCGGACGAGCAGGACGCCAAGCTGCAAGAGTTGGATGCGATCGCAGATGCGTCGTCATCATGAACATAACCACCTCAAACCCACCGTCGCTGTCGCGATCATCTCTCATGAAAGCATCACTGTGTATTTCTAGCACATGTTTTACTTACAGGTTCTTCAACGTGATAAATTATCCTGATATCATTAAAACGACAGCCACTTGCGCGCCACCTCCTTGGCAAGTCCGGTTCCACCGGTCGTCCCATAAATTAATACCAGATTATAGGCCGCTTCCCGACTTAGACCACGGTCCTTTGGAGAGCACATCAGCAACGGAGGGCTGGATCGCGGCGGACCATCTCACACCTTTTCTGATAGGCCTTCCTTTCCGCTTCGCTTCTCCACGATCTCCAGTACCGCCTCATAGTGCTTCGCGGCAAGCGACAACAAGCCTAGAACACACGAAATGACAACCCCGTCGGCGCCTAGCCCCATGAAAAAGACGTATGAACCGAACAAAAACCTACCCAACTGGTGGAACCACCTCCCGAAATTATATTCCACTTCATCCCCGTGTCCTTCTTTCCTGATCGCACGATACCTCTGAATGAAAGCGAGACCCTGAAACAAGAGACGTTCGGTGGGGGAATGAGCGAATTTAACAGCATATAATCACCTGCGCGATCAGATGATGTCGGTTGTCGGACTGTCGCTGCATGGCCCGCGAGATGGAAGCGACGGCCAACATCAAGCACACCACCGGGTCGTCCGGTTGGATATCATACGCCTGGTACAGATAAACTGCCCACCGCATGAGACATTTTGATAGTACCGACAAGCCTCTGACTTACAAAGGGCGCTCTGGTAACTCTTTGTGCACGAGGAGATG
This sequence comes from Tulasnella sp. 403, assembly GCA_019632305.1. Classification (NCBI taxonomy): domain Eukaryota; kingdom Fungi; phylum Basidiomycota; class Agaricomycetes; order Cantharellales; family Tulasnellaceae; genus Tulasnella; species Tulasnella sp. 403. The sequence continues at coordinate 169,752 of WSTW01000002.1, read as the reverse complement.
TGGGCGTACAGCGCGAGGAGGACGGGGCTCTCTTTGGTGGCTTTGGAGGGGCTGGGGTTTTCCGCTACGGCGGCCGTGGCGGCCGAGGATCTGGCTTTGGATTTCGTTTCGACGGGCTCCGCATCGTCGTCCGACGTCTCTTCGCCATCCGCATTCGTATCCGCCTCGGGGCGTTTGGGTCCGACAAAGTGCCAACGGTTACGTCCCGCGTCCCAGTTCATCGGCGACCCCTCCGCGACGAGCTTGTACGACGCCACTTCGCGCTTCATCGCTTTTTGAAAGTTGACGTCGATAAAGGTGTCGAGGGTGTGTATCCCGCTGCCCAGACATGCGAGGAAGAGACGGAGTGGGTCATTGTTGAACTGGTGGGTGTAGATGAGCTTGCGAGAGTGCTCGAGGATGGCGGGGTAATCTCGTTGGACGGTGGCACATGCTGTGAGACAAGGCATAAACACGACCCAGGATGACCGATGGTCTGGCGTCATACATACCGAGCAATGCAAGACGTATGGTCGTCTGACTGCCGAACGTAGCATACGCGTTAGAGTAAAGTACGTGACGCAGAATTTCATCCGTCATTGCATACGACCCATCCCGCGTCTGGAGGAAAGCATACTAGGGACAAACCACATTAATAAAACCCCACGACTGCAGGGAGAAAGAGTGAAAACCTTGATGAATAAGCATAGCCACTCATCAAAACTATGCCGCCTGAACTCGGTGAGATACTTGGTACCGGTCTTGGAAGCGTCTATGGGATCCTCATCAGACGTCGCAGCGACGGGGGTCGTAAAAATCTCGTACCAAGATCTTGTTGCAGCCTTGATTCCATGTCAGATGCATTCTTGGCAACGTCATTTGCTTCTCCCAAGCGCCTCAAACGACGTTCGTTGACCGAACCTCTGAACTGCGCAAACTGGACCGCAGCTCGAGTTATACACTATCACCAACACTATCCGTGGACATACCCTATTTCCCCCAAACAGTTCTCTAGTCCCACGGAACATTTCAATCAAGGCCGAAGCCTCTTTCATCCACTCGGTTCTGTCATCGCCTTCCGGGTCTAGCGATTCAAGCTTTTTAAAGCCCTCATCGACTCTATTCTGCCGCGCTTGTTCCATAACCCAGACCATTTGAATAGGCATCGCGCTGCGGGCTTTTTTCGATCTCTTCTTCTCTTCGAAGAGGGCGTTCGTTGGGTCGGTGTCTTGTACCTCTTCAGTGTTTCCGCGGTCGGACCGTACGTTTCCTTCTTCGTGACTTTTGCGCCATGCAATAACTATAAGCGGGTTACAGTCTATTGCTTCAAGTCTATGGCATACGGCACACCTTCTTTTACGAGATTGAGTGCGGTACGCGGTTGATCCAATATTTCATAGACTTCAGCAAGCTTCATCTTTGCGTTCATATTGCTTTCGTCTATGTCGAGGACTAATGCCACCCGATCAGAACAAATTTGATAAACGGAAACAAACGAAACGACCCACCATAACGAAGGACTTCGATGCATTTTTCAAAGTCGCCCAAATACCGGTGACATGCGCTGATCTGCATGAGAACGTCTACAGTGGACGTCTTTTCAAGAGGAGTTAGAAAGTGACGAGTACCCGTATTTTGAATTGAGCGTTACCTCATCGTGTGCAGCAAGTTCCTCATACACCCTAAGGGCGGGCGCATAGAGGCCCTTATCAAAGTACGCCCCCGCAAGCTCCGTAAAGAGCAGATAATACTCTCTGGCATCATTCTTCAATACCACGGAACCGTGCATCTATAGACGCAAACGTAATGAAGGTGAGTTATTACTCTGGGAAATACAAATGGCTCACTTGAGCTTCTTCGAAATCACCTAAGGCCAATCGGGCAAGGGCAAGCCGATGTCGGAGATTGGGATCTAGAGCAAAGAACCCCTGCGGACGCGTCCCAGATTCGTCGTTTTGTCGCACACAGCCTTGGACGTCGTATTCCCGGTCATCTGTTATGGTCGCCCAGTAACGTTGCGCCGCACGTCCCTGTACCCACCGCGCCCCGTCGCGAATTGCATTGATAGCCTGCTCGTGCTCCCCGACTGTATTGCAAAAGTCGGCCATTGTCACGAGGAGGAGTATGCAATCGCCTTCATCCCCGTTAGAGGGTCCTGCAGGCATCGTTTCCTGGTAATGCTTCAGGGCGTCTCGATAAAGTGTGATTCCACGATGAAATTCCGATAGGATCGAGAATAATTGGCCTAGTTGGACTAGGACACCCATATGGAAGGGAACTTCTTTGAGTATCGACAGGAAACCATTCAATGCCTGTAAAGCACGTTCATTCAGGCTCCCATAACAAGTTAGGACAGAGATAGGCAATTTACCGCACGGTTCTCTCCAGTTTCTTGAAGCACGACGGATCGGTCCCAGATTGCGTCGACATCGTGCGGATCTAACGACACAGCTTTCCGGAAACAATATAATGCCTGCTGCATCTGGAGGGTTTCCCTGCAACGACGTAACAGTGAGCTGATTGGAAAAAAGCCAGGGTGTGGAGCTTCTTTACCGTGACGCGCGTCCTAGTTCGCGCCAGAGGTCAGCGTCGCCTTGGAGGTGGGCTGCCATGATTTTAAGTTTCAAGGCAGTATCCGGTTCGCCACGGTCTTCATGGACCAAAGCGAGCGTGTTCCAGGCCGCGTGCGCCGCTGGCTCGATACGAATGACTTCTTGGCAGATCTCCATCGCTTTGACCAGGTCGCGGTCAACGTACGCCGCCGCGGCTTCGCCAATCATCGCCTTTACTTGATGAGACAACTCCACGCCGGCTCGCGCCCTCCGTTTCTTGCCTTTTCCCGCCTAGGAGAGGGGGAGTGGTGGTAAGTTTAAACTTGCGGTCCCGTAGGCTGCTCACCTGTTGTGAGCCGGAGACATGCGCACCGTCTTCTAGACTGAAATCGTCCCCCTCATCGATCGAGAAGACCCAGGGGGTAGCCGTGGATCCTGGAGCAGCCGGATTATTCGTAGTCCTGATGTTGTTGACAAGACGTCTGCGGGCAAAAAGAGTTAGGCTTGAAGGAAAACAAGGTGAGAGGTTGTGCTAACTGGAAATCTCCGGCTATCGCCCCCTCAGCTTCTTCCGTGACGTCGTCATCGAGCAGAGGGCCCGGAATAACGCTATCTTCCGACTCCGATCGCAATGAACCTTCAATGCTTCCGTCCGAGTCGTCCGAGTCGTTCTCATCTGCGCCCAAGATCCGTGTGTATGTAAGGCCGTAGGCCATATAGAGTAGGCGTTTTTAGAGTGCTCACATATGTCATGATCGCTGTCCTGAAAGTCTAAATGCATGCTTTCGGTAGTGGTCGTCCGACAAAAAAAGCTATTCAACCAGGAGGTAGCTGTCAAACGCCGTGTGGTTTCAATGAGGTAAAGAGTACGGGAGTACACATTTCGGCAAGTCGCAAAGTTATGCTGGATTTACCTTTTCCTCTCACGTCGTCAGGCGGGAGGGGGAGAAAGCAAGAAAAAAAAAGTCAGTTGGTGACCGTCGAAAATGCGAACCATGGGGAAGGGTTCGAGTTTGTGAACAAACAGACCGGACTTGAATTTTCTCAAACTGAGGGCGTCCCATGCCCGGACTGTCTACTATAACCCCGAACTCGGAATACGTCCAGGACCTCAAGGACCACATCGAACATTTTCGGAACCATGCACGAGGTGTCGACGTCGATATTTGGGGTACGGATGACTTGGAAGCGAGCGTCGTCCCACCGGCCACTCACTGGTCTCCCGACGAAAAACGACGGTTGTTTTACGGTTTGACGCGTTACTCCCGCCTCCGCCCAGATCTCATATCAGACCACATTGGCACAAAAACCGCCACCCAAGTCTATGTTTACCTCGACATGCTAGAAGCGGCAACGCAGCAGGTGGAGCCCGAAGCCCCTGTCTCCAACGCGGCTATTTCCATACACCCAAAGATAGTTGCATTCGAGGACAGACAGGCGGACGTTCTACGACGGATGGAGGAACAGGTCGAAGGTCTGTCCGCGTCTAAGCGCGTGAGGGAGGTCTCGTCCTCGGACGACGAAGAAAATGACGACGCTCGTCCCGCTAAGAGGTTACGCACGCGCGATACCTGGCTCGATCGACAACGCCTAATGGCAATGGAGAGACTTTTCACCGCCTACCATCCAGAACCCGATCGACACCTCAAAAAGCGAGAGTCCAAACCGCCAGCACAAGTATGCGCCAAGCCTTTTCACTCGACGTTTTAATCCTGACCAACGGAATTCCCAGCGAATAGCTGACGCTACAGAGGAGCTAGAAGATCTCGGCATCGTTGATGCCGGCCAATTTGTTGCCCATGGCTTAGACGTCCTCCGCCCTCGCCAAGTTGCGGCTTTATTGACGTGAGGATTCCGCTACTATTCGTACTCGACGTCTTGAAAGAGGTCGACAGTCTCACCCGCTTGCAGGTTGTATGCCTCGCCCACTGTACGACCGTCGCCTCCGGTGGTCTCCCTCGACGTTCTCGTGTCGCTCCGTAAAGCGCTCATCGAGTGGCTCCTCCCCGCAATACACCACATCGTTTCGTTTTACGAAAGTCTGGTCGAGTCCCGCGGGCCGAGCACGCACTTCAAGCGTAGCGGTGAACACGGGGTGAGCAAGTCGTTCTCGCCATCTGAGATCATCTGACGTTGGTCGACCAGGTAGACCGCGACACGGTGAAGCAAGCTCTGGCGATCTTTGGCCACGACCGGACGCGACGCGCAGTATTCCAAAACATCCCAGAGGAGTACAAGTTGGCGGAATTATCAGCGAGACAAAAGTCCAAAACGAAATTCGAAGATACGCATTACCCGGTCGAGGAGGAAGGACGGACGGCCGTACGACCGTTCCTCTGGTGGCACCCTCAAACCATTCAAACCATCGACCGGGGGGAGGAAGAGGCGGACGGCGGATGTTCCGAGGAACAATCGGACTCTGACAATGAATTGGGCGAACAAGATAGACTCGAAGCTCGTGATGAGTACAAACGGCTCAAATCACGATACCAACTGAAGCACGGCAATCACGCTCGGAAAGGCGGATCCGACGACGACAATTGTACGGAAGACGCAGTTTGAAAGGCTGTTCATCATCACGTACACCGGTCGCTGTCTTCGCGAAACGAAGGACATGCGGCGGGTTTCGCGAGTAAGGCTCGGCCGTTGAGTCGGTGTACGGAGACGACCTCTCTTGTGATTGATGTGGTATGCATATCAAACTTGTATTATACACGCGTTGACTCCCCCAAGTCCTTCCCCATCAAAGAATCGCTATTCGTCGGTGTTGGCGTCGGGTATCAAGGCGTACTCCACTGGGCTCTCGTCGCCGACGGTTCGCGCGTGGATGGCTTCAAACTCGGGCTTGAGTTTCATGTTGGACGGGTCGACGTACTTGGAACCTGTCATGCGCTTCCAAATCGCGTAGAGCGCTAAAAAAGAACCCCGAGGAGGGAAATTACGGAGTTGAAAACGGCATTGTCGGTTCGCCCCCCTGCTTCTGCTCACCGGAAAAGACGAAGAGATTGGCGTAGTTTGACAAGAACGCGCCCCAGGTGAAGTTTCCGGGTAGAAAGACGGTGAACCCTACCACGTGGGTCCGCGCCCGGAAGTGTCATCATTAAAAGGTATTGGATTGAACCCTGGGATGCAAGACAAGACAAGAGAATACATACCGCTGGTGATCAATACCAACAGACACATGGCCAAGGCGAAATAGCCTAAACATGGTTGTAATGGCGCGTTGTATGGCAAATCTGGCCGGGGCAGAAGTTAAAAAAACGGTAGCATGTGGGTGCAGAAAGGGCAATCACCATCTCGAGTATAACCTTGCGCGCGCAGGCCGTTGAGGAGGGCGAGATAAGCGTAACAGAGCACGCACCACGATACGAGGCCTGCGATGGCGCTCAGGTTGACCAACCACATCAGGCCCTCTGCGGCGGTCTTGTGGAGCGAGAGATACGAAAAGGCGCCGAAGGTGGACGAGGCGAGGACGGCAAAATAGGGCACGCCATGCTTGTTGGTGTGCGTGAAGATCCTCGGGGCTGTGGAGGTTGTGGCGAGCGAGACGAGCGACCGGCTGCTCACAAAGATCGACGTCACGCCCTACGTTGTGGCGCGGAGATGAAGCCATAAGCAATGCGAAAAGGAAAGGCGCGGATTTTTTTTATGAAGGGTAATTTCCGTCGGTAGGATGTGTGACTTGGAGGGGTGGGGAATGCTTACCGCGGAGAAGGCGCTGGTGAGGACCACCGTGTTGATTGCCGACGCCACAAAGGCCTGATCCAGTTCCACCGCGCAGATGTGACCGGGTCACGAAAAGAAGAGAATAGACGAAAAACGTTAGTGGCGCTTTTTACCGCTTCTTTTCGAGGGAGGGGGACTGACGATCCCTGCTTCCTTTGCGGCGATAACAAAAGGGCTCGATAAAGCCGTGCCCCCGTGGGCTCGTAGACCCGGGTGTGTCGAAGGTAAGACGAGTCCGATGGAGAATATGACGGTCGTGTAGAGGACGAACACGCCGAGGGATGTACGGAACAGGGCGCGCGGGATGGCCCGGCGGGCATGGACAGTTTCGGCTCCAGCGATGGCGATGATTTGTACGTGCGCAAACGCTGAATGGGGGTTGGAGCGAGTGAGCGAGGTGGTGGAACCGAATAGAAGCCAAGTCACCGAAGGCAGCGTTGACGAGCGTGCTCCAGACCGCGAGGAACCGTCCTTTGAATCCACCCACGACGATACTGTTGTCCACCCCATACGAGAGCTAGCCCGCCCGCGGAAGCAAAAAGAAGAAAACGTTGGGCCAAATCGTCGGGTCGAGCGGTTATGTAATGCGAAAGAGAGAGGCCCCCCAAAGTGCCGAGATGAGAACGACATCGATCGATTACGTCTTGACGGATTGCTTACAGCTTTGAAGGCGTCGTGACGCCAGTATCTGTTAGGTGTAGTGGGTATGAGAAGGAAGAATTGAAATTGGCGAGGGAAACGTACTCGAATCCAATACGACGGCCTTGCGGTGTGGCCCCAAAATCAATCACCAAGCCGAGTATAAACAACCCGATGACAAGACAGATCTGCAACATTTTGGTGATTTTTCATTTTAGAATCCCGGCGGGAGAGCAGTCCATTGTCAGGGCAACGAGTACTACCTACCTTGACGAGTCCAAAAAAGAACTCAATCTGAAAGAGATGGGAGAGGGGGAGATCGGGGTGTAAGAAAAACACGATGCGGACCGGGAAAGGCATGACGTTTACCTCCCCAAAAACGCGCACGGGCATCATGTTGACGGTAATCATTGCAAACCAGAACACAGTGATCACTGAAAGAAGGTGGTCAAAGTAGCCGTAGGTTGATTTCAGTTCGCCGTTGGGACCACGTTGGTGGGATTGGGTGAGTTACGCACGCAAGGCTTGTGGGATCGCATCGGTCCAGAACGATACTAGTCGCAGGCCGTGAGTGCGCGAACGAGTGGGTGTGAGATGGAAGAATTCACCGAGTAGTGTGGAGGCCACAATCTCGACCGCCTGTACAATGGCGAGTGCATAGGCAAAGTTCCATCCTGTCGCTGCACCTGTCGTAGGCGTGTGAGGCCGGGTATCAAAAAATCAAACAACAGGCACCCTCAGATCCGTTGCAATGCGGCCTGTTTTCGCATTGTTAGCGTACCAAGAGCAGGGTCCACAAACTACCAAATTAGGCATTGGGGTCGTTAGCGGACATTCCGGTGTCTTGAGCAAAAGGGACGTACCCGTTGGGCGTGTGCAATGAATCCTCCGGTTGCTGGACTCTATTGCAATTTACAAGACCCGGAAAGAAGGGGGGAGAGGTGGGGGATTTAGCGTGTTAGCCGTTTTCGTCCTCCGTTTTGCTCGGGGATACCTGTGATGTGGGTGACTTACAAACGCGCTCATCTCCGCTGCGGTGAGGGCCACTGCAATTCAGTGGCAAAAATAATATGCTACTTTTAGCTTAACACAGTCGGGCAATAAGCACCCAAACAAGCGGCACCTGATATTGTTACAAGGCCCATCTGGGGTGGCGGGCGAAAAGTCAGCGGACAGGGAGGGAGGTTGATGGGAGGCGTACTAGGGCATAACCGAGAAGGGCACCAGCCGGGCCAGCGTCGGCGAGTGATCGACCAGAAGTAAGAAAGAGACCGGTGCCCAGCATGCCTGCAATCGCCATGACGCCAATATGCCGCTCTTTGAGGGCTTTCTGGGGGTTGTATGACCCATCGTGAACGTCCGTTGAGTCGCGCGAGTTAGGCACCACAGGCGCACTGCTGGCGAAATCGTCGTGGCTGTCGTCTGGGAGATTGAGAAACGGCTGACTCTCGTTCGCCATATCACCGCTAAATTCCAAGCACTGGTAAGGCCCTGTTCCGGGCTTCTAATAGTAGTGGGTTGAAGATGGAGGAACACGAAACACAGTCGTTCGTGCGAACGTGATGGTACAAAATTGGCCGCGAAGGGTTCATTATACGGTGATTGCCCGATATTCGTTTATTCCCGAAAGAGTGGATATTACTGGCTGGGGAAGGAAAAGACCAGGTGAGGGAGTGAATGCGCGAAGAGAGTCAAGAACGTTGAATACGAAACACGAGACAGAAGGGAACTCTCCATGTCTCAGCGTTTGGTATTATCAAATAGGTTGAAGTCCGGTCGGGGTTTATCTTGGCGAAACTGGACTTTGGTCTCTTCGCGCACGCGAGCGAAAAGGTGCGTTGAACCGGGTGATGAGCTTCGAGGTTTGCATTGTTGTTGCCTGCGCTCCGGTGAATTCCCTCGCAAGGTTAGGGACGGCGTGACGGTATACCCGTGACGGACGTTACAGCCGGAGGACAATGTCACCCAAGGCATTGGAGCTCCGCTAGGGCAAGCGTAAGGTGTTGCTCACGGTCCGGAATGAGGGTAATTTTTTCACGAGACCCTAGAGAGTGATGGTGGACTATCACTGTCTGCATACGGAACGTCGAGGCCGATAAGTATGACTCTAGACCGGGAGACTGGCGGTCTGTTTACGATCCTAACTCGACGACACACCAACCCCGTCATGAGAGCGGATATCCACATGCAACCCAAGGCAAAATACAAGTGAGTTTTGCCTTTCTTGGCTTTTAACGTGCCGTGGGGGAATGTGGCGACGGGCCCACATGGTACAACACTTGTGGCACGATGAAACTTGGTCAGGCTGGCCACTTTAGACTCGCGCTCTTCACGTTCATCTCCGGCTGACAAGAGCCAATCTACTCGAGATCTGCTAGAGGCGTTGCACAGCCTTCGACGTTGGGAGGGCGACGGGGACGGTCCATGTGCAGCTGGATTGAGTTTAACTGCGAAATGGGACGTCGGCTTTACCTGAAGATCACACCAAGGCTCGGCGGATGTAAACGCGTGCTAGACGTCGAATTTCCCTTGCGCTTCCCTTGCCCAACGTTGTACTCGATAACTCCACCAATATGGTAACTCGTCACCTCGTCTAAACCGCTTAATTCACATACGCGTGTCTTGTGTGTTCGTTTCACGACGGAATGTTGGGGTCCATGTTGGTCTGCCCAGCGCACTTGCCATTTCTGCAGGCACGTCGATCTCTGCCTCCAGCAGCACGCATGTCGTGCCCACTTCGTTCTGTGACCTCCCCGACGTACGCTTCGGGCGATCCGTCGACTTCGACCATACCGACTCGAGTGTCAAGGTTATCGTATTCAGTGGAAACGTCATGTCGTTGCAGGGATGAAACTTGCATATGCAGCGCAAGAGACAGGATTGCCTCTGTGTTTCTAGGGACAGATGGGGGTCGTAGCGCATGGAGAAACATACATGTCTTCGCTGTACAAGGGTCTAGGGCCACCCGTCACACCCCCACCCAATGTCACTCTCGTCACTCGCCGCTCCTCCCTGCCATCGACGCCGCTCTCGTAACACACTCGGCATATGTCCTCTAACAAACCCTAGAACACCGGACAGACCGGGGTATGTAGGTACCGCAGGTATGTACCCCGGCCAAAACGAATGTAGTAACCGAACACATTCAAACACTTGACAAATGTTGGAATTGGAAATATACACCCCCCGACGTGCTGTGTGTGGGAGAACAGAGATCGCAAACGAGTAAGGATATGTAATTGGGATAGGAGGTCCCAGAGACAACGCTGAGTCGGTCGAGCTCAGACAAGTCGCGATTGGGTACGGCGGATTCCGTAACAAGTGACGACTCCAACAGGTGCTCTGCCATGGTCCGGCTAGCGCTCGATCATGACACTTGTAGCGCACAAAGTCCTCCCGACGCACTCTCCTATGGAGCCTTTTCGATCCCACGTATTCCCTCACAACCCCCTAGCTGCGTACAAATATTGCAAGAGTGCACGTCAAAAAGGTAACCACAAGTCTATACGGCCTATTGATGTCCCAACCCTGTCCGTCGGGTTGGAGTGAGGTATGTAATAAGATGTCGACTGGGGTACCCTTGTCTTCCAATTTGTTTCGTCCGGGGTCTCGTATGACGGTGCATCGAGTGCAATTAGAAGGAACGTCTTGATCCTTGACGTCGCAATAATCCTCTTCCTATTACCTCCCTTCTCCCCCGTCGTTCTACATGTCTTTCAGCCTTCGTTGTAGCCATATCGTCCTCCGGCGGTGTTGTCATCGACGACCACCCGCATACATATATGAGCCGTGCCATCTGCCATCGGCCAACTTCGCATGTCTCGGTCAGGGTCGGTCGCCCATGCATCTACGATACTGTACGTCTTGCTCAACCGGCTCGACCGTGCCACCTAGACAACACCCAGGCTCTACCTTTTCTCCAGCCGCTCACGGAGAACGCCACATTCGTATACAAGGACTTGCGGTCCGGAAGCGGATCAACTGACCAAACGGCACACCTTTAACATCCTTCTTGGATTAGCGCGTGCACCGTATCATAATAACCTGACGTATGCGTCCGCGGAGAAAAGACTTTTGAGTAACCTCTGCGCCACATGAACCAACCGAACACGAAATGTACGTACCTCTTACAACACCCATACATGCCTTCCCTTTCATAACCCACCTCGCCGTTAACGTTGTTTGGTATCGGGCAGTTAACCTACTTGACTCTTCTTCATTTAACTGCGCAAACAACGCAAGGACTCCAGCTCGCGCGTTCAGACTTGCCTTACAAGACACTCGCGTATGCACTGGTCGCGATAGCCTCTCTTTCCGCGTTCTCCACGACGTCGGGGAGAGAAGCTGGGAAACACGTGTTGAGAGAGTTAAAGCCTCGAACCCGCCGCGGTCGGTCGACCGACTCGACGGAGAGGTTAAGAAGGTGATAAGTGTCCACGATCATAACACCCCTCCAAAATGATTGCCCGTGGAAGATATAATATAAAGTCTCGAGTCGTCGAAATCCGAGCCGTACGCCCGCGCGCGCAAGACGCATGTTCCACACGCGTTGGAAAAAAATCTTCATCAACGCTCTCGAGCCGCTGCGTCGGGCCCCTGCGCGCAACTGTGTATCACGGCCGGAAGTGGGCTCCTTCCGCGGCGGCTGGAGCGAATGGGCGGTTGTACGTTGCGATGGGATTCATTCCGTCGGGGAATTTCACTTGAGAGTGGATGTATGTGTGGCTGGCGATTGCCTGTTCGCTGGGTTTTTATATGAAAAGACGGATACCTCGTCAGTGGGATATCGGGTGGTACAACCAAATGATAACTTACTTTTCCCAAACCGGCTCGCTTCGCGCATGCTGCCTTCAGCCCCTTCGGGGTGTGATTACAGAGAGACGCGAAAAAGTTCAAGATTCGGATAGTCCAAAGTTGAACTTTTTTGCACTTGTCCCCCGGTCGACCTTGATGGGCCTATGAGGAAGATTAGATTACCTGTGGAGTTTGCCTCCCTGGAGATGATGTGCTGACACCTCGATCTCGGGAAGACGCGTCGACCTCGAAAAACACCAAGGGACGCGCTTCAGCAGAAGCGGAGCGGTACGCAGGCACCAAACGCGTCGATCCGGCCTATAGAGTCTGGTGCGGAATGATGGTTCGCCGAACGCCTTAGTTACTCCGCCGACGGGCTGGACAAGCAGACGGCCGTGTTGAACAATTGTTGTTGTGCGGCATTCGAACGACGCGTTTCTCGCGATCTTGCTGCCCGTGTGGTACTGTCTTGTCTCAAACGCACATACCCAACACCACGGACGACCTGGTGTGTGGGTTTATCCTATTGGTGGTACACCGCAACGTACCCTTGACGCATATCGGTGTCTGCGGTGTGAATTCACCCGACACCCGACAGTAACGATCGATCGCCCGGTCTCCATTCAAACCCTCCCTCCACTCGGTCGACGGTTTTCACCAACCTAACCCATTAAAGACCGCGTTACAATCCCCACATGTATACACCCGGGGGATGGAGCTTTGTACACCGACCCAACGCCCCAAGAGATCTGAAAAACTCTGAAGTCGCAACAGTTAACGTTGCCTTGGATCCATTCAGACGCTATCTGCCCCGCTGTGGCCGCAGAATCGAGCTTTCTGCCAAAAGACTATTACGGTGGGCTCCGTCCGTATCCTTCCGTCATGACTTGCAATTCGACGATAGGTTTTAGGATCAACCTAGCGGCAGCTTGGCGATTCTTCCATTCGGCATCACTGTTACCCCACGACGACGACTGGACGCTGAATATTGACCAACCCTTGGACCAACCCGCGCGTGCGGGACCGCGTAACCATCTCGTCGAGACGGGTATACTAGCTCTCGGTCGCGTCCGGAACCCCACTAATTGCGCATTCACGCCTCACCACGCGGGGCAACGAACGCGGGTCGTGTCGTAGGAAAAGGAACTACGAGCGAGACTTTATGAGGAGTCATCGTTATCACGCTCTCCCCACTCCCAAACACTAGGGAAGACCGGATTTTGTTTAGGCTTTTAGTATGTGCATGAGACAGCATGCGCGCGGTTGATCAGGGAGGAGGGCTGCGCCAACGAATGACGGTCAAGGTATGTCGTACCTGTCCATCGGACGAAAGGAGATTAGGGATCGACCGACACCTGTAAATCCTCTTCTACTCAGAACGTGTTGTGGCGGGAATACGCTAAACATTGGGGCCACACTTTAGGACCTTTCGCCACATTTCGGAGATACAACGCAAGCATATTAGGCCCCTCACCCTTCGATCCTCGAAAAAAACACAGACGGCTCGGAGAAATACGCCACACGCCAATGTCTCCTTACCGCCCGCCTGGCCACATTGAGACAACCTTTACAACACTGTTTTCGAAAAGAGTAGTTCGGGTGCGGAGGTGTGGAGGGTATTACCCGTGTCAGTACAGGCTCCATCTGCAACGGGCACTCGCGGGCCGGGGGATGCCACACCCTCCGAGAGGATTGTAACCCCACCCGAGCGTTCAACGAGAAGAACAGCTGGAGGAGGGTGGGTCGCCGCAATATCTGTCTTGAACGCACGCCCCTCCACGAACTCACGCTCGGATGGATGATCCAATTTCGCACCCAGACGACAACAAAGGACCCCCAACGGACGAAATTCGCGACTTGTCCCCCGCACCTGTCCATATGTACGTTCGTTGCGCTCGCACGTGGATCGCCCGCGACTCAATAAACTCGTGGGGGTTCAGAAGACTGCCGTGCGTCGTGTTGTGACTTCACGAGGAAGGGCGAACGGCGCATTTGGGTGTCTAGACCACACGTCCGGTAGGTGGGGGAGATCCACGAACCTACGTGCGGTCGGGCGGGGGCGCCTGGTCAGCTCCCGGCTCCCCGCAATGGTGTCGTTCTGTCATCCCGACTGAACGACCGACCGACTCCGCCAGCCTTGTTCATCTTAAACCGTGATTAGCCGTGGATCCAAAACTATACCGTCCTTTGTCGGAATATGTCTGGATGTTCTACAGGAAGGCGCGTAAGATCGTTTCCTTTGCTTCGGTTCAAGAGGCGACTGAAAAAGCGTATATTCTAATAGCCTTTGGGATGTCGTCTGTCTCGTGAAGCTGGGGAAGCCACGAAGCTCCCTCCTCCCGAGGATTATCGTGAACCCACCCGCACGCACGCCCACGAGGTGCGTCGAAGTGGGAGTATTTCCAATTCCAGAAATGACCTCTTTGGCGCGCGCCCGGTAATATGTGTTCCTTCGGTCCGCCTGGGCTCGGTAGTGCGCCAATGCGCATCCCCCATTTTAGCGAAAATACACCAGAACCCATTTGCACATATGCACGAGCGCCTCTTTCTTTTCGCTGTATCGTCACCCCACCCGATGACCACGAAATGCGTTACCCACTCCCGTTGATTCATGAAATCACTCCCCCGCGCTTAAACAAAATCAGAAAGGGGAGGGGGTGGATTGGAAAACGGCGGGAGAATGTTGGAATACCGGATAGAAAGAAAAGCACGACGGTACACCGATCGTGCTTTGCCCGCCGAAACCGGGGAGTGGGGAGGCGGAGTGGCTTTTTTTCACCACCAGCCGGGTTCGCAAGATATATGTCGGTGATACTCGACCCCACTCTTACGAGCGACCGTCAATAACAAAAAGCACGCACTGCAATTGATTTCACCAAAAGGACTATAAGGGGGAGCGAGAGTCTAGCTCGGTTTACCCCAGGTTTGGTTCGGTCACCCGGGGGAGGGAGCGTGTCCGTCATACCATAGCGTCACCCCCAAAAAGGCCCCGGGCCAGTTTGTCGTCGTGGGAGGGTGTGGTGGGAGGTGAATCGAGAACGCGTCGGTCGATCGGCGATGAGGCGTCGATAATCGTGTTCGCTTTCGTGCTGGGAATTGGTAACATTTGGTGTTAGCGGGCGGATTTCATTTCGCGTTCAAGACTGACCGTTGGGATAGTGGCCGACTTCGCGAGATGACGACCGTATACATGCCGTTTGGCGTTGTAACCGACGAGGTAGCGAACCGCTTACCGCACACACACATACACGAGGTTTTGGGTGTAACCAAAAAAAAAAAATTGAATACTATGTGGTAGACGACCGTATTGGAGTTTGAAATACACACGAAAACACGGGAGATGACGAGAGCGCATATATAACGAGAAAAAAAGAGGGGAACGGTAAGACCCAAGCAAGAGTGATAAAACAGGTGGTGAAGACAACACAAAGCAAAAAGAGAAAGCATCTAGAGTGATTTTTGGTCCGTGAGAGGGGTAGATGGGTTGCGGGGGAGGAGGAATTACGGGGCAGAGACGCGCAGCGGGGGTGGAGAGAGCGGGAGGGGTAGGGGAGGGGAGGGGGAGCTGTCCATGCTCGGGAGTATCCGCAACACAGCATGTCAACCATATGGCAAATTGAGTTGTAGGGGAGACGATGGGGAAGGATTCATTCGCAGAATGAACGGCGGAGATGGGGATTGCCATAGGATTGGGTGGGTTTAGAGCTTCCACTGGCCGTCAATGCAAAGGAGACCCTTCTCAAACGGGAACTCTCCGCCCCAGGCTTCGACCTCTGTCCGAGAATCGATGAGGGCGGACTTGAGGTTTGAGAGCGCTGACCGTGCGGCGTCCTTGTCTTTTACAAGTTCTGGGTGGGTGAGTTGTTCGCGACAGGATTGCAGGGCTTGGGCGATATCACCGTCAATGATGATCAGTGCGTCCTCCATGTCGGATTCGATTTCCCAGCGGAGGGAGCGGGTGGTGTTTACGATTGTGAGGAGGATGGGGAGGGATTCGAAACCGAGACCGACGCCAAAGTGGGCGCGAGCACGGGCGACGGTGTCCCAGAGGGCCTGGGTGGGGATGGGCTGGCCTGATGGGTCGGTGGAGAAGTAGGAGGATGGGCTTTGGAGTTTGCGCCCCGTCGTCCGCTGGACGCGTTGGCGAGCAATGGTGGTGAAGGCGGGGACAGTGCCGGCGGGGCCAGTTGCGAGGAGAGAGCGTACAATGGCGCGAAGGCTGGAGAGGGATGTGTCAGATAGGGGCGCGGGAACGAGCCACATGGGACTTACTCGTCAATGTTCTAGTCGCGTGAAAATGAAATTACAGTGAGTGTTGAGTTGGAGTTGGGTTCGAGTTGGACTTACCGAATTGGCGAGGAAGGAGTCGAGTTGCATGTTGACATGGGCAACTATGGGCCGCTGGGGGGTACTATTGAGAGGGTCAGGACGGGGAAAGTGGAATTGGGAGAGAACGTACGTGGTGGGAGTGGAAGTGGTGGTGATAGCAGGCATGGTAGTTGAGTCGGGGGGGATGTGTTGGATGGGATGTTGGGGAGTGGACGGAGGAGGGGGGCGACTTTATACCGCGGATGGTTGGCATTCGACTATACCCGGCAGCCTGGCGATTCCAGAAAATAAAATTCCCCCACAAAATAATATTTCTCGGTTAGCTAGGAAATGGAACCCTGACGACCCGGCGTTTCGGGCATTTTGTGGATCGAGGGGCTCGGCCTAGCCACACAAAATGCCGATCTTAGACTTGCCATATTACCCGGTCTCGGCATTCCTTGCGTGACGGCGTGACAGAGAAATTCGCCGATCCCAGGACCCTGGCCCAGCGATCGGAGGCATCCCAAGTCGCCGTATGGGCAGTTACTTATATCCAACCTCGCCGCCTTCTCTCAACAACGACCATCAGGATGCAAAACTCCCCTCGCGAAACCATCAACCTCGGCTCTCTCACTGTCCCTCGTCTCCTCATCGGTCTATGGCAGCTCAGCTCCCCTGGCTGGGGCTCCTCCTCCCCCGTTCGCATCCGCCGTGAAATGCTCCGCCACGTTCAGGCGGGCTATAACGCCTTTGGTCAGTCCAGTCCCACCACCCTTGCTCATTTATTCATATCTCTCTCCAACAGATATGGTGAGTTTCTATGCCTTGATACGCGTGGTACACCTTTGTGACTCGCTCGGTGATGATCGTAAAATCTTACGCTAAAGGGTAAGCTTTCAACCTCGCTTTCCGACCCGCCGCTCACTGTCCACCAGCGGATCACTACGGAGGCGCAGAAGTCATCTTCGTTAGTACCTCATCACCTGCTCAACATTTTCGACGCGTTTTTCTGACCCCTCATTCGACTCAGGGTGGCTTCCGTTCGTCCCTCCCAAACCCCCAAGCCGTCATTGGGGCCACAAAGTGGTGTGTCTTTGGCCCCATCGAAGTTACTCGCCAAGTCGTCCAAGATGCCATCAACGAACGTAACGCGAAGTGAGTTCTCCTATCCGTCCGGCCTTCAACTTCCTTCTGATCCACAGTTTAGAATGTCTTCTTCTCGGGTAGACCTGCTCCAGGTGGGTATTACTCCCCGAGGTCAATTGTCAGTCCCCGGTTGACCGACTTCTGTCCCTCTCGTCGCCCACATCTCACCCTCATAACCGATCCTTGCAACACGCGCCACCTATCCACCCGCTCCTGTGGAACCTCGTCCAACACCACACTCGTCGCCACACACCCATGCGCTCCTGCACACGACCAAACATATGCCGCCGGCAGTTCCACTGGAACGATTATTCCGACCATGGCTATATCGAGGCCATTGAATACCTCCAAGAAATTCGCGAGGCCGGCGCCATTACCGAACTCGGTTTGGTAAATTTCGACACAAAACGTACAGACGAAATATGTACCCAGTTTCCCGGGTTAATCGTCTCTAATCAAGTACAGGTCCGTAACCGCCCAAAGTTCCCTTCTTTCATTTCCTGCGGTTCTCCCGAATATCGCGTACATAAATTTAAAAACTCTCAACGCTTACCTCTCCACGCCACCCCTCGTTCCAATATCCCGTTCCCTCCCACGTGCTGCACTTCCCTCCCGCGGCTAAATTCTATTATCAGATTGCATTTGGCTGATCCACCTTGGCAGTTTTCTGTGATCGACACTCGGCCTCTTGATGGCATGGGCGACGTCTGCAACAAACATGGTATCAAACTCCTCACTTATGGAACCCTCGTCAGCAGTCTCTGATTTCTATCCTTCCGAGGATCTCACTGATTTTTATTGCACTCCCCACATGCACTCGGATCTTCCTCTCCCAATTTTCCTCGCTGCCTTTGTCCCTAGTGTGGAGGGTTCCTCGCCGACAAATGGTTGGGTTCCCCCGATCCCGACGACGAATACGAATCCCTGACACCCTCCCAGCGCAAGGTGTGTCTCGCATTCTCCATATTTTCTTCCCATACCAGCCTGTCTCCCCATATGCCTCCACCCTGATCGGGCCCGTCCGGTTCGCCGGAGCGAGGGAAATGGCTTTTATGGGCAAGCCCGAGCTGAGTGGATGGACAGGTGGACGTCCGGGTCCTAGATTTGTCTTGGGCCCTCCCCGGCGGACTTGGATGACAGGGGATGGAAAGCAGAGGCCAGACGAGGACCAACTGAGAGGCTGTGCCCTCTTCACACACTTCGTCCCCGAACTCGCTCACCCAACACCCTCGGGAATGTACTCCTCCCAAGCAAACCTCCTTTCTCTACCTTAATCCGGGACTCCGACGGGGTCCACTTGCCTTCTGGGCCAGCTTTCCTTCCTAACCCTGCAAAGTGTTGCACATTGCACCGTGGCTCGCCCGACAGACTCGGCTTCCCTCGGTTCTTTGCTTATTTGCTACTTGAGAGCTTCTTTTCCGACGATGACCTGATCGTGTTGTTTATCTTCCATCTGACCTTCCTCTCAATTATAGTACCTGGATGTCATCAAGACGGCATGGGGGACGTGGTCGTTATTCCAGTCGCTGTTGCAAGTGCTCAAGACGATTGGCGACCGTCGTGGTGAACGAAGTATTTCAAATATTGCCACTCGATGGGTCCTGGATCATGACTTTGTCGGATGTGTTATCGTTGGTACGTCAACCCACGTCGCCTCACCTCCTCCGCCCCTCTCTTTACTCCCTAGAGGAAACTTCCGTCCGGAAGGTCCACGCCCACTCCCACCCGAAGTCGGCGGGAACCTTCCGCGATTTCCCATTCTCTTTCTTCCGTCCCACAAGTTTCTTTCCACCATTTCCTCTCCGCACTCGGAGGGAGTGGTAGCGCGTGGTGTCTCCATTCCCTCCGAGGTTTGCTGGGTTTATCGCCCCCCTAATCTATTCCGATTAGGCAACGAAAAACCTACCTGCGAAAAAGTCTCTTTTTGTTTTTATGTGTGTTTTCCGGGGATCGACGATCGGAGCTGACTTGTGTCTTGTTCGCGTTGCCCTTGATGGGGCGGGACCGTTTCTAGGCTCAAGACTGGGTCTTTCGGAGCACGTTGCGGACAACGATCGGGTGTACGGGTTCAGACTGAGCCCGGAAGACAAAGCCGCCATTGAAGGTGTGCTGGTCAGGTCCAACGGCAGGAAGATGATATGGACCCTGGGCGATTGTGGTGCAGAGTACCGCGCGCAGGAAGATAAGTGAAAAATCCTCACAAAACCCCCTTTGTATTTCCGGACCGCGGGACGGTTCGCCGACCACACCATCAACCACCAAAAGTCCATCATCAACGACCATCATCCATTGATCTCGCTTCATCCGTGCTGTTGTACAGGTTTCGCTTGGAATGTTGTCCGCTGTTTTCCTGATTTTGTACTACCCGCTTTCTTGTTCCTTTGTGCTACACGCGATGTTGATGGTGATGATGATCAGGAGGAGGATCAAATGTGTGGTCGTCAAACGCCACCGAACGTGTCCTTGATTCATCGCCACGTTAGACCTTACGCGAAAGCCACCGTATAGCTGTCTCGTTCTCTCCGCCATCGCGTCCCCCTTGATGTGTTTCGTGACAAGCTTAACCTGAAGCTGTTTCGTCTTTGTGAGATGGGATAGCGGTTCGACCCGGGGGGTGATCGATTGGTCGAGTTTGGTGTTCGGGTCCATACGTCATCTTCGACGGAAATGGCCCAACGAGGGACGTCCCCTATATAAAGCGAAACCTACTATATATAGTATCCCAAGCTCTATTCTTCACTCAAAACCCCTCCAATTCAAAAATAACCCTTTCATCCCACCTTCCTAATCCGGTAAATGGCACCTCCAGCCTCACACTAGCAAAAACCATTACCCCCGCAAATGATATACTCACATCCGTCCCTAACGCAATAAATCCGTTGCAAGCCATCGCTTGTTCAAAACGGGTAAAACCCAACACGCTAACTTCCAGGCCTCGTGTCGTCATGTAACCCCAGGCCCAACTCGAGCGTTCATTTCAACAAGCTTTCCCCCATCGAACGACATCCTACCTCTAACCACCTCCAAGAAAACCCCAACAAGCAAGCCTTCTATAAAACCAACCCGCCAAACGTACGTCATACACGCTTAAGGCCCGGCATAACAACCCGGTGCGCGCGATGACCATCCAATTTTCTCTCGCCTCCAAACCTGCCAGCCCAAACTTCCCAAACAGTAAAACATCCATTCCATCCGCCACTTCGCACCTTCTCAAGCTCCCTCATCGTGCGAACATCCACGTCAACTTCCATGCAACTAATCCGCAATGGCATTGCCAACCCTTTCGCATCTCGGCGTACCCCGCCCCAGGCTTCCGGCCCAACCAATTCAAATACGACCCAATCCAGGAGTTTTAAACGCGGTATACAAAAAACTTTCTTAATGCGACGATGTGCGATAACCAATGTGCCAACAAAACCGGAAAACATATGCATGAGAAAGAGAGAACAGCCAGCTGCGGGAAACTCCGTGCGTGTGTGTGAAAAAAAGAAGATGCGAGTGTTGAAACTGCGGTATATGAGTGCAATGAGGTCCTTCTATACGATATGAAGCTAAACGGAATGCGACGTGAACAAGGCATTGCGGAAGAAAATGTCACAAGTCCTCCCAGCGACTTTTCGCCATCGGGATTTCGCTGACTGGGAAAAGGCAATTATCACTGCACATGTACAAGGCCGGTCAACACGAGCGCTGTCACAATGACATAAACCCAAAGCCAAAAACCTACTCACCAGTTTTTAAAGTTTACTCGACACTGCAACTCCCGGCGTATCAACTTCTTCATCTCGACGTGAGGAATGCAGGGCCAGTGGTGACGGCGGTATAACCCTCAAGCTCTGAATTGGCTCTAGCTTCCGCCTCAGTTCCTTCAAAATAGACGTTTTCGGCGTCCAATCGTCAAACGCCTGTCGCAACTCTGCGATTTCCGAGGCGAAAAGCGAAAGAACGGCCGGGTCACTGATCACGCCACGCAAGGCCCACGGAATCTAACAAAAAAAAGGAATCCCAAGCGATCGGCAGTCAGTCGGTCTCCATAAATCAGCCGAAAATTTGTCACATGCCTCGTAATCGTTCCTCGTCGCTCGAGCCTGGAAAGGTTCCACACGAAGTTCGGGTTTCTCATGCCCTACCACGCCACTCGTTTCAAACATATACCGAACCGCTAAGCTATTTTAGCGACACATCCCGTTTAGTACCCGAATTAAGTAACCACAAACGGTCTCTTGGACTCACTCGTAACAGTGGCTGTTGAGATATGGGGTCGAGTGTCCCACACCACTTAATGAACCGGCAGTCGCCTCCGATAGGTGGGTGATCAATCCACCATCGTCCAGGCCTGCGTTCCGGACCCGAAGCAGGAACACGATGAGGTTCGACAAAAAGTCAGAAGCGCTAAAACGGAACAACGCAAATGGAGTTGTATTAATACCACTCTTCAATTCCCAAGTCTGCGGTAGCGAATTAACGTACTTGTACGCATCCCCATCGATGTACAACGCTCGCAGAATGAGGGGGTGGGACGCAGTTAGGAACGTGCCTGAGTAAATCTAGATCCCAATATCAGCCTCGTAAAGCCAAGATCGACAGCACCGACGACGAACTCACAGGAACGACCTGATCGTCCAAGCTCGCAATGTACAAAAACTTGACCTGGTGATCCAAGGCCTTCCCAAGCGCCTTGACGTATCGCTGCGACACCTCGCTATTCGTATCCTTTTAAACCAAATAGGAAGATCATCGGCGAAATATCGCAAAACGCAAAATCAACGCGAGATTCAGGCCAAGAACCACCCTCGAAGCACCTCACCTGAAATTCAAACAGCTCTCGAGCAGCCGCCGATTCGAAATAGGTAAAATATGGCTAATAACCATCACAATCGGATATGCCCAGTCAATCGTCCCGTCATCGTTCGCAGGCGGTACGTCTACTCACCTGGGTCAGAGAACTGGTGTTGAGGTATAGCAGTGGTCCCAAGTGGATGCCACACAGGGCCAAGCACAACACTTTAGTAGGGTGGGAAGGAAGTATGCTCTGGGAGCCTTCCGTCGCCTTGAGCATTGCCTCCCTGTTCGTCTCAGTTCGTATATGGCCATCCTCGATGAGGGCTGCGATTAATTGTGTGGAAACGATGGAGCCCTGGGAATGCGTAGTCACAAACACCACGTCGGCTCTAACAACATAGTCCGATCAACCACACCGTCCACAAGATTTGCAATCTCAGACTCACTGATGCACATCCTCCACCCACTCCGGATGATCCAGTAAATCTTGGTACAACTTGGCTACCCGTTTTGCCACCGTCCCTTCGCCCTCCAAGTTGATAAGTGTCAACTTTTCCAGAGGGATGGCGTGTTTTTCCTGTGTATGTGACGTGTCGAGCTCACAGGTTGACCGCGGACAAAGGTGAGACAGACGAACCGCATAGGCTTCGATAGAGGCTCCCATCATGGATGCCAATTTCGTGCTTGTCCCAGTAGGCTCTCCCAATACAGTCCGGAACATTGCCCCTGAAAATCAACGTCAACAACTACGCACACACGGAAAAAGCGGGGAACCGCACCGTAAAACCAGCCATGAATCCCAATCACGACTACCCGTTTTGCCGTGGCAAGTTCACCTAACCCACCGGGGCTATTATCGAGAACATCCCATATTCTAGGCAAGGACTTCCCGACCGTTTTAGCAGTTGCCACGGCCGACTCGTGGTTCGGCTGCGAAGCGCCAAGATGGTGATAGCCTTTGTGAGCGATGCGCCCTAGAGGCACCGACTGCGCAGTGACGCCTTGCAGTGACGTTGCAGGGGCGGCGTGCTCCGAACCAGAACCCGAAGCCATCGTCAACGTCACGTCTTGTTTGGTCGAAAGCGAATCATCCGTGATCAGGGATGTTGACGAAGGGGTCGAGGGCAAGGACGGCGTTGACGTGGCTTTGCCAAACCATGTTCTTGCGATGCGCTCCCGTCTTTCTTCCAAGTACCTTAGCATCTCCTCACTCGGCGGATGTCCCGTAGCGTTGGGTTGTCTAGACACATGGGAGGCAAATCCCGTGCCCAACAGGGAGGTGACCAAGTTGATAGTTTTCCTTGTCAGCCCAGCAGCGGCACGTCGGGATATTGTCGACGGCCGTGACGAAGAAGAATGTGGGGCATTAACCATGGGGGGTGGAGGCATCACTCTGGGGAGTGTGAAGAAAGTATCTCCGAACGTCGGAAGGACAAAGTTCTCCTTCTTTCTCTCTTTCCCCGATCCTCCGGCTCCTTTAGATGGGGCAGGAGAGTTTGCACGCATCGACGAAGCGGACGATCCTTTCTTACTTGTCGGTGAAGGTGGAACATTGGTGTTGACCTTCCGTTTCACTGTTTCCGAGTTGGTTAATGGAGTTGCCGGAGTGCTGTCCTTGCCGGTCCGGGTATTAGTACTAGGCATCTCACCGGCTCCGTTGCGTTCTGATGATGTCGTTCGGGGCCGCGTAGGCGTGGCTGTGGATGTTTGTGCAAAGGATCCTTGATCTGGGGTGCCGCCTACTTCATCAGGGACCTCCATGACCTCCATTCCACTCGAATCCTGACCACTATCCTGACCATCAGTGACCCTCTTTGCCGCGAGGTTGTTTCTCGAGGAGAAGAATGTCATCCAGGACTTGGTAGAGCTGTGCACCATGACAGGGTTAGGGACCGCGACAGGTTCAGGCTGGACCTCCACTTCCTGTTCAGCTGGCAGCGTCGTTTGCTCGGACGACTCGTTGGCAGCACTGTTGCGCAAGGCCTCTTCCTTGATCAACTCGGCTTCGGTCTTTACCTCCCCGGCAGGAGCCACGTTTTCCGAGCCAGTATCTCCCGTAGTGTTGACCGAACCGGGGTAGGCCCATGCCAAGAGGGGCCCCATCCAGCCTGTCGTAGCGGGATTCCCTGAGGTCACCGATCGCGCACGCTCAGGACCAGTATCTGCGGCGGACGACACTTGCTCCCCTGTCAATTCATTGTTTACCCGATCTGTTTTAGGTGTCTGTCCCTCGCGTGCAGAAGCCCCACCGTCGGCCGAGCTAGCATTTTCCCTACTGGTCGATCTCCTCCGGTCGGCTGGGTCGAATATTTTCGCTCTGGCGGACGAGACGGACCGTGTGGGAGATCGTCGACCGGACTGAATGGTCTGCTCGAGGGGTGGGCTGGGAGTGTCTGTGGCGGGGGTCTCCACCATGCGTACGGGGGGAGGGAATGCTGTTGGCCCGCCTCCTAAACCGAGGTAATTCCACCAGGTCGTTGTGGAGTTGATCGTCGAGTCAGGATTAGTGGCTGCCGACGAAGTGATCGAGGAGATTTGTGGATGAGAGACCGTCGATGAAGCAGGGTCTGGCACGGCATCTTGGACTGGTAACGGTAAATCAGTAGGTCTGGAATCCTCTGACGACGGCTTGATCGCCGACGCCGGTGTCTCTATGGATGCCGAAGGCGCTTCGGCTTTACCAGAATCGCCGGGGCGCTGCGAAAGGGAGGCGGCACAGGTCGCGTTGGTCGTTCCATCAGATGCAGATGCAGCGGAAATTACGTCTCGTGAGACGGTGTCTTTGAAGTGAGATGTAAAAAAGGGGACCAAACGTAAGAGCCTAGGCTGCGGCAGAAGCCCGACAATGAAAAGCTTGAACTCACCGACTGTGTTTTTCGAATAGTCCCCATCAGGCCGCGGCTCTCCTTTTGCAGATGTTCCGCTTTCCTTCGCCTTATCCGCATCTTTACCTCTTGTCCTTCTCCCTAACAGCGGTAAGCCGAGGGCATAACGTGATGGTGGGGGGTCCGAAGATAACAACGAAGCGGCCGGAGGGGAAGAAGGCGGATCAGGTGAGGGAGCGCTGGTTGGAGTCACTGGGGAAGGGAGTGGTACCTCGGGTGAAGTAATAGGAACGACGTCTTGAGCAGATGGTTCTGGGCCATTGGTCTGACTGGTTTGCTCCCTCTCTTTCCCTTTCACACTGGATGCTGCACTACCACTAGCAGGTGATGCTTTCCTAGTCCCAAACCAACCCCTACTGATTGGGGCAGTGCGAACTGGCCGCTCCTCTGTACTCCTGGTTTCATCGGCTTCGGGTAATGATTTGGGAACATCTGAAGTCTCTGACGTCACATTTACGGTACTCTCCCCAGATGGCCGCGAGGCTTGAGGAGCCGTCTGTTCGACACCTGAAACCTCGGGAGATGTTTTCGTCGATGCAAGGGAGACTTTGGAACCTCCAAACCATCCGCGACTGACAGGCGCCATAGTACTTGAGCTGGGCGACGAGGTCGGGACGTCCTTAGGGTCGGGTGTTATGTCCTGAATACTGGATTTGGACAAATCAACTTCTGGGGGATTCAAAGACCCTGGCGCGGCTACAGTTGTGGGCATTTTAGATGACGAAGGTGATGGGGAACCAGCTCGACCGTTTGGGGGTGTGGAAGGAGGCGTGAAACGAGGTATGGCAGGACGGATGTTCATTGGTTTTCCGGGAGCTGACAACGCGGCTTCGCTCGGAGGAAGACCTTTGATAGTGGCTGAACCCGCCGGCGATGGGGACGAAACATGACGGACAGAAGAAGCTTTCCGAATCCCAGAAAACCACCTTGGCCTAGAACCAATCGACCGGGCCGGGGACGGTGAGGGGCTTGAGTCAAGACTCGCGGAATTGACGTCCGGCTCCGAGGATTGAATGATGACGGGTATGGGCGCCTGTTCGGAATCCGGAGTCGATGCGGTCATCGTCGAGGGGGAACCCAACATTTGGGAGGCCTGCTTGGGCGAGTCAGATAGAACGACAGGCGTGAGGTCTTGAGTTGCGACTGTACATGCACCGGAGAGATACGGAGAACGTGCGTGTGGGGCAAGGAAACTGAGCGTTTAAGCAGTGCACAAACTATTGGGGTAACTCACGTTTGCTTTCCAAAAATGGCTGGGGATGAGTATCCTGCCTGGCTGGACGAGACGGACGTATTGTCTCGACGGAACTTGTCAAGGAACCCTCTCGAGACAGCGTGGTTTGTTTGCTACTGGCCGGACTCGCGTCTTTGGGGGTCCCATTCGGCGCACCGCGCAAGCTCAACCACCCCACCGAAAACGAACGCTTCTGGTTGAGAGACCGGTTCTGCTCCCCACTAGGACCGCCATTTGAAAGTATGAGGGATGGTTTCCTGGTTGATGCTTGGTCACCTGAGTCACGATTCAAGTCCTCCAAACCGGAGCCTTGACGCGTGCTCGTGTTCGGAGGCGTGTCTGTGGTGAGCTCGAGGACACTAGCTGTGTGTCGAAGGTAGCCGTGCATGATAGCCTTTGCCTCCGACTCTCCAGATGGCAGAGGATGCGAACGAGTGTCGAGTTGTGGTTCTGCAACCACACAAGATACACCACTATTGGAAGGCGCAGCGCGGTGGCTTTTGCGTAACGAAGGTGGCAGAAACGACCTGCGCGAGCTGAAGCTTCTGATGGATGGTGAGGTCGATGGCGGGGGTATGTTGAGTGGTGCGTTCATTGATATAAAGCCCTCTGGGCCAATGGACAACCCAAGGGGACGCTGAGGCCGGAGAGGGGGACAGTTGGATTTGAGACCGAACACGTGATTCCATTAGCCCGTGTTCGTCTTCGACGCTCTAAGCGACGACAGCTCCATTCGCCTCATACACTGTACGCAACCCCGAAGACTAGTTTGACGTAGAAAGAGCGGGCTACCCTCCGGCTAGTCGTCGCAACGATGAAAGCTGGAAGTTCGCCTCCGAACCTTGTGAAAGACCCGCCGTTTGACCCTCGACTAGAGTGCGGATTTGATGAACATACGGTCTGATGTGTTGGTCCTTGCAGCCGGTCTGGTTCGCGGGTCAGGCTCGAATGCACGTTCGCTTCGCCCCACCCGCCCAGAGTCGTGCGGAATCCTGGACCCATTCGTCCAAAGGTGTACATATATCCTCTTCGGCATTCGTTCACCGCAACTCGATGTCAGATTTCTCGGTACCCACGTTCGCTGCTCAACGTTGATCTTATCGTTCCAGCCAATCAAGTCCACTTCTCCGCCGTCGTCTTGGACGCGTTGCAACCGTCGATGAACAGCTCCTCGTGGCAAGTTCATCGCTGCGAAAATGCCCACCCTTTATCGCTGCAGTCAAAAATCCATCGCTCCGCAGTACCAATGCCGTTCGTGGTCAGGATCCAGGTGGATTTTCCTTACGTTCAGATGGATACGCTTGCACAATATGTCCATTTTTGGCTCTATCCCGTGCTCGGTCCTACCAGGGTCTCCCAAAGCCTGCTTTCCCTTTCTTGCCATCCAGGATCCACAGCTCCTCATCTTTACGGCTACTAGGCGCAACCTTCGCCCTGTAACACCACCTGATCGCAACCGAACCACTACACAAAATACACTATCACTTGGCAAAATGGTGTTATTCCGTAGCGTGACATTGTCTAATCCCCGGTCGGCTTCCAGTCACCCCTGCAGATCGACCTACCATGGCGATGGAACCGTCTCTTGTTGGTTCTCAGGCTCACCCACGTCCCTCTAACGTACTTATCTCCCTTCCTCCGGGACGACATCAGACGCATTGTCGGTAACAAGGCAGCTATATGCCTAGGGCTACAGGCGTAAATCTCCTATCCGGATTTCCTCGAGGTACCCACTTCCCCGGCGGGGATATCCGTCACTCAATACGGCCGGGCTACACACAAGAAGCCTGGCGCCAAGCTATGGGTATTATTCAACCAACGTTATACGACGACCACTGGCGACGTATTGAGACATATCTCGATCCTAAGTGCTGGTAGGGTCTCGCCTGCTGATGGACCATGCGGTACCATCAGGTCTAGCAAATACGCTTTCGCGCAGTATGCCCTGTCGCCTCCCCCTCTTGTGTTTAAACAAGCTCAAGCCGCCGATATGCGTTCACAAAGGCTCCTGTTTACCACATGATTGACCCTTAGTCCAACGTCGGGATGCGATACTGCAGGAGCCGAGCCTTATCCCGCTACCGACTCCCCGAACGCCGCCGATGTGAAAAGCGAGATACAATCGTAGGGTGCTACAGCACATCCTGGGCCAACTAGGATGTATGAATACATGCGTTTTGCGTACAGGTACACTCCAACTCGGAACAACCGGATCCGACTCCACTAGCTAGTGCCGGGTCCTCAAATTTTAGCATTTCCTTCGTTCTTCTTTCCCATTTTTTCAAACACCCACGAGGGTTAAGGTACAAGTGGGACGATGCCTAATAAGGTAGCGAGCACAGCAGCTACCAGGACCATCGGCGGTTTGTCCAGACCGACGAACCAGCAAACCTGAGATACCAATAGATTAGAATTTCAAATCAGACTTTATCGCATCTTTGATGCTTGTTATCAACTGTGCATGCACGCACCTGAGCAAACATCGAAAACGTCCGGTAATAAAGAAAAACAAACAAACAATACGAACCCGATGAATATATCCACCGGGGATTTCCAGTAGGCGCAGGGAATACATCCTTATTGTCCAATTTCCCATTGACGGTCGGCAACCTTGCGGTGTCAGGATTCCGCTTGACATAATTCCTCCACCGCCACCAAGCGTCCGTCCGCACGCTTCCCACACTATATCGAACAACGCAAACACCGCGACGACAGCATGAAAATGGAATAGCAAGATGATATACGCCGTCGTCCGAAGCCCCGTGGTTTTGAGACTATCGTCGAATCCACCCAAGACCAAGAGGATAGAAAGGATTTGAGCTCGGACGCCTGTAAACATCCCCCCTAAAAAGGCTACCGAATTTAGTGCCTCCATCCATACTTTGTATACGAACTCGGCGATGGGTGAAAGCCTGAGTTGGTAGCAACGATAATTATAAGCATGTTACCATAAAACCACCAAAGGAAATTGAATAATCTTACACTCGTCCTCCTTGGATGCTATTTGGGCGTATATTGGTAAAAGAACAAATGTTTGGGCAGAGTTACTCACTAGGAGTAGGTGGCGGATGCACAGCACCGGTGGGCTGGGGCAGGAGGGTCCGCACCCAAATAGGACTATCATGTCATTGACAGATAGCATGTAACGGTATGTCATGTGGCATAGGCATAGTCAATGGAGCAGGGATGGGGATAGGGAAGTCCATAATGCGAACAAATGGAGGATGTTCACGAATAAGCATAAGAAAGCAGCGCACAACAGAGTTTTGAAGTTTCCCAACACATTCCTCAATATCGCCTCAAAGGGTCACGGAATTTCCACTTCGGATACCCGAGTGTCAGAGCAACCTCTGCGCCAGAGGTGCCGTACACATTAATGACGGCGATGCGTATCGTGCCGTCGCCCGCTATGTCGACGAGGAGGCATACACATACCTCTACACTGCAGGACATCGAAGAGACGAGGCGACGACCCTGCGAAGGGCCGAAATACACCTTGTTAAAGCATCAAGAATGTCTTGCCTGTGCGGCGTTCCGACGCGGAATGACATAAGATAGATGTGTGCTCTCCGTGTACCAAGCTTCGCGGAATGCTAAAGTTGAGCCAATCAAGTTGTCTGAAGGGGAAATTCCACGCGTCGGAGCCGTTCGAGCGCGGGTGAAACCATTCCACTCCACCACACCTACTATATTTAGTTGCCTGGGCTATGGCCCTCGTACGCTACCCTGCGCCGAGGTGGTAATGATGTCGATGCACCCTCGATCGTAAGATCTCGACGACGCACTCGTCAAAGGGTCGAAGTCGATCATAACATAGTCCACTGACGCCACCTGGTGAGGGGAGTTCGCCATTGACGCTAAGAAGTCGCTTCGTTGTTAAACGACATGATATTGCCTTTACGACGACGTGGTAAATAGACAGAGGATGACGGTAGATTAGAAGTGGATTGGAGCATCGTAAGCTGCCATAGCAGCCTCCTTGAACGCTTCGCTGAGGGTAGGCTAGAAAACAAGACTCCATAAACAGCACTGCGTGGTGGATTGTCCATGCTTACGTGGGCGTGGGTTGTCCGGCCAATATCCTCCGAGCTGGCACCATATTCGATCGCCAGAGTGGCGCTAGCGATCATCTCGCCAGCGTTGGGGCCTACAAATAACCAGTCAGCACCGAGTACAGCAACGTAGAAAAGGCAGTGACGCACCAATGATGTGTACACCGAGAACCTTATCGGTCTCCTTTTCAGAGAGGAACTTGACAAACCCTTCCTGGTCGAGGTTGGTCTTGGCCCGAGAGTTGGCCGAGAAGGGGAATTTGCCGATCTTGTATTGGACACCAGCAGCCTTTAGTTCCTGTTCTGACTTGCCGACCCATGCAACCTCAGGGTGGGTGTAGACGACGGAAGGAATGGCCTCGTAGTTGACATGGCCATGTCCCTTCTTGATGATCTCCGCGGCGGCAATACCCTCCTCTTCGGCCTTGTGTGCCAACATGGGTCCGAAGGTGACATCCCCGATGGCAAGGACGCCTGAGGCCGAAGTATGGAACTGGTCGTCGATAACGACGCGACCGCGCTTGTCAAGCTCCACACCAATCTTCTCGAGGTTCAAGCCCTGGGTGTAAGGCCGTCGTCCGATGGCAACCAGTACAACGTCGGCGTCCAATGTCTCCTCCTTGCCGCCCTTGGCGGACTCGACTTTGATTTGAACTTTGCCGTCAACTTTTTCGCCGCCGATGACCTTGGTGCCAAGCTTGAATTTGATACCCTGCTTTCCGAGAATCTTCTGGAATTGTTTGCTGTCACGAAACGCTCCGGTTAGTCAACACAAAGACGTTGATAGCTAGACGTTCGCACCTCACTTCCTCGTCCATTCCAGCACCACCAATTGCGCCAAGGAACTCCACGACAGTGACCTCGGCACCTAACCGACTCCACACACTGCCCATTTCGAGGCCAATAACGCCTCCACCAATGACAATCATCTTTTCGGGAACCTTGGAAAGTTCGAGAGCTCCAGTTGACGAGACGATCTGCTTTTCGTCAATCTCGATACCCGGGAAAGGCGTCACTTCAGAACCGGTCGCGATGATGGTGTGCTTGGCTTCAATTTCAGTCTCGCCTCCATCGTTGAGAGCGACATGGAGCTTGTTGTTCGAAAGGAAGGACCCTTTGCCTTTGAAGTAGTCCACTTTGTTCTTCTTGAACAGGTATTCGACGCCAGATGTGAGACCGGCGACAGACGTGTTCTTGGCCTTCAACATGGTATCGAGGTTGATATGTACATTCTCCACTGCAGAAGGAGTCTCAGCTCGCAGCAAGACGCAGATGACGGATATACTCGCCCTCGATACCACGGTGCTTGAAATCGTGCTTTGCTTGGTGGTAGAGGTGGGAGTTATTGAGCATCGCTTTCGAAGGAATGCATCCAACATTCAAGCAGGTTCCACCGAGGGTGCCGCGACTCTCGATGCATGCAGTCTACAAAGCAACTTTCAGACCTCGTCCAAACAACGGAGTATTTGGCAACTTACCTTCAAGCCGAGTTGTGCAGCCTTGATGGCAGCAACATACCCACCCGGACCTTTTCAAACCAAAAATCTCAGTCGCGCCCTGGTTAACATTTGATGACCGAGCCGCACCTCCACCGATAATCACAGCATCATAGGGACCAGATGAGGATGGAGTAGCAAGCCATCGTTTAGAGAGTAATGTTGGTGCGGTACGTAGCACGCCGTGAGAGGCCTGACGCCGACCAGCCTAAATTGAAACCAGAGGATAGCAACCCGAATGCCCGTCTTAACGTTTTGTTGGCCATAGACTCACGACTTTTGGGACGACACTAAGCATGGTTAATGGGTAGGGAGAAAACGAGGTGGGATTGTGAAGGACGTCACCGGAACTGGCGAACAGAATATTTGAGAGAAGTCGAGAGTCCCACGACCCGGAACACCGTTCACTCGGAGACCTGGTGACGACTTTGCTGATCTCACTCAAAGAACCATCCAGACGACCAACTCATCAACCACAGCGCAGAAATGTCAGCACCGAGTCTACTTTATCCGGCAGATGCAGCGCTTTCGCGTCGTTAGTTCGCTTCTTGATATGACTGACCGGGCACCCATTATCCTCCCGTAACCTACCGATGACGGACGTTATCCCAGTGGTTGATACGGCTACCTCTCGGCCACCGGATTCCACCGTGATACGAGCCTCGGCCAGCGTGAGGTCTAACCTTCTCATAGACGCGAATTCAGGTTGCAACACCATTCAAGAATAGATTGTCGGTCGATCACCTCGACAGGTTTTTCTCTGGTCCATATTCCATCCGTCCATGATCGATCTGCAATACTGGATGAGGGTCTCCCAGCGTGGGGGCCGGAGGAGTTGGACCACGTGACGAATGGAGGGCTGGCCGTCCCGGCCCGTCTGAAGTCGCCGCCATTGCACCTCCACCATATATGAGGAATGGCCCACGGACTCTGCTGGGAGACCAATTGTGGCCGTCTGTCCAGCGTTTGAGGGAGCCCTCGCGATCTGCCAATATGAATACTTGGCCAGCATGGGGAGCCTGTTGCTCTGGGCCGATGAGACGCTTGCGGATGAGGGGGAGGATGCCTTGACGGACGGCTTGGAAGAGGGCGTGAGCATCATGAGCGTCGCGGAGACGGAGGTTGGAGTGCGTGCGTTTCCGTGGGGGAACATATTAGTAGCGGGGGCGGGAGACGAGAAGGATTGACGGTGCAGCCGCAGTGTAGATCCCGGCGAGATTTCCAACGACGGTGAGTGATTTGGGGGTAAAGCGGAGGAGGGCGGTGATCACGAAGGCTGACGCACTTCTTGCATCGCTTTGTTCAGGGGTTTTCACCAATAGCTGGACAGACGTACGGCGCTGCAGTGTATTCGATTCCAGTCGGGCGCAGAACCTTTTTGCGGCGGATTTGCCACTGCAGGTGGTCATCTTGGATGGGAAGTGAGTAACAGCCAGGAATGTACGGCACAATGGGGGACGAAACGATGGGATACTAAATACTTGTGAGCACCGTGACGGATACCTTGCATATACATTGGCTGACTAGACGCATAGGGACTTGTCCGGGAACTCACGGTCTGGACGGACTTCCACCCTCCGAGCATCCTCCCACTGGTCGGGTGTCACCTTGCCTTCGCGTCCGATGGTGCTCCGGAGGTTGCTTGGCTCATACCCCAGTATATGCCCAACGGGAACACAAGAGAGTACCTGAACTCCACCCGCCCTGACAACACGCTACGTAGGTAGCTTGTGGGTAGTGGGTGCACTCCGTCCGTATAGTTGTCACTCATACCAGTTGAACCCCCATGTTGCCTGACAACCGGATTGTCCACCGAAAGGCCCCATGGATGTCTAGCCGATGTCCGGACTCGTGTCGGGTCACCCCGTAACATTCCACACAACCATGTATGGTACACCCGGCGATGATCCATACAGACCCTTGGGCCGTCACTCATCTTCCGGAGAAACAAACATCATGCGTCAGAGATCCCCAAATTCATTGAACGGCGAGCCAAGGTCCTCAGCGGCTTCGAAGACGATGTTGTTCACCGCCCAAGTCACACCAAGGCTTATACGTCATCCTGATATTCAAAGCCGTACACCTTATGTGCTTTGCCTCGACTTCGTTTCCATCCCATACTGAAACGGTCCCGCTCTTCCGATTTTAACTGATGCTCAGCTCCGATGTGTATCATCGATTATCCTCCCAGCTCAAGTGCCACGGGCACCTTTTGCGGCAGGCGAGATATGTAGAAACGTATCTTGATTAAGGCCGAGATACTGCGAAACCGGAGAAGGTGACAGAGAGGGAGGCACGATGCCAAAACGGGGTCCTTTCATCACCGATAGAAGATGTTTCGACGGTGCCACCCGTATATGAACTTGCAGGGCAATTGCATATACTCGCGTTCTCCGGGGCTTGGTCAAGTTTGGGTAGAAGACGTCACTCTGAATACCGACATCAATCTCACCGTCACACATCAAGACCAACTGCTCCTCGGCGTCGCCAAGCAAGGACACGGTACCAGATCGCTCCGCACATGAAGTACGTCACCCACACAGCAGCCTGAGACACCGATGGATCCCTTGAGTGGAGGTAGACGAATCCTTTTGCAGTATCGATGGCCTTGAGGAACAAATAGCGGCTATTCCTATGTCTCATTTTGCGATTTCTTCTTACCCTAGTATAGTATGTGCGGGAACTCGTACATTAAAGAATGGAATGCGCACATGTATATGCCTGTAGTGTAGTTGGACTTAGTCTTGGAGCACAGTTAGGTTCGATTGGCAAATCCAAACATGTGGTATCCCTTCTCTCTGAATTTCAGCTGGGAACAAAGCTCTATAGTAGACCATTGCAACACGGCCTGTGTCACTTTCCCTAAGCACATATCTTGGCCCTGTGGCTGTTGGTGGTGGTAGGAAGGTTAGCGGTGAGATGTCCAGCTCCTGTTGCATTAAGGCAACCTGGACGATCGCACGGAAATCCCTCACCGCGACTTGATGCTTGTTTCCGCGAAAGCAAGTAGGGCCCGAGCTCGCTTACCAGTCTCTCCTGTGGACACAACCTAGGACGAGCGTTCTTAGAAAATTGCGTGCATAGGCATCGATCAGTCTTGGATGTCTTCAGTATGGTGCCTTGCATAGATTTCTTGCAAGGAGTGGACTTAGAAGTTCTCGCGTTCTCGCTCGTTGGTTGGCCAACTCGCGCGCGGCGGAGTTGTCAATGTCAAAATCGCTGCGGAACGCGGAGGGTCTGGTGCATTTCGTGAGGTCTTGTGTGGAACGGTCACACCCTCCTCTCTGGAATCCGACCCCAGGAGACACGACACAGTTACTAAGTTGTAAGTAGTGTCAGAGATATTCCGTGTCGCTTCCCAGTTTTCAAACTCCGACGCGCGAGTTGACCAACCACAGAACGCGAGTCTGGCACATATCGCGGTGAGCGATTTCCGCGCAATCGTCCAATCATGGCTGCCGTAATGCAACGCACACACAACTTCACATCCCACTCCCCCCTGCCAACAGCCACGCAGCGTTAATAGCCTGAGGCCCTGAAAAGTCAGAGCGGACGTTCTGAACTGGAAGTCTTAAAGATGACCGTGAGTTGCAACTACCAGGCTATCGAATTCCAATCCTCCCCTGGTTCATGTTTCTGGTTCGAATCCTCCAATATCTCATCGATCTCGCTAGGAGTTTGGTCGGACCCGGACATCAGCAACGAGTAATCAATGACCGTCTTGGAGGTCAAGAGGATTCCATGAACAATACGACGGCTCCACCGGGTGTACGTATGATCGACGGTCGGGAGGAGTCGACCTGGGTTTCATGCTCACGCCAGGGCCGAAGCACCCGTACGCACTCTTCTCCAGCCTACCACTCAGAAACGTTGACATACTGATGGTCTCTGTACCTAGCCAACTCCTCACCTCTGCTGTCCATGGGCGGGGAACTTAGAAACCCCTGCCCGATCGATGAGGTCCGTGGGGTCAGCGGCCGTCCAACGGAACCCGTCTCGCGCCATTACACGGATCCCTTGTCCAGTAGCATGCCAGGAGCCCACCACATCCTTAATACGTCCCCAAACGGCACTGGCCACGTCCCTACGCCCTGCCCCGTGACGTTGAGCGGTACCGAACCGTTTAGGACCGCCGGGAGTGCCATCGACCTGTCTTCAAGGCGGCCCCAAGGCATCACTGGTGTGCGGAAACAATCCCATATTAAGGTTCAGGACGGTTTGCCAGATAAGGATGTCCAGGTGAGACCAACATTGTCAGTGTGACATTAGTTTGACACTGCGTGTGGACTGGACTTTGGAAGCCCTCTGCATAGGGAGCCGTGGCATGGCATACGCTCGGTCATCACAACCATGCACCCAAGTCCATCGGCGCTGGATCGCTGGACGGGCGTCACCAGGGCGGGACTAATGCTCCCAAAGCCGAGCCAGAAGGGGAATTAATGAGTCAAGGAAGAGCGGAGCTCCAAGTAACATTAGAAAGTCCCGACCCCTTCTCCATCTCAGGAGGGTTTGGCGATATTTTCGTTGGCCGGGACGAGCACGGAAACAAGGTTGCGGCAAAGCGTGCTAAGTGCACCGCTGGCATCGAAGCGGATACGCTCAGAGTGAGGATATCGTCCTCCTTTCAGCTTGTTTAACTAACACACTTCAATTCTCCTCCCTCAGAGGTTATGGAGGGAGGGAACAACCTGGCGACGCCTCCACCATGCGTTTGTCTTACCATTCCTCGGCACGTGTCGCATCGGTGGTCGGCTTCACTTGATCTCGCCTTTCATTACAAATGGACCGCTGTCCAGCTACATCCGTTCCTATCCTTACGCAGACCGGGCGCGTCTTGTAAATGGCTTTCGTTTCTACTCCTCTGGTATGTTGCTGATCAAGGTGCTTGATTCAGCTTCGTGAATCTGCAGATGCGATTGCCTACCTGCATGACCAAAGCATTCTTCATGGCGACATCAAAGCCAGCAATGTTCTAGTTTCGGATGACGCACATGCCCTCGTGTGCGATTTTGGATTGGCGAGAGCAGTCGATGCAGTGACGTCCATCGTGCTGCGGGGGGCCGGGAGTGTCCGCTGGCAAGCACCAGAGTTGTGGGCGAAGCGACCGAAGTCGACAAAGACCGACGTCTACGCCTTTGGGATGCTGATTGCTGAGGTAGAACCGTTGGCTCAGCTGCACCTGAGGGCGTCATGATTGACGAGTACTTCATCCTTTCAAGTCCTGAGTGGCGATGTGCCTTTCAAGGATTTCGAGCAAATTGGCGGGGTGGTGCTTACCGTTCAAGGAGGGGGTCGACCACCCAAGGAACCTTCTCATTCGCCGTCGGGGGTTTCGTACGAAGGTGTATGGAATGTTGCGCAATTGTGTTGGGCACAAGAGGCCGAGACGAGGCCAGACATGCGGGACGTCTACCAGTTGATGGCGGCATTGTCACCAGTTGACGCATGAACCCCTGCTCCTGGGCTCTCGTGAGGTTTTTAGTTTACCATTGCTTTGGCCTTGATGGTCTTTTTCTATGAGGTTCGGACTATCCTCAAACCCACTTACATCCACGTCATATGTAGTAAAACACATGAACATGTAAATTGCAGCATGTAATTCGACTAGAACTGCGGGCGCGCGATCGTTCATACTTTGAGTTTCAGTTGGGGAGCGAGGCAAGCCAAGCTTTGTAATAGACTCCCAGTGCCTGTGTCAGAGGGGGACGGCGGGGTTCCCACCCGAGGAGGGTTCGCGCGAGCGTTGGGCGTAATGGGTTAGACGACCACATGGCGACTTCAAAGGCTAAAGTGGGTGTGGTGGCGTGTCAGTTTGACATTGGTCATGGTAATAACGGCGAACGTACGATTGGAAGGCTCAACGAATTTGACGCTCTTCGCACCGGAGGCTCTCTTCAATTCCTCTGCAACCAGGCTAAGCCGCTCGGGATAGTTGTTGGCAGCGTCGAATACAATTCCCTTGACAATGAAAGACTAACGGTGGTGTCAAAATCCCGATGCAGAAAAGAATTAAAAGACACTAGGATACCTTTTCGGCGAGCTTCACAAAGATTTCGGCCAAGTCCTCGACGTGAACAGACGCGAGAATAGCACCCTCTCTAGCAGGGAACACGACGTCTCCCTTACGGGCAGTCTCAAAGGGGAAACCGAAGAGACTAGCGGTACGTCCGTAGACCATTGCCGGACGAATAACGTTTACTGTCAATGATTGAGGGTTAGCTGCGCCAGCGGCCAAAGCCCTCTGCTCAAAGACAGGTCGCCAGGCGACCAAAGTGTTGGATGTGGCGGCACTAACGACCGTCCGATCCGAGTTTGATCCATAAGGCACTAGATGCATCGATGGATCGTCAGATAGCGAACAAGGGACGTGGATTGTCTGAACGAACCTTCTTGATGGTCCCCATGCACCCAAGTCCCGGAGCAGTAGATGTAGCTCAACGGAGGACCTTCTGGGCGAGCCTTTCTGGCTTCCTCGACGACGGTATCAAGGATGGTGTCGGCGCACTTTTGGAGATCGCCACCTCCGACGGCATCGATGACCACATCCACGTCTTTAACGACATCTCGCCACGTAGACGCGTCAGCAGGGTCGGCGACGAGAGGGAAGACTGGGTGACGAAAGTGTCAGTAAGGTGCGCGGACGGGTGAACAGGGAGGCTTACTCTCTTCAGCCTCCAAGGTCTTGGTACTGTTCTGAGAGCGAGTCTGACCTACGACGTCATGACCAGCTCTGAGGAATGCCTTAGCAATGGGGAGAGCGACGTAGCCGGTGGAACCGAAAAGCAGGACCTTCATATTGTGTTTTGATTGGAGAGGATTGGAGAGGGTTGGTTGATGGAGGGATTCGCCATAGGGGATGCTGTTTATATACCATGGCGTGGTGGAGGGTGTTTGATCTGACGGTCAAAGAACCGTCTGCCTGGGCGGGGAATCGGAGTAAGCAGAGATATGATTAGCTTATCCCGATCAGGCAGCCTCCACAATCGCGTCATGCACCCTAGATCATCATGTGCCGGCATTGCACCCAGCGTGCGGTGGAGGTGTCGCTATCGCTGGCAAACGAGACATGGGACGCGAAGTTTGATGACCGTGGTGACTGGTGGGAGAATGCCGAAGTTAGCCGTCAAATACGTAGTCGCGATGGTATTAGCCAATCACAAAGCGAAAATCAGAACGCGTCATACCTTGCCAAATTTCTCGGGGATGCGATAGCACCACAGCCAGAATGTGCGGTCGGCAAAGATAAGATCCAAATTCACCACACCGGGCTCTCTTGGAATGACCAATGAATGGATTCGGGATGATATCGCAGGCGATGAGTGAATATGGGTTGCGAAGAATTGTAAGACTGCTTATCACGTGAGAAGAATACGTTTGCGTGTCGTCGCTCTGTATTTCAATTCGAGTGACTTCTTACAGAGACCTGCCATCCTACTTCCTGAATTAGCCGCTTTGAAGTTCCGTTCCGAGTTTGGCAAGAGATATCGTTTCTGTAAGGATATGGCGGTAAGAACGCGATTGTATGTGGTTGTTGGCGATACTATCTCACCGAGGCCGACTTGCTGGTATCTGGTTTGAAGCTTGGCGAAGCAACTGCGGACCAAGTGTGATCCTCGGACGTTCATCGAAACGGTCTCGTACCACTTGCTGGAGATGTCCTATATTTAGTTTCTATATGGCCAGAAAGTCCATCAGGCTGCCTTGTAATGATTGAACTAGCTTACCGTTCACCCCGGCCAGAACTCGAATCATTCTTGTAGGCACTGACAAAAGCTCTTCAATACGATACCAATGTGTCGACACCGTCGGTTTTCGCAATCCCGTAATGCTTCTATGCCGCGTGAGAGTGAAGCTTTCTGGTGCTGGAACGCGTCATCTCCTTCTAGTCCTAGTAAGTTCATACGATTTACTTTCTTGGCGCTACTCCCCGATATTGTTCGAAATTCGACTCGCCTTCCTCGAGAGTCCGCCATGAAGCGATAGTTACACCTTCCTATATATCGCGTTGTCGCGTCTATGCCCGGTGGGTGGCGAGTTGGAGATTTGTCCTTGCGGTTGACTGGTGTCGTTCAGAAACCCACCCATCAGGGAAAGGATTTGCGTTGTCCTCATGGTATAATAAAAGTCTCTGGACTACTAGTATACTTGAAAGTGAGGGAGTAAGGCGAATGACTTTTCACCTTCAATCGCGTCTGGTTGTCTGGCCAATCACGGCCGACGCATGTTTCAACAGGCACACAAACGGATATATCGTTAGTGAACCCGCGCGTTACCACCCAACTTTCTACCTTCCTCCTGGCTTCTCCCGACAGCGACACACACCACCTGATAACCCGAAATCAAAATCATGGATGAAGAAGAGGTTTTAAGGCGGTAAGGCGTTCACATCCATTGAATGCAATTCCGGGAAACTGAGGTTCTTCCCACCAAGGGTGCTCGAAATCAGTCGTCAAGAAGAAGAAGAACGCCGGAGACGCCTGGAACCTATTAAGAATGACAATGAAGTGATCGAAGTGGTCGACTCGGATGAAGAGTATGTCCAACCTCGACTTGGACCGCAAAATCATGCCGCTAACCACCGCGGTACGGAAGAGGTCAACCACGACGAAGAGTATCAGCGCGACTTGGAACGTGCATTAGCACTTTCGATGGATTATAAGCCCTCTACAAAGCGTTCCCTATCGAACCTACCACCACACGACAAGCCAACGCTCCAACCACACGCATCGGACCAGCCCACCACCTCACAACGTGGCCTGGCACCAGGAGTCAGCCTGTTTCTCGCCGAGCGAGCAAAGCTGGAACGTGAACGGCGGGCTAGACAAAAGCGAATACGGCCCGACATCAAGCAAAGTAGTGGTGAAGAGGATACCGATGTGGAGAACGCTCCTCCAGCAAAACGTTCACGCGTCAATAATGCTAAGCCGACTACGCTACAACCTGTGGCATCCTCGTCCTCACCCAAGACCTTTGGCCCTGACACGTCGACTCCTTCCGACGAGCCACTATTTTGGGACGGGGAACTTAGGCAAACAGCAAACCGCTTCGCACTCCCCAGCAAAGACACTAAGCCGGTCTTCAGGTTAACGGAGATTCTTGGACACCAGGTCAGTCGCTGCTGGAGGTCACTGTGCACTGAGGTAGCTCACGTCTTATCACCCCTGGGTGTTAGGCCGAAACTGTCAAACGGATAAAGCTCATCATCCTCGCGTCTTACGCCAACGACGTCGACTTCCTACTTAAGATCCTTCCCGAAAACGTACCTATTATCTTGGTTGGCCAACCTGGAGAGGATGGAAAATCGTCGGTGCATAATATTCTCCCCAACTGGATCAAGGTTACGCCGTTTTTACCCAACGGTCGAGGTTGTATGCATATGAAGTTCATGCTCATTTTCTATTCGGATGGACGACTGCGCGTAGTAATCACCACGGCTAACTTTATTGGATACGACTGGCGAGATATTGAGAACGTGCGTAACCATGACTTTCGAGGGTGTTATTCGGGGCTTACCCTTCCGTCGTAGACTGCTTGGGTACAGGATATCCCGTTGCGAAGCCACCCGATAGAACACGACCCGGACGCTGACGACTTCCCGTCCCAATTCCGATACGCTTTGTCAAAACTAAACGTTCCTCCTGCACTCGTATCCCACCTCCGAGGCGACCACGCACATCTCCCACTTAGGTCGATTAACGAACTTCGGTCGCGTTGGGACTGGTCAAGGGTGAAGATGCAACTTGTGGTGAGCGTGGCGGGCAAGTTTGAGGGGAAAAAACAGGTATTGCGAGCCGGACATACTGGCCTAGGGACAGCCATCAAGGCATTGGGGGCGAGCTTGCCGGATGGGAAGGGACTTCATCTTGAATGCCAGGTTCGTTGCGGCAGTCCCTTCTCTAGGTACTCTCGTCGTACTAACAAGCGGTGGGATAGGGATCATCTATCGGCACCTACTCCGCTTCTTGGATTAACGAATTCTATGCTTCTGCGAAAGGCTGGTCGTTGGATCGATGGTTCGACTACAAGACCTCAACAGGACGAGGAAAACTCACTTACCCCAGCAACGTCAAGATCCTGTTCCCTTCCCTTGCAACAGTCGACCACAGTGCACTT
This sequence comes from Tulasnella sp. 403, assembly GCA_019632305.1. Taxonomy (NCBI): domain Eukaryota; kingdom Fungi; phylum Basidiomycota; class Agaricomycetes; order Cantharellales; family Tulasnellaceae; genus Tulasnella; species Tulasnella sp. 403. The sequence goes on along the minus strand of WSTW01000002.1, from coordinate 128,043 downwards.
GGGCGAGAAGGCGGTGGCACGATGTTTTGTCGAGGTGCGTTCGCCTTGCGCCGCGCCATCGTGGTTCCTGACAAGTCGCGCGTGTGGTTTTCGATCGTCGTGCAGAGAAACAATGGACGGCCAAGACGTTTCCTCGACAGCTCTTTCATGATTCCAAGTCGAAACGTGGCGGTATCCTTATGCATTCGAAGGTGACATCCCGTTTTCGCCACTTTCGCTGTCCGCTCATGACAGTTGATCGTGTCGCAACTCTTAGATGGTTTTAGGTCTGTTCGTTGAAAAGGCTAGGTCTCGGCCGAATGTCCCGAAGCCATCGAAATCGAAAGATGCGGATGCTGATGTAGGAGGGTGGTGCTACATCGGGTAAGCGGGCGGAATCCTACTCTGCGACGACGACTTATGCTCCCCTTTGGTTACAAAGGTCACACAACTTGTACGTGGATTTGCAAACCACACACTAGTCTTGCGTTGCTTATAGTCCTTTTCCAGCTCCGCCTCTGCGTGGGGCAACCTGAGTGGGTCAGCGGATCACCCCGTACTCAACGTGCGTCGTTTCTCTCGTGTCTGTCTATACCGACGCCGACGCACCAGTGTTCCGGCAGGTATCGAACTACGAAATGGGTATCCTGTTTACTTTACCGTTAGAAAATACGGAAGATATGGCCACGGACGTCGCGTGTTGGGAGCGCCCACCAGAAAAGTATCGTCCGAATGTCGATTTACCTTGGGTAAGTAACGATCCACTCAGGACCAACGCGTAAAACGCTTGGGACGATAACATTCATTGGGCGCCTACTAGATGCAAGAACAATGGAACGCGAACAAGTGAAGGAGCAAATGCCGAAGTTGCTATGTATGATAAAGATATGAAATCAATACGAGGCGGTTGTCACCCTATGGTAACTACCAATTTAGACAGCGCTAGATCCCTGCCTTCTCAAAGCATTCCGTGGTCCTTTTGGAGGTACGAGGGCGTTATGAAACGATCCGATGATTGTGTGGCAAGATTGTTTTGAGGCTTTTGCCTTGAGGTTCGACAGTTGATGAAAGGCGACCACAAACGCGTACTCCAGGCTTCCACCCCTTCTGCATGCAAGATCGTATGCATATGCGGCCATGAGACGAAGTGCTCCCTCCTCATCAAAATACTTCAGCGTTTCGAAATCGAAGTCATACCGGAAGTTCCGAGCGATTTCACGCTTGCATATGATTTGCATCTTGCGTGGGTAGCTGAAGAACGGGTCATCGGGGTTGGGGACTGAGGCACGGGATGAGCCTCTGCGCGGAGTGGGGCGGGATGGGCAACTGAGTGTGGCTAAGGAGAGACGGCGGCCCGGAGAGTTAGGACTCGCTCCCGTGAATGTTCCTCCCCACTCTTTCTTGTTCTCCGCCACAAACTGCTTAAGGCCGTCGATCTCCTTTCGCATTTCGCTTGCCTCGGCTCCAGATAGTCGCTTTATACGGCCTTCTGCGTCTTGTAGTGGTTGCAACAGCGAAGCGTCTGGCTCTCTTGTTGTGCTGAGCGCATCAATGAGCCTAGTGTAGTGGGCCAGTTGATCCTCGGCAAACGGGTTCAAGAGGTCCAGAACAAAGTCCTTTTGCCCATCTTTGCTGTCAGATGCATTGGGATACTTGCTAAGGCAAGCTGGGGCAGGGAGTTTGCCATAGTGTTCTTCATCTTCCTCATAGACACCAGGGAGGACGTGCAATCCAGACTTCTGGGCATCCAGTTGGTTGGCAAACCTGATGTCAAATGACATGAGGATAGACAGGGGGTTAAAAAGACAGGAACCTACATTGTGTTCAGGTAATGAGTTTCATCATGATCATATCCTATGTAAGGAGAACAGTGGTAAACACAAATCCAAGAACAGCAGGAATGTTAGCCCACCCAGGTGATAAATGGCCTTCTCAGACAGAGAAGAATACCTGCCAACAAGGCTCTCCCTTGTTACAGGCTCCACCAAAATTCTCTGTAACTCTTTGCAGGTCTTGTCCTCATTCAGGCCAGCTACCTCTTCATGAAACTCCTTGCTTGACTGAGAGTATAGCCCCAGCCACTCCATAAAATCTGGTGGGGGATCAGCAAACTTGAGGCTGGCATTGTGGAATTTTGTGATAACACGAGGATCAACAACCATGTTGATCACATCCCCATCATAGTCACCTCCACCAAGAATATTGGCTCCTGAGCGTGACCCTTGAGTTGAGAATACAAGGATGTCTGTGAGCATGTATAGCTCAGGATAGTCAACAGCTGTTACCAGCTGTGCATCGGATGGTGTCCGAGTGGGGTAACGGTAGATCTTAATGGGAAGAGTTAGCAAGGTAAAGCAAAATGACAAGTGTACTCACCACCACAGGACCACGGAGGACACCATCAATGATTGACTTCTCATCTGAGAACCCACATAACTGAGACCGGGATGCACGAAAGAAAACTTCTCCTGGCTTCAAAACCTTTAAAAAATCTTGATAGGAGGTATTAGTTTCAGACTAAAAGAAGGGAAATTTTCACCTTACCTGGTGCTGCAAAGGCTTCCATGGAAAATTTGACTGGAATGTGGCAGGGCCCCTTTACCATCTTTTGAACCTCCTGCTTCAGCAACAATTTTAACCCAGTTGCAAGTGGTTGACAATTGCTTGGCAAGAAGTCTGCTTGAAGCAGCTGCACAACTTGCTCTGCAACATCATATGGCCACATGCTTGAAGGATCAGGGAAATCCAATAGCGAAGGGTTAAAGACATCTTCTTCATCAACCAGGTCCTCCGAGCTTTGTTCATCCTCATGGTCTGAGAATTGACCCAGCTCCCTTAAGTAGGTTGCCTCTTCTTGTTGCCTGCGAGAGGTACGGAGCCGGTTCCTGGCAAAGACCATCTTCCAGAGGCACTTCGGGTCTTTCTCATTCCAAGCTTCAAGAAGACTGTCAATGTCCTCATGAAGAGCCTCTTGTAGCAGCTCCTGAAAGGTTGATGTAGGAACGCCATTGTGCCAAAAGTTGATTATCGGTTGGTTTGAAAGGCGGATGGGGCTCTTCACATCCCCAACACGAAGGAGATCGAAAATCCGACGTGAAGGGTCCTTGAGGTCCTCACTGGAATAGTTGATCTTCACCTGGGATTCCGTCACCCAGATCATTGGTACAGTGGATTTGTCGCTCGGGTGGAGGATCCAGAGGCCCTTTGCTCCGGCGATGCGACCTTGGACGGCTGTAGGAACATCCGATAAATCCCGCTGCTCTTGGATGACTTTGAGGGCCGCACGGTTGATCAACCCACACCCATCGGTCATGACATGTTGGTTAGCCGGCTTCGAACCAGCAACGGCAGGGTTATGAGCGGGTGAGACTAGACCCGTCAACAGTTAGCACCCAGTCACGACGTTGGACGTGAAGCAAAACGCACTGATGTCAGGTATGAAGTGGATATTGCTCGTTTCAAAGACGCAGGCAGGTACGCTGGTTGATAAGCCCAAGGCGAAACGCGCTGCCCATTTGCACATGAGCTATGAAGACATCCAAGTTGATTAGGACGAGCCACACCGCACGAGTCAAAGAGATCCAACATACCTGAGACGAAGCGGGGTTGAATGGGTTGAACCAATTCAGGAATTCAAGCAGTGATAGGCGAGAGTCATCTCCGATCGAGTAGATGGTCCACCGCTCGACATCCTCCGACGTCTCGATCAAGCGCGCTGTTCCTTCATGGCAAGAGAACACGCGATACATTCGTCCGAGAATGACAAACCCCTTTACAAGCAGGTCGCCGAGATAGGCGCGCCTTTCGGCATCCTTCGTGACATCGGGGAGTTTCATTTGCAGAAACCTCCTGGATCCGAATTGGCGTGCAAATCGAAACGATTTGCCCCGTACCTCGTGTGGGCGGAGGACAAGATCGACTTTAGGAAACTTCTTGTTGGAGCTGTTCACGGTTGATCTTGGAGGGTCCCTGAAGACGAGGGAAACGCGCTGTTCGACGCGTCCACCAAACCAATCCCCCATCCTCTCATCTTCTTCCTCAGACTTCCGCTCGGCCAAGCCAAGCATCCTTCCGTCTGCAGCCATTAGCGAGGCCGCTTCTTTATCAAGTTCGATCCACGGATTGCGATTCGGCGGAACAGTTTGCGTGGATTTACGCGCGTTGGGGAAGAACACCGAGCGGACGGTTGGTGCAGCATCCACATTCGTCGCCCTTTGAAAGCGCGCGATATGGCTCTCGTTGATATCGTCCCACTTGAGCTTGCCGGAGCTGATGAGGGTGGCGATTTGGTACTGAACACCCCACGGGACGGAGTAGTTATCAAACCAGCGGACATGTTTAGCGGAATGGGCGATCTTGATATGCCGTTTAGGATTGAAACCTAGGAAAAGAAAGCTTGAGTAACCTAGCATCCGAAAGAAGATATCGATGAGCGAACTTACTTTCCATATTGTTCGAGGAATACCTCGGCGTATCCGTTTGTCGTACTGGGGCTTGCGTTCCTGGCGTTGCGTTGGTACCCCATTGAGGGATAGCACGGATGAGCGGGGTGATCAGTCGTGGTTCACTTGTAAAGGATGAGTCTCCCCCACTTGATGACGATGTGAAAGATGAGTCGGATGGTCCGTTTGTGTCGACGAGTGGCAGGGGCCGGGAGAGGGGAGATTCCGCTGGATCGGAATCGGTGGAACTGAGGCTCGCTTCATCAGCAGGATCTGGAGGGGCGTAATACAAGTACTTCGGTCATTTCGAGGAAGACATAAATAGGGGGAACGCCGTACTTCGCCATGACATATCCGCGCTTTGGTCGGGCGCAACACCTGGTATCTCCACTGCCAATACATCATCAACGTCACCTCTATGAATCCGATGAGGTAGAAAGAGCTTACAAGCAGCGATTTGGTCCCCTGACATCTCCGCCATGATGTCTCCGAGCTCGTCATCGAAGCCGGAATGCGACGACCGGGTTTCGAGTAACGTACGTTCGACGGACTCCATCTCTTCTCCTTCTTCAGCCGATGCATAAAGACTGTTGTAGTCCGTATCATCGCATTCCATAGAATCCGAGTCTTCGCGAGTAGGTGCGGTCGGTGGAGGATCGGGCGCACTCGTGGGCGGCGGAGGAGGTTGGTCGAAGACCTCCATAGGATAGATCGATTTTCTCTTAACTGTGAAAGATATAGCAAATAAGAGCTCCGTCAGAGCTCCCTGCCGTGGTTACGTGGGTGGGAGATTGAATGACGTACAGATTCCCAACATAGCGTTCATTTTCGCAGTTTTCTATTCAAGCTGTCTACAGACGAAGTTAGCAGAGTAGAGAGAGGGGCGAGGGAGTGAGATAGAGGGCAAGAGGACCTTCACTCACCGACAAAGCGGGCTATAAATTCTAAATAGTAGAGGGCGGGCGTAAAAAAAAAACCAAGTCGCGGAGTCAAAATTTGCAGTAGCAGAGCGATATCGCGGGTGCGTGTATGTTTTAGATAGAGGACCTTTCGTTTGCAGGTCCAGAAAGAGGGGTGAGAGGGGAAGGAAACGCAAAGGTAGCCGTGAGGGGGAAGTTGCGAGGATCGAACAGTTGCCCACGGCGCGCGGACGGAGATGTGCCTGGAACACGGTACTTGCGGAGCTTCAAAGAGTCACGATATCGAAATACTAGTCGTTGTAGACGTCGATAGCAGGGCGTAAGCGTAAGTGGTGAGTTGGACAGAGGGAGGGACTGCAACGTGAGATATCCCAAGTGACTCGGCCGTCTCACGCGCGATCCCGGGGGTCGTCAAGGGACCCAGGCAGCTTCTGGAGTGAGACCGGTTCGTTGGTGCATCGACCTTGGTCCATCAGATCGTCATCGAGGGGCCAAGATGCCATCCAAGGTAAAGGGTAAATCCCAGGCAAACCAAGATTTACGGTGATAACACATGGTCCGGCCACAAGGTAAATGGGTATATTTGATTTGGTGACTTGGCAAATGCCGAGCATGACAACAAAATGGATTAAGAAAACCCTGTCGGGATCCGTGGCTTGAAAACGGGTAGAGGGTGTGCTTCCGTGTTGAATACAATCTCTGCGCGAGAGGAAGGATGATTTCAGTGAAACCGTACGATGCACACCTCGGGAATTCGCAGAGAAAGGAAACTTGCTTACTGTTTAACGGTAACACATCTCCGCCGGAGAACAAGAGGAACAAATACTTCAACGTTTCGCTCTGCAAAAGTCGAACCTCCATCAACACCGCGATGACTCGGTATTGTGAGATTCGCCTCACCAGCATGAACGTCTCCATCCTGTCTTCCCACTCAACCGGCACGGCATCCACATTCGTCACACCCGAATATCCCCCTGTCGGAACCTTACAATGCTTCTCTATCGCCTCGAATATCTGCCAGCCCCATTCGCGATACTTTAGATCGCCGGTGAGACGATAGGCAATGAAGAGAGACTCGATAGTCTCAGGGCTGGCGGGAGATTTCAACACGCTGTCAGAGCGAGGCTCGAAGGAGGTCCCGAGGAAGCTTACCGTAGGATATATCGTACGTCGAGTGGGGGCTTCGCATCCCTTCAAAACATGCTAGATTAACTCGATGCTTCGAGTACGTCGAGGAGAGAAGCCTTACCTCAGACCCTTGATATACCAATCCCCGGGGGCATGCTGTGCAACCCATTCAGGCTCATTCCCCGTCCGGAACATCGCAATTTCTGGAGCAAGTCCACTATACAATGGGTCTAGTCAGTGCACCGCAGCACAAATGCGCGGAGAACGAAAACGAAAAAAGAAAAAAGGGACAGATAGGGTACTCACGTGGAGGTCTTGTGAGTTTCCATACACGTCTTAATAAGGTCCTCCCCAAACTTCCAGTCCCGCTTCTCCGCTTCAGTGAATTTGGTCTGGTCGAGGTTCGTACCCCCGTCTGTGGCTCCGAGCATGAGTGAGCCACCGAGGAAGCACACTAGGTGGTCTTGCTTGGGTTCTAACCTCCACCCTCTATGCAAAATATTACCATCGTTTAGCGTTTAGAATCCGTACGTGCGTGGGAGGGGGAAACATACATTTCCTCGGGTCGGCTGTCTCGTGTTACGGACCGAAGATCTGGTTGTAGCTCTGCGACGTAGACAAGTTTATTCTGTGGCGTCTCTCGTCGGAGGTGCTCGTGTACCGCAGCCATAGCGTCATCGTATAGCTAGAATGAGCGTGAGTCAAGCGTACGAAACTGCAACTCGGCTACGTACGCTTCGATATACCAATTCCGAGCGATCCTATATAGACAACGTGAGCTAAGGGTGCCCGAGGGTTTGTCGAGCGGTCTTACTGTCTGCAAATACTGCTTCCTGGAATATGCCATGGTAAGGGAGTGGACCTCCTCGACGTCGAAAATCAAAACTCACAAAAGGTACTCATAAAATGAATCTCCGCGAGAACCCAGCCTTATATCAGATGCCACAAATTGCCCTGTTTTTGGACTTTCCGAAGAGTTGGGTAAGTTCATGACAGCCCAGATCGGCGATGCGTAGACCAACTTGATAAACACGGGTGCAAGAGGGCTCCTCAACGCGCTTTTGAGCACCTTCATTACCTGCAATGCATCTCCATCAGTACGACCGACCGATTCTATCCATATTGAGAGAAAACCAACCTTTTCTGCCGCCTTCCAATACACTGGATCATCCGTAACGTGACTCAAATACCTAAACTCCAACTGCAGCGTCGCCACTTCCGCTGTGCTCGCCCACCCATTCGCATCTCGGTCGGGTATTCCCTCGCCTTTTGCAAAGTTCACAGACGAGTAAGGTATACCGGTTGGGCTCTTGAATGCTGGCATGAGCCGCTCGGCAAGTTCCACAGCTCGAACGAGGAATACGGGGTCGTGTGCGGCGGACGGGGACATCTTAGGTGAGAGATCGTAAGCTGATAATAGACCACCTAGGACGCGAATCGTTGTCTTTCCATCATCCCCAAATACTAGTTAGCTCGTAAACAACGGCGGGAAAATGACGAAACACACCTCGAAGGTACTATAATTCCCATCCTTGTCGAACGATAAATCGTACTCAATATAATTCCGCGCCTTAGCGTACTCTTCGTCGAGACCCATCAACATCATCGTATCGATAGCGTCGACAATCATATACCCAACACCCCCGGCGTCGGTCAAGTTGGAACCACGTTGAGACACCGGATGATATTCATCACAACCAAACGCATCTCGTTCGTACGCGCTCCAAGCATCCTTAAAAGGACTTTTGTCAGATACACGACCCGCTTTTCGGTGGGAATAGCCGATGTGGTGTTTCCGTCACACCTTGAACGCAGACACGATTCTATTTCTTTTTGAAACGTCCTCTTTGATTTTGAGTGGGTTGTGTGGTCCAACGCCAGATCGTTGTTGGGCCTCTTGGGCACCAAAAAAGTCGATGTCCAGTGATCGGAGCTGTCGCAACGAAGGGTCAGCCTATGAAACGATGGAGAGTGGGTTTGCATAAAGACTCACGGCGTAGACGCCTACAGCGAGAGACACGGGTAATAGTAGCCAGAATATAATGCCGCACAAGCTCCTCGTTTCGGTGCGTTGTGTGCGGTTTGGTGCGGACCGTGGTTGAGGCTGACAGATATGTCAGTAGAGCAGCCTCTCGTACTGATTCGTGTCTACTCACTTTTGGCCGCTTCGCACTTTTTGAAGCCACGGGTTGAATAGCTTCGTCCTCGTCCGAGTAATAGTCCTCAATTTTGGCCATTCCGGAAGTTGAAGGACGGTGTTTTCGTAGATAGACCGTACACAAAAGTTGACGGATTTAGGATACACGCTACCAGAGCGACGAGAAGCTGGATGGACGAATGCACGTTGATGAGCTCCAACTTCCAGGGTTTGTCGAACGAAACAGTTTGTCGGCGTGGCGTATCACGTCAGCTATCGGGGTTTGCCCGAACTTGTCCCCTCAGTCTGCAGTTCGTACACACCTCAAGCCCAGCCCAAAACCAAACTTAAGAAATATGGTATATTGTAACATAGGCACACCAAACCCAATTCACCAGGATACTATGCATAACGAGTCGCCTCGACCCACTCTCTGTCCTCCATCGTGATTTCGTGTTCGTAGGGCTCTAAAGTCGGACCCGCCTCACGATATCCGCGATATATGAGCTCGGCATGCTGGGATGAACGTGGCGTAATGACACATGGGAAGCGTTTGGGCTGGGAGAGGACGCCCTATTGACAACGCCACGAATTATTCAGCTGCGCAGTGGTATAATGCTCGGGAAGACGTACTGTATCGTAGGCCCATATATCTGGTGTGATTTCCTGCCCATCAGGCCCCTTGGATTTGGAGAAGTTGAATGCCCACAGGAGGTTCATAGTGACGATGGCGGTTTCGAGGGTGGCGAAGTGCATTCCTTTGCATACTCTCTACGCAAAGCATTGGCACAAATCAGTCACTGTCGTTGGACTTGGGCTGATCAAATGCGACGTACTCGGCCATTGCCCCAGACCATCTTGAGAGGGTCATCCGTCCGACCAGAGGAGGTGGTCTCGAATTCCCGTCGTTTGGCTTCCCCCATCCCGAGCGGGTGGTCCATCCATCGTTCTGGCATGAAGCGCTCTGGTTCATCGTATATGCCGGCATCGTGTCCTAGGTACCAAAAGTTGTTGAAGATCACACTGCCGCTGGGGATAAGGTATCCCTTGTACTGTGCCTCATAGAGTCAATTTTCTGACAGATCGAGTAGACAAGCATACTCACGGTGACGTCCTCTGTCGTCCGATGTGGGAAGAGCACTGGGGCGACAGGACGGATGCGGCTGATCTGAGGGGAAATCCCAGTCAAAAGGGTAATTCACGGGCACAGACAATCGCAGACCCGTACCTCTTTCAAGATGCCTTGTACATACGGTAATCGGTCAAGATCGTCCATCGTTGGGGTGCGATCGTGCCCGACGACGGCATCGATCTCTGCCTGCGCCCGTTTCTGTGCATCCGGATGGGTAACCATGAAGAGCACAAAGTTTTGGATCCAGACCGCGGATGTCTCTGAAGAGTAGAATCAGTATGTGTGTTTGTCAGATAGCGGTTTCGCGTACGTGTCCCAGCCTCTGCAATGACCCCTGCAACGTACCTTCAAGAGCATGAAGCGTCAGTCAGAGTTTCACCACGGGAGAATAGGAGAGTCGACTGACGAGAGTCCCTGTCGAGTTGCGCCGGAGTCGTACCATCTTGCCATTATTGTCTCAACCCCACACCCGTTTCCCTTACCACTGGCCACCCTGTCTTCACAATCCTTAACCCAGCCCATGTACATGCCTTGCTGCCACTTCCGGAGCTTGGGAGATGCAATGCAAAAAAGCAAGACAGTGTCAGCTGCTTCTGCGAGGCAACGACGGTGTGTAAATCACTCACCCGGTTGACGTCCGCACCCCAAGGAGCGATTCTGTCTGGAAGATACCTCAAGATAGGGAGAAGGTCAACGGCACTACCTGATAACACGTGGTACTGTGTAAGTCGATGTTGATAGGAAGTGAATTGAGAAGACGCACTCATTTGAAGCACGCGTAACCATGCATGATCCATTTCGAGGAAGTCGACAAAGAAAGGGGTGGAGAGCCTTGGCACACGTCTCCCAAAGCCGACACTGCAGGCGGAGGAGAATGTGAAGCGGAGGGCATGACCGAAAAAATCCTGTTCGGCAGCATCAGCGACGGTGGCGAAAGACACCAAAGGCGACAAACCTGTGGCGACGATAAGAGATCGAACAGTAGTTGGGAAGCTTCCGCACGGACGACGGGCTCGTACTTGGCATGACCTTGCGGCCCCAATATCTAGAGCGAGCGGTGAGTGGTTTGACGAGTGGTTCACAGGGAGACGAACCTCGGTCATGGCCTTTGCGGTTGCTCTGTAGTTGGGTCCTGGCGCAAAGGGGATAAGCAGTCGAGGATAGAATGGGGGTAGGCGTCTTACCAAGTTGAGCGATCCCGATATGGAGGCCATCGGTGACGATGTCTCCAAGGACGGAGTTAGGACGAGCGGCAGTGACCTTGGAGTTCTTCTCGAGGATGTCACGAGCAGCATCGTGCGAGTTTATGACGATCATCGTCTGGCTGGCAATCTTGAGGGAGCATATCTCGCCGTATTGTTTAGCCCACTCCGTGAACTTGAAGTGAAAGTTGCCAGTTGGAAAACTGAGGATATTGCCAAGGATGGGGAGAGTGGGCGGACCAGGTGGTAGGCCTCGTTCCCGCCTGCCGACTGTGAAGAGTTTGACGACGAGCCAGACGGTGGCGAGAAGGGCGAGAGTCAAGAGGGGGGACATTTGGGGCGACAAGGGCAAAACTCACGGCGGTTTTATAGTTGATGGCCATGCAGTTTCGCCCTGCCCGATCCAACTCGATCAGCCCGATTTAATATCCGGTTGGCCAATCAGATGTCGTAAATGTGAGATACAGGGGCAACCGATGCACTTCCTGTTCCCAGCCCTGCCTTGCCTGCACCACAAACTCACCAACTTCACGCACCACAATCCCTCTTCACAAACGCAGACAAGGCGGGATCCGACGTGGCTGGGGGGAGGAATCCAAATGGGGAAGAATGCGCCACAGGTTCCTGCGTTGGTCCTGCACGAGACAAGCAACCCTGCTTCCCACCGGCGGTTCAGTCGAGCTCGGCATTGACGGGGGGCCGCTTGGCCGGCGTCTTGATCACGTGGTGTCTCATTGGTCATGATTGCAATGTTCCACGTTCTACGAATTGAAGTTTTCCTCGCGCCGAACCCGGCTTCCTCATCCCGTCACTGAGCTATCAAACATTCCCGTTGTACAATAAAATGGAGGCAGGAAGCAGTAGGAACCGCAGCGATCCGTCCTCGAGCCGAACCAATAATGACGACGAGCCGGTTGATGGCGTTGTGGCGTCTCTTGCTCCCAATACCGCTCTTCCACGAAAACAAGCAAAGTTTGGCAAGACGAGGGAACCAATAAGAGTCGACCGAACGAACAAGTTTGTCCGTGCCCCATTCCAACGAAAACTCGCTGCCGAATCAAGATGGCAAGAAGACACCAAAGAGGCCGTCTTGGATGCTGAAATTCTTAAAACCAACGATGGTGGCCAGTTGGTCCCCGAAGGTCCTTTGGAACGTACATGGAAAGTCACACAAAGTGAAGTCGTCAAGAATATTGGCGAGGAGCAGTCCAAATACCGCAGGGAATGGAAGTTGGATGGCGGCCCGTATCGTTCCAGATATACACGAAATGGCAGGTACGCTTTCGTTCGCTGTTCCAGAGTATGATTTTTATTGAGTCCAGCTCTGCAGACATCTGGTCGTTGCGGGAAAGAAAGGCCATGTAGCTTCTTTTGATTGGCAAGCAGGCAAACTGCACTGTGAACTACAACTCATGGAGATGTGCAGAGATATCACGTATGCTACCATCATTTCTCATCACCACGTCCTCATGTCTTTGACTCTAGGTACCTGAACGATCAGGCTCACTTTGCCGTCGCCCAAAAGCGGCACGTTTATGTATATGATCAGCAAGGTATCGAACTCCACCGACTTTCCGACCACATCGAACCCACCCGACTCGAGTATCTCCCCTACCACTGGCTTCTGGCGACAATCGTGGGTCCGTTCGTTCGAACGTCATGTCACCCGTCTGATGTGATGTTCCACAGGGCAACCCAGGCATCCTACGGTACCACGACATGTCTACCGGGAAGCAAGTTGCCGGCCATAAAACGAGATTAGGCGCTAGCCACGCCATGGCACAAAACCTACACAACGCCGTCATATACCTTGGCCACCAAAAGGGAACCGTCACCCTCTGGACCCCAAATCTCGACGAGCCCGCGGTCAAGTTACTTGCACACCTGGGAGGCGTCACCTCAATCAGTATCGATCCGTCTACTCAGGGTCGGTATATGGCCACCTCCGGTATCGACGGCAAGGTGAAGGTCTGGGATTGCCGGAACTGGAAAGGATGTCTCAAGGAGTGGGAATCGCGGGGTACGGGCCATGCCGAACTTGAGTGGAGCCAGAAGGGTTTCCTCGGCGTTGCGAGCAGTGGGAGTATAAATGTGCGTTGCCTGATCTATCAACAGCAGCACCGATCTTTAACAACTATTGCCAGGTATATTCGCCGAAAAACATCCTCGATGATCGGAAAGGCCATCCGACACTCTATATGACCCACCCAATCCCAATGCGCCCCCTCACATCCGTACGGTTCTGTCCGTTCACGGATGTCTTGACTGTTGGACACGCGGCTGGCTTGAGCAGTATTATCGTTCCGGGTGCAGGAGAACCTACGTTCGACTCATCGGAGGCAGATCCATTCGAGTCCAAACACAAGCGAAGGGAGCGAGAAGTCAAGAACCTTCTTGATAAGGCGAGTTTCTCTTCCGTTTGCCCGCTTCTCTCGGAACTTACCCTATGTACCTCAACAGGTGGATTCGCGACTCATCACTCTTGATCCTGAGCTCGTCGGAACAGTTGCTCCACCAGAGCAAGATGACGAGTTTGCGGAGGTCAAGCAGAAGCCGGATTGGCAGCTCACGCGACAAGAGAGGATTTGGAAGGCCGGCCTCGATGCCCCTCTTGCGTACCAGCAATCCAAAGCAAACGACGAAGAGGATATGGAGCTTGGTTACAGTGCAAGTGACAGCAGCGACAGCGAATATGACGCACACGACGACGCGCCTGCTGGTGACGATACCCTATCTCAATCTCAATCTCGGACATTGCGGAAGAGGAAGAAGTCTGCGTTGAAGGTATATCAAAAGAGAACGGGTGTGAATATTATCGATCCGACTGTGGTAAGTCTAATCGCGATGTGTTTGGCGAGCGTGGTGTGACGAACATCGGTCTCTTGTACGGTGTAGATGAAAATCAAAGCCAAGATGGCCGCACGTCGACAAGAACTCGCGGCAGCACGCAAGGCACAACTGAAAAAGTCTGAAGAAGCATCCGGTTCATCGGCACTAGAACGCTTCAAGCAACGACGGTGATGAGGGAGGATCCCGTGCTTACGTTTCCGAATCGTGAGAGCATGTTGAACTACAAAACTCTGTGATCTACCATCTACCATGTCCCTCCTTACCACTTCCCCTCATCGCTAGTACAACCACCGTTGAACATGACGTATACCTATCTTGATCAAAACATCTTCCGAAGGAAAAATTTCCCGTCGTCGATATCCGTCAACGTCGTCGACAAGGACGGTGATGATGACAGTTGGATCGAGGCGATTAGGGAGGTCCTCGATGGCACGAATGGGGACTTCGATAACCCCTCCCCCATCGGTCTCTCCATCCTCTCCTCCACACCCGCGTGCAACGTCGACTACATCGCTCTAAGCAACCAGGACCGTGTGGTCGTTATCAAAGCCCCATGGGACTCGTTCGCCGAGATGGGACGAGACGAGGACTGGGAAGCACTTGCGTCCACCCTCGTCGGAACGTCCGAATTAGGCAACCCATACCTCATTGTCGCATTCGAGCTGGACGTCATCGCGCTCTCCCTTTATCGCTCCAATCTCCACGTGTCCGGTATCGACCTTTCCGTGTTGTCGAAGTACCCTGCCCTGCCCAGTACGATCATCGGCGAAGTAATGGATAAAGAGGTCAGTGGGAGGATGTATGTCCGATTGTGGAACCGCCTTCCGCTGTTGGAGAGGGGCGCGTCGGCTGACGAAGAGAGACGGACAATGGAGATAGAGCGCGTGGCTTGGAGGGCTTGGATGACGGCTGTCACCGCCAACGCTCGGAGAGACGATCTCAGAGAGGTGGAGATACGAGTAACATCGGAGCCGGATGATGATCTTCCCGCAAAAGCAAGTCCCCTCGTACACTCGGTGTTGCTTCCAACCGCTAACCTGACCCCTTCTTCACTTCTTTCTTCACACCCAATCCCTATGCTCATCAGTACCTCGATACTCTCGCTAACAACGTTCAACTCCCGTACAACATGCTCGACGCCGCGAGATCAGATAAAACTACCACCGAATTCGAAAGTATCAGTCTCAACGAAGATGGAGATATCATCATTCACCAAGCGGCATATAAAAGCAAAATCCGCCAAAACCACGCTCAGGTAGGATCCCTCCTGTCCCCCAGGCCCACCGCTCCATGTTAATGTCACCGTAGGAAATTCGCTTATACGGCGAAACGGACCAAGAAGTCCTTGCAGGCGGCTTCATCGGTAGACCCAAAGAAACCCGACAAGTCACTCTCAAAACCATAACTCGTGCCAGCGAGTTTGAAGGTGAACGCGTGCGCAAGATCGAGGTCGAAGGTCGCGAAGACCTGGGTTCCGCCGAAGTAGCACGTTCCAAACTCTTCCTCGCACTCCTCCGACGCACTTTCACTCTCGACACCAGCCCGCTTATCCGTAAACTTTGGTTTCCGACCGAAGAAGACATCGTTGAACTCGAAGAAGGCACAAAATCGGAAGTGGTAGATAAACGAATGACGGAGGGCGATCCCTTGTATGGTACGGAGCTCATGCCGTCACAGTTACGCGTCGCAAGGGCCATGTTATCGGAGTATACGTTTTCGCTCGTTCACGGACCGTGAGTCTTTCCTTCCTGCGTCCTTGTATCACCGAGCATTAAGCCCCTCGACAGCCCCGGCACTGGCAAAACACGTACCATATCCGAAGTTGTCAAAGCCTGGATCAAGGAAGACAAGATGTCCTACCTGGTCGCGCAAACCAACGTCGGAGTGCGGAACATCGCCGAAGCACTCATTAATCAAGAGGTCAAGAATTTCAAGCTTCTCGTTAGCGGGGATTTCGAAGGATGGTGAGCGCCGGCGTTTCTTCGTTGCGCGATGTCGCCGTGCCTGACGCTACGCTGTGTTCATTAGGCATGAAGCAATATACGTCAAACTCAAACCGTACATGATCTCCTCCAAACAGTTCAGAGATGTCTTCAAGGAGGGCCAAAAGGCCCTGTCTGGCGTCAAGGTCATCCTTTCAACTATCAACATGCTGTACAACCCACTCCTCGAAATGAACAAGGTTTTCGAGACTATTCCTCTAGAACGGCTTATCATCGACGAAGCGTCGCAAATCTTTGTGGGCGATTATTTGGTGAGTTTCTTTGATCTCGCGTGCGGAGCGACGGACGTTGATACGTCGTTTACACGCCGCGCTTCGCACCAAAGCCGCTGTTCTTCAAGTTTCGCGATACGCTCAAGAAGGTGTGTTGGTTCGGCGATCCTTGGCAACGTACGTCGCTGCTCTCCCGTCTTTGATGAGTGTCTGTAACACCCCTTTTGCGCTCGCGTCCAGTTCCACCGCACCAGCGCGAACAAATCGAAGGTCTGAAGAGCATATATGATGTCCCGCACATGAGAGACGCCGCGCTTCTCCTCGACACCCAACGTATGTCTTGCCTTCGATGCCCCATCTATTCGCCAACAGTATCTCCGTGTAGGACGCATGCCGAACGAAATCGCCGCCTTTATCTCGACCGCCATGTACAAAGAAAAGCTCAAATCTATCCACCCCGTCAAGGGGTACGACTGCCTCCGGTTCGTTGATGTTACCGGCGGTGCCGAAGAGGCGCGCGAGACAAGCTGGGTTGTACGTCCCTTGCCCCACCGCCACGGGAAAACCGTTTATTGACCTCCGATTTGCGCAGAACCTGGGTGAAGTAGCAACAATTGTCGATCTTATACTCCACTACTACATGCCCGCTGGTCTTGAATACACGATTATCACCCCGTACGACTCCCAGCGCAAAGAAATACAAAAAGCGCTCGATACGGCTGGGATACCGGCCAAAGATAAATGCTTCAATGTTGATTCTTTCCAAGGTACAGAGTCCTACTTGCTTTCTAGTGAATAAACAAAGCTAACGCGCCGATTTTGTGTAACCAAATAGGCAACGAAGCGCCGTACATCCTCATCTCCTGTGTCCGGACATCCAAAACTGGCTTCCTTGACCTCCACAACCGTGTCAATGTCATGCTTACCCGGTGTCAGCAGGGCATGGTCATCATCACCAACAAATTCTTTGTCCAAACTCTTGGCCAGATGACTCTTGTTGGTCAACTGGCAAGTTGGTGGGAGAGAAAAATGTTCAGATATATTGTTAATGTGGCTGAGAGGAAGAAAGCCGAGAGTGAGGGGAGGATCCGGAGGGGGAAGGGGAAGAGGAAGAAGGTTGTTTTTGCTGTTGTGCAGGAGGAGGACAAGGAGGAGGAGGATGTTAAGGAAGAAGCTGGAGTGGAGGAGGAAGTAGAGGAGAAGCCGGAAGAGGAAGAGAAGCAGAAGGTTCCAGATGATTCAGCTTGGGTGTCATATCTTGATGTCAGGAGAAAGATAGTTGATCTTCCAGGTGTCAAGGGTGTCCCTCCAGTTGAGGAACCAAAGGTGGCAAAGCCAAAGGAGGTAAGTTGTTATTCAGTGCTCTGGTTCCTTTGCTAATCTTGCTCTGGAATATAGGCCCCTGCTCTAAATGGGTTCTTCAGCATCCCAACAGCACCTAAAAAGGCTTCTAGAGTCAATACCAATGACTCCTTTACTTTCCAGTCACCTCAGAGATCCTCTGCCAAGCAGGGAGGGTCTAAGCAAAGTTCTTGGGGCAAGCCTGAAGTGCCCACTACAACACCTTCACCTAACTCTAGAAGTTCATGGGCTAAAGGGCCTCCATCCTCATCCAGCTCATCCAAGCAACCAACTCCCAAACCCCAGAGCTCCTTAAACCTGGGCTCATCTTTTGGTGGATGGCCCATTGAGGGGAAAAAGTCAGGCAGATGGTGAGCCATTCCAGTTGGCTCACACTTTTGAAACATTTCCTTCACTCTGTTTTTATGGCTGGTATGGAATAAGTTAATTCATGACAACTCCTTGTAACTAATATGATTAGAATAGTATGGATGGGCTGGATTGGATTAGAAGGGGAGGGCACTGCCTGCACCCCGTAGCAGCATTTGTCCACCAAAGCGGATGGTTTGGGTGCCACCCGGAAAGTAGGCGGCAATGTATGTGATGAGAGCGATTATCTGAGGTATTGGTATCAGTGAGATGGTTGTGAGGATTAGCATTAGAGGACGTACCTGGACAATTGCGCCGATGATCGAGCCGATGTACGATTTTCGCTGGAAAAGGGTCGTCGCGTGAGCTAGCGACGAGATTGGAGACGAACGGATTAGACGTACACCGACGCTGAAGTATATGGTGGCGATCAGACTGCCGAGGTACGCTGCGGAGAAAGGCAGTCGTTCGGGCGATGCGAGGTGCTTGATGTGGTTGATCGGGCCGACAAGAACGGCGAAGCTGTCCGCAGTCGTCATTAGTCCGACGCTCGTCATCCGGTATACGGTTCAGTAGGTGCTCACCCGAACATGACGAGCAAGCTCCCCAAGCTGGCATATTATGACGTTGTTGAGCGAGGCGCCAAAGGAGACAAAGGGTCCCGAAGTAAACGCTCACCTGAAAGCGAGTGCGAATTTGCCGGGTTTTAGAGCGAGTAGAGGGAGGGTCATGAAAGCCACAAAGAAGCATACGGCCGCGCCTAGCAGACAAGCCAGGAAGCCTAGTAATCTACAGACGTCGACCGATCGGTGGTTAGCAAGTGGCTATGACGCAAATGTCGTATCTGAACGGTAGGAAAAACTCACCTCTCCCACCGACTCAATGCGAAATACGCCTCTTCCTCATTCGTATGCTCCCCACTTCGTAACGGGACGTATCCTGAAAGGGAATTGTAAAAACGACTGAAAGGGTTGCTGGCTGGAGGTGGAGTGGCGTCTTGGGCAGGATTATTGGGCATCCCCCGAGCCCATCGAAATTGGGAGAGGTTCGCGCGGAAGTTGGTTTCGTCCGTGCTCATACAGGTCGTTGAAGGTGCTCGTTGACGCGGGGGATGGACAGGGTAGAACCTGCAAGGTTCGTCGCACGGTTGGGAGACGGAGCTGCGGAGACTTCCACGCGATCGAGCTTTTTCTGTTTTCGGTGTTGTTCGTCTCCGAGTTTGTTGGCCTAGGTACGAGCACAGGTTTTGCTTGAACGATAACTGACATGTGAGTACCACAACCGCAGGAATCAACTTGAGGTCGATGATACGGAGTGCTCGCTGTGTTTTCCAAAGCGAACCGACCGTCTGTTTGATAAGGTCGTCATGCAAAGGCCTGCACAATCGATGGGTTCCCCATAATTACACCAAAAATCATGCAGCCATGAGTCAACGCACACTGTGGTTGTGTTGCATCCTGGCCCCCTTGCCAGAGCTTGAAACTTTCAAAGGGGATACCGATGCGTTCGAGAAACGTTACGAGCGCGCCCGTACGCAGAAGTTCATGCGGGCTGTATCGAAGGTCGGTTTCAGTAACAATCAACCTAATCTTTATCGGGATTCTGACACCGACCGCTTATCATTGCACGGGTCCGAACTAGACCGAATCCAGTGTCGGGTCGAGTGATGGGTTCAATCCAAAGTCGGCCTAGGATGACCGTTACCGGGACTTGACCGTTCTATGGCAAGTCCCTTTATTTGCAGTGCTTGGCAATCACGCCATGTACTGGTATCGTCTGCCACTCTTTCAACTTCTCGATGTTTGATCTTGTTCCGACCCCGAGAACGACACCGACTCCCCAAGGTCGACCATCAATTCTAGAACCATGAATCACAAATACGCTGCAAGTTTCGACATCCTAGCTAAACACTCCCCAATGCCGTACAACCCCGAGTCTGCAGCCAAGCCATGTCTGAGACAAGGTCATCACTAGCCAGTGTTATGTCGAAGCTGTGCATGAGACACTTGGCCAACAACTTTTCCTTCCTTTCTGGTCGAAACCAACCCCGACGCGAATGACAGATCGGGTCGTTCGGCGCCGAAGAGATGTCAGTAGTTGCAACGCGCCGCGCCCCTGTAACAGAAGACTGACACGAGTCTCCAACACGGGCAGGTGCAGAAATCAAGACTCGAAACTCATTGCTACAAGTGTCTGCTTCTGATCTTCCATGGTTCACCGCTATTCGCAACTGCGTGGGGTACCTATATAACACGAGGTAAGCTCTCGATGTCCTCAACAAGCTACTCTACTTCTTCAATTACTGATTTTCCTTCTTCACACCCACCTCTTCTACTACTACTACTCCTCCTTCTTTCTAGACAACCTTATTTTCTTTCGCTACTCTTATGATGCTGACAACTCTCCTTACACTTGCTCCCTATTTTCTCTCTTTCCAACTCGCCATGGCGGCCCCCAGCCTCGTCACGCGCTCACCTTGCGATAATCTCCCAACGATAAAGCTCAGGGCTGATTCGAAGGGAATGCCTTGCACCGACTCCTCCTGCAATGGGTTATTCAAAGGAACCAAATCAATCTCTTATGAGGTAGTCCGATAGGCAGTTAAAGACGAAGTCTCACATGCTGACCTATTGCTCCTAGTTGGGCGGTGTATCCGAAGAAGATCCCGCTTGCGTCTACCCCTTTATGACGACAAACAAGGACGGCACTCCGCTGTCGCTGGCCATTGTCACTCCCTCCGACCCGAAGTCACCTTTCTTCGACAGATACATCAACATGATGGCAAGAGTATGCTGAACGACCACTTTGACTATTGCGTGACGCCCACTGAAACTTGCTGTCGTCAGGTTGGAGAACTCTACGCGCATCCGGTCACCGTAGATGGGAAGAAAGTAGGGATCATAAAGCGCCAACTCTACACCATTCCAGATTTTGCGAAACTAAGTCGGTCGATTGCACTTTTCATCGTGCGACAGTGGTTGACCGTCTTCCGTACTTTGGCAGCTCCTCCCGACAGTGACCAATGCCCGGCGAACCTCGTCAATCTGAGAGACGCCATGAAAAGTGCTGTTCAACGCTACTGGAACATCCTTCACCTCTTCAACGAGCCGGCCCAAGAGGATCCCGCCCGCGTAAGTTGAATATTGACTCTCCACGGCGGCTTGCCTGAACCATTCCAACCCCGTAGTGGCGCTTCGACAGCGAGTATAAGAATATCCAGATCACTAAGTGGCCTGGGGATACCTGGCGGTATCAGTGGAGCGACAGCTCCGCAATTCCTCCAGCAGTAGAGCAGGTCAGTGAAGCATCATGTCTACACCCCGCAGGTGCACCGGCTGAATGGTATCATAGGATGAGCTCGACGACGAGATGTTTTTCTTTGAGAGATTCATCAAGTTGTCTCTACTTCCGGACGGGACCTGCAAGTCAGCTTGGGTTCGCGCGAAGCCGGGAGAGACCCAGTCTAATCATCGCCTACGTCCGTTGGCGCAGCCGCACAAATTGCCCCAACCCGATGAATAAGAGTCTGTACTTGTGCTATAAGATCGATTGCAGTCCTTCGTCGTATACACTGATTCCATCACCGCGCTCGTTCGCGAATATCTCCAAGTTTACTGCGTAACACGAGGGGTGCAATGCTTCAGTTTATGTGATGAGTGCATTGCTCTTGCATTTGTGACGTTTGATCAGTCTCCAAAGTAGACGGTCTTATGTAAATCGGAATGGGACCGTGCATGGTCTGGTGTTCGGGGCTTTTCCACGTATACGATCAGTCTTCCTTCCCATGATCAAGTCGCTATTGTGCATTTGTATGAGCATCCCCGTATGCTACCCATTACATCGGGTCAAGACTGGAGCGGTAGATCTTGCTTATCGGTGAGTAGCCGATGAGATGCCCGTCTTGCAAGTCTCAGCTAGAACTGATCGTTGTCAATTACCCCGGGGCCGTGCACCCTTCAGCAAGATCAGAAATATACCCTCGTCGGACTGGTTAAGAATTCTTCGATTCTAGTCCTACCGTACGGGGTTTTGATGTCAAGGGCACTGCAACAAGTCCTCGTGGCACGTGATGTGACGTGCGCAATGAATATTGTTTGGACTGCGACTATACACACCCTGTCGGTAAGTACGTTTCCCCTCCATCTTGCCCCCTTACCCACCCATAAGGACAGTGATGACTTGAGATGCATGCGGGTAAGTTCGATTCCCTGGTGCACGACCCATCGGGCCTGTCGGCTGAGTTGATGTCATGATATACCGTGTCTCCCTTCCAATCATCCCAGATCACTTACCGGGCAATCGATGTTTATTATTTGCTCTCTCGAAAGCCCACAAGGTGACGCGTGAATGCCCGCTTGCCAGGCAGGAATACCATCGAGGAAGACCGTCTCAACATCCGATCACGGTTTCCAGCTAGAACTTATGCCCGCGGATATCACCCCACGAGTTTCACATCCAGGGCCACAACGCCATCCAATATTGCTCTCATAATCTCCATATGCATGCAAGTCCTTCACAACATTCCAGCCTATATGAATTTCCCTTATATTACCTCTCTGTGCACAATTAGTGCTCAGGTCGGCAGGAGTCCTTCTATGGCACGTCCGTTCCCCACGGACCGACCGATTAGGCTGATTCGATTAAAGCCAAGTCTCTTATCGAAAAAAGCACACGCTCGCATTTCTAATATTTGACCCAATTCAATAAAAGAATTAGACGTTTCTTCTCCTATATTTTCCCGGAGTCTCCGTCTCCGTCTTTGACCCTGGGTTGACTATGGCTCATACGGACGGGGACGCACGTTCGCCGACCCGTTGAACCTCGACGTTTTAACGGAGAAGGGGGTGGCACGAGCGACGACATATGATCCAATGCCCGCGACTTAGTTTGAAAGGAGAGATGCAAATTCGGCAAAACCAAGTGCTGTTGTCCCCTCTTCCCTCAACAGCCGTCGAAGGGTGTGCACGTTTGTTCGGTGCTGGGATACGTGCCGTCCGATAGTCGCCATTAGCATTCCGAATTCTCATTCTGATGATACGTGGTAACCTGGGCTCCATGCACACCAACCCGACCTTCCCAAATGCAGTAAACACCCGTCTATTCATTCGGACACGAAGTACACGCAATACCGCACTCGCGTCCCCCACGCCTCATTCCGTCCTCGGCTCGATCTCCCCGGACCAACGCCTGTCAGCCCAGCCCAGACCGATTTTAGACATTAATCAACCCCAGTCCGGTCCGGGTATCAGGCTGGTCCACGCAGGATGATTAATCGCTGTGCGTCCTTCTTACCGCAACGCTGTACCGTGCCGCAGAAGCAACTTTAAAACCATCCTCATGTTGCGTTCAATCATCACCTTCTAGGGTGATGATTACAGCACGTTTCTATCGCGTGTGTGCTGGAAATGAGGAGGCTAGCCAATATGGGTGTGTCCCGGGCGAGGCCGTGGGGTTCAACTTCGTTGGGATTTGGTCGGCCGGCTTGGGGAGTTCAGACCTTCTCTGCTTTGGGTGGCTTCGCCATGGTCAGTCACCGTAATGCTGTAAATGACTACAACGAACGCATGAAACAGGCATAGGATGTCATTGAAGTCCAACTGAAAAGCAACCCTTTTTCGACAATCATACCCTCGCTACTTGCGACCTCCCAACAATCGTGAAACCTCCTTCTCCACGCGAAAGGAGTTGAATTATAGCCTCAAACTTCAAGGCACCTCACAATACGGTCTCCTTATGACGTGCTTATTTGCGAAATGAACCTAAAAGTCTGATCTTGCGCGACCAGCTCTCTCTCTTTCGTCGTTTCTTGCGGAATGACTCTTCCAAATACCATCTTTTCGTCGCCCGCTGGTCGTCGCCGAGACGGATTTCGACCGGGTTGCACATGTCGCCCAGCCTCTTACCTACCCACCCACCGATCTATCCATCCGTCGATCTACCACTCTCGATCAAGTGCAAGCCCCTCTCGCGTCAATCGGCCTCATCGAAACCTACCGCAACCCATTGCAGAACCTTGTCGCCGCACCGATCCGATCTTGAACCTTATCCACCGCGTCGTCGGGTTTTTTCGGCGTTGACTCGGGTGCGCATTTTCCGAGGATCTGGCTACGGATGTCATTGCGTTCGTCAGGCTCGTGAAAGCGTTGATCACGGGGGTTCTGATGTGCACGAGGTATACGTCGATCATTTAGGAATGGTCAGCATGCGTTCGTTTTGTGGTTTGACTACGATGTCAGAGGCCGCGAGGGATCACCAAATGTCAACAGAGGCCTGGGCGGTTGGTATTTCATTTCGAAAGGCACTGAAATGGTGCCGACGAGGCTAGGCCAGTATATCTATATCAACCCGGTGTACACTTCCAAGCACTGCGAGGCGGCGTCCTTGTTTCGTGAGAAGTCAGTGTATCACAGCCACCGAACGAATGGTGGTGATGCGGTAGAAAGCAACGCAGTCTTGCATACATTGCTTCTGAATGAAGGGGACAGAAAGAGGGATCGTTTTCTTGTCAATTCGCTTGGCTTGGGTTTCAGGTCCCCGTGCTTCAACCTCCCACAGTGGGTGTGATTACAAAAAAGTAACGAATGACGACAAACGTGCAGCTTTTGTTGACAGACGCTCGTCTTCCTCACCATCGATACCCATTGCGACGTCGGATTCTGTCTGAAAGCGCTCGAGCCATATGTGCAGTTAGAAGTGATCGATGCATCCTAAACCGTGGTGGAGTTGACGATACTCACCAAACGCTACCTTTACTTTGAGGTGCGAGGCTGCAGAATAAACGCCATCCAGCGACGGACGGGCTACTTACGACCTCAAGTGTAACAAGTCTCGGGACACCACCTTTACGCGTTCTCTGCCTGAGCGGCTGTTCCCGAGCTTCGTTTTACAAGGTCGATGACCAAGAGCATCTCAACCGCCGATCATTCGGCTTACAGTGGACTCTCTGCCCGAGGTTATCACGTCACGGGTCTCACTTCCAAGGCGGCCGCGACAGAACCCTAGTGTGACCTCGCAACCACTATCTGGATATAAACGCCCATCGCAATATAGCTTATGCAAACTCTTGCCCATAGCACTCGTCTAACGCGTACATAGGTCGCCAAACGGGTCTTCTATAACACGCGCCAGTCCCACACGGAGCTGATCAATCAAACTGGAAAGCCAAGCCCCTCATTGAACAGTAACACGCCGATACGCAAGAAGCAATGCGTCTTTTGATCGCCACCGACGACCTGGCAACCGATAGACGGGCAAAGTGTCGATTACTGCCTAGTTCATTCCAGATGGAAACGAAATCCGTAGTTATCAGAAAGGCGGGCAAGCGCTGACAAGGAAGCCCGGCGGTCGTTTTGGATACGTTCTGTTGTCGCGTTCTTTTGGTTTGCCACTCTATGTTCTATCGGCATGTATGTACCAAGGGAGCTTCTGACTGATAAGGCGTGCTCGCGGGTGGCTTGAATGGTGTTTGTAGCACATCTAATTTTCGTTGCATCGCGACCTCTGAAGCTTGCCTCTCCCTCCACACGTCGCTCTACTCGAAAGCGGTCAGCCCGGAGAGTGTTCAGGGCGTCTATTTGTGTGCCTTATATTCTCAAAAGGATACGTACTACTGGGTTCCATCACGATATAAGCCCCTATTCATGTCGCGTCCCCAACTGGCATGACCACTCACCCCAGCTAGCCCTACCCATGGCAATTTTCTCAACGAGCTACAAACGACGATGTATCCGTCGTCAATAAAAGTATTAAGCCATGTCCCGCTGCGGACGAACTGTCCGTGAGCTGCACATCAATCCGCTCATCATCACTCCCCCCAACCAGTCCAGTTCGAAACACAACAACACACCCGCTACAAGACCTATCGTGATGTTGAACCGCATCTCGTTTGGCGTGTGCGCGTCTCTCCTTCAACGGCGACGCCCGTCCTCTTGCAGAGCTGGTATTGCGACGGGATGAGACGTTTGCTCTGCGGATTGGTCGTGCCCTCGCCCTTGATTAGGATCCGGAGGCTCAACCATGGGGAGGTAAGGAAGGAGAAGGCTGGACGGGGAGAGGGAACGCATGCATACGCTCAAGTGAGTCCAGTCTGCCTCGTCGCTTGACATTGAAGACTGATGAATTGGTTGTGCAGCTCGTATCTGAAGCGGGCGACATACTAACAACAGCCGTCTATGACAACGAAGAACATTCAACACCCCGACCCGCATCACCCTACCCGCACACCCTCATACGTCCCAAATACCCCGCACAAGCCACTTACCAAGCTAACAACCGACCCGTTGTACGTCCCACGTTATCTTATCGCCGCACCGCTTGACGCCCGAGTCCAAGTCGATACCCCACACAACTCCGTCGAATTACCACCTTGCTCATGCACGTAATACCCTTGTCCTCTTGCACCGCACTTACAACGTGTTCACGCACTACATCAACCTCGAAAACGCGCGACGAAACCGGGCGGCCGAGATTGAAGATGAATTTGGGGTTCAAGTGTTGCCCAACGGACGAATTGTCCTCGGGGAACACTCCAAGAGCGTCTTGCGGTTGCCGTCTCCACCAAGGAGGCGAAGAGATGAGCAAAGAGGGGTAGAAGAGATGACGGTAAGCGAATTGGCTCGTGATTTGAGGTTGTTTTGTGGCCAAGTGGAGTCGTCTGTGGCAATGTGCATGTACAACCCGGGGATACGGATGAAGCCCGAAATGTGGGTCGCACCGGGATTCTGGGAGCTGGAAAGGATTGAAGAAGAGGAAACGAGGGGCCACGTTCGTAGTACAATTGGACGGAGAGGAGGGATTCAGGAGTCGAAGTGGATGTGGATTGTACGGCGCCTGGGCTCGAGTCTGGATGCGCTATAGGCAAAAAGGCTAAAAGTGATTTGATGGATAGTGGATTGTGTTGCAATATCGTAAACTGCCTCCCCCACAACAATCACCCGGGTTACAAGGTGAGTCAGATCGATAGTCACGGTATACCCGCAGATAAGATATAGTGGGTAGTCGACGTGAGTTGTGCGAATGGTGTCAATTTGGTGCGTTTTTCATTGGGATTGATCGTCAGTAACAAAAAGGCAAAAAGTTAATGTAGAATCCATGTTGAAATGCAACGTGCGCTGGGATTGGGAGATAAGATGCATGCGGATGGTCGGACCGAAGAGCCCAAGTGTCAAAAAGTGGGAAAAAAAGCCCGGCGGGCGGGCGGCGGTGATACGTTTGACGGAGAGTGCCGGGATACGAACCACGCTGAAAAAGTGGACCGGTGGATTGGAGAAACTACTCGCTACTACCCCTCAAAGTCGGGATGGACGATGACGAGAGAGACGCGACCGCTGCCCGTAGAAACTTGTGAGTACCGCTCCTCCGTTCTGTCCACAAGTCCGTCACTCACAAGGTTCATCCTTCGCTTGGACCCTTTGCCCGCTCTACTGGGCCGTCTCTCTACTCTTCCCCCAACCCACCACTCTGTCCCTCCCATTTCCTCCCTCCCCCCATGGCTCCCGACAACAGAAACTTTGATCTCGTCGTGAGGGTAAGTCACAATCTCCTCGCTATGACGCACCTCTCACGCCCGCACAGCAACAGCCAAAGCAGGCCCGGATGTGTGGTGTTGGCGGCAAAGGTCAGTCCGTATTCAAATTTCCCTTCCTGGCTCACTCATCCCCCATCAGCCGACAGACGCCCCATCGATCCCCCTCCCATCGTCCAGCTCCGCGTCATCACCCCAGGTGACACCACAGCCGGCCTCCCTCCCATCACCAATGACAAGGAGTCCTCTGAATTCCTCCAAAACCCCTACTACTTCATGTTCGCCTCCCTCGCTGCCCCCGACTCGGATGAGGAACTTCATTTACTCAAAGATGGCAAGACAAGATACACCACCGGTTCCGTAGTATCTTCCCTCTACCACCTCAAGGATCACGAAAACGGTGGCAAGGACGCTGGTTTCTTCGTCTTTCCAGACCTATCCGTTCGCACAGAGGGCAGTTATCGTCTCAAGTTGTCTCTCTTCGAGGTCGTTGGGTAAGTCTCAAACTTGTCATTTTCGCCCCGTTCCTCACCATCCCCCAGCGCCCAGGTCCACCACTGCAAGTCCATCTTTTCCATGCCCTTCTATGTCTATACTGCGAAAAAATTCCCGGGGATGGAGGGTGCGTCTCACGCAATGCCGTCCTGCTCGCCCGTGCCTGACCTTCCCACCAGAATCAACACAACTCTCCTGCTCCCTCGCAGACCAGGGTATCAAAATTCGCATCCGCAAAGACATTCGTGTTAGAAAACGTCCAGTTCAAGTCCAGGAAATTCTTCCGATTTTAGAAGACGATAGCCAGCATCCACAACTGGACAGTGACCCCGCTTCTCCATCCGGCCACCAATCCCTTCCTCCCCCTCCCCCGCCTGCCCATTCCCGTTCCGACTCTCTTCCATCCGGTACGAAGCGTGCAAGAGATACCACCTCCAGTGCTCCCTCCGTCGTCTCTCCGGACATTTCCAAGGCCCAACCCACTCCTTCGGCAAAGCCTCCCTCTGCTCCCTCGGGTCGCGATTCAAAGAGGGCTCGAGTGGACACAGGGTCCACCCCCGCTCCTTCCACTACCGATACGCCTGTTCAAGCCAATTCTTCCATTCCCCCTCCCTTGGCCCCGCAAACACCCTCCCAATACCCTGCTCAATCTCCCGTCCCTCCTCCGGCCCAACACGCTTACCAACCTCCGCCTCCCGCTGACTATCCTCCCGGCTCTTCTTCAACAGCCCCCCAGTACGCCACGCAACCATCTTATCAGTCCGCCCCTGCAACTGCTTATCATCCCTATCCCGAATATAGACATCACCCTCCCCAGTACTCCTCCCAATCTCACTACTACCCCCCTCAACCCAACTACCATCCTCACCATCAACCTCCCCCACCCCCTCCCCCGGTCCATCACACTCACCCGTCTCATCTGGGTCATCATCAGCCACCCCCGCCACCTCCTGTCCCTTCTGGTCCAGGCCCCGGCGCGATCCCGGCTTCTACTCAATCTCAGCCTCAACAGATTACCCAGGCGCCGCCCCCTCCCAACACATACGGCCATCACCAACCTCCAGCGGCCACTTGGGGTTCCCACCATCCTCCACAACAGCAATACTCCTATGGAGCTCAACCTCCGAGGTACGACTATGAACCGCAGGCACAACCTGCACAACCCGCCCAACCGGCTCCTCAACCTGCGTACGGCCAGCAAGCCATCGTATCGAACTCGCAAGCTCCGCCCGCGTATGGCGCGCCCGCTGCCGGCTATCCCCAGGGCAACGCTGCATATGGAGGAACCCCACCTTCTCCCGCTTATCCACAAAACCCCAATCAATCTGCCCGTGAGAGACATCATTCCACAAGCGGTCCTGCGATCGATAGGCAGAGTAGTGCAAGTTCGTACGAACGCCCGTTGACCAGTGGATCTGCCGGTGGAAGGCCGCCCCCACCTCAACAGCAACCCTCCTACTCTTCATGGCAGCAGCAACCCGTCATGCCCGGGGCTAACCCGCAGGTGCCTCCTCCGTCTGCTCCCGGAGGTGCGGTCATGCAGCAGGACTCGTATGTCCGACGTGGAGGTTCCCCTCAATCCGTGCAGCCGTCGAATGCCCCTCCCTATGGTCAGCAAGCGCAACAGCAGTACGCTGGCTATGCGCCTGCGGCCCAACCGCAACAGGGTTACGCCGCGACAGGTGCTGCTTCGACCAACGCTCCATCGTCGTCTTCGACTGGGTATTCTTACCCACCTCCACCAGGCAATGCACATCCGCACTATCAAGGCCACTATGGAACTCAATCTGGGTATCCTCCTCCCTCGCACCCTGGGCAACAGGCGTACCCTCAGCAACCCCAAGCGCCACAGAACCAACGCTACGAGGCCAACTACAACAACACCCAGCCGCAAGTCGACGACCGGCGCGCGGGTTCAAGTACCTCTAGCGCCCCAGACAAGATCCATCTCCCACCCCTGCGCGCGGACTCTCAAACGGGCTACTATCCTCCACCGTCTGGCGCGTACGCCGGTGCGAGTGGGCAGAGTGGGTATTCCCCTCCCAAACAAGCCCAACAAACGCAATACTATAGAGATCCGTACGGGCAACAAGTTGGTGGGTATGGATACGGAGGGTACCACGGACAGAGTGGACATCCATCTTCCTCGGCCAGAGGTGGGGCGCCGCAGAGGGAGAGTCCCGCCGCTGCCGGAGGGAATGGGAAGAAGAATCCGTTGAGTATCGATAGTATTATTAGAGAGGATGGGTAATTGGTTGGCTTTGACACCGCTCTCTCCTGTTTTGTTTCCTCATTTCCATTCATCCCCATCGACGACATCTACCGACGACCCCCTCGCGACTCTACCGACTCACATCATGTTTGCTACTGATCTCCAACCTAGCTGTTTTTACGCGCTTTTTGTTTTTTCTTTATATACCGTTGTTGTTGGCTTATAATGGTGTTTTTCTTTTGGGAAGTTTTATAAGCTGGCTCTTCCTTGACGTTTTGTTTTGCTTATGATTTTTGAACCAACCCTGCTACAAAAAAACCTAAATTTGGCTACTTTTCATTTCTACTACCACCACTAACGCTCCCATCATGTCGTCCGTCGTCTTTCCCGTGTTTTCATTTGGCTCGGCAGCTCGCTCGTGTACGTACACATGATATTGTACGACCAAAAAATGCGAATACATGTCGAACCCTCCTCTCCGTGCAACGATCGACGCGCCCAACAAACAAAATGGTCGACGTCAACGAGCGCTTGAAATGACGCACATTACCCAGATCCTCGGAAACAGCGAGACGCACCGTCGGGATCCCGAACGCCCGAAGAAACCCGACCCGAGTGGGGATAAGGTTCAAGATCGGATCTGTGCGGTGTCAGACGTGTTTTTAGGGGGGAACGGCGGTGTGGTAGGTTCACCCAGTGCGAGCAGGGGGGTATTTGGTTTTTGATCGAGGATGGGCAGATCGGCGTGAGGGGTCGAGAGAGGTCGAGGTGTTGGGTACCGACCGTCCCATCCCCCCGTCGAAAAATGGGATATTTTCAACCAACGACGACGACACCGACAGCGAACCGACCGATTCGTAAAACCCATGATTGCGCAATGAAGAGATCAGAAATTAAAGTTCATGTTTTGCAAATACGCACGGCAGAATGAGATCGTTGTGCAGTGTATTCGTACGGGGTGCCTTGAAGGTTGAGGTTATAATTCAACCGACGTGGGGTGTTTTCACGAGGATTGAATGTCGGGGTGGAGGGTTGCGGGGAGGCTGATCGTCGTGGAATTGCAATGATGCTAACCGACAACTCCTTTACATTGCGTTGGCTAAACGACGCATGACCTATCCTATAATCGTTCACCAAGCCCTACCCACCAACGAAAGTACTTTCACTTTAGGGGTGTGCAAACGACGGGCAATGTGACGAATTGCTCACCCCTTTTGAGGATACCATAATCTCGGTATGCCATTGTGGATGCACCCCGCGCTGTCCAATCCCGGCCCGGGATTGATCAAGGACGGAAGTTGTTCTGGACTGGAGATGTGACGCTGTAATGTAGGTGGGCGGTTGGTCCGGAGGGACCGTGCCGATACGGCGTGGTGCACGCAAGTGCGGTAGGGCCTGTCGTTTCGCAGGTCGACCGCGGTGCAAAAGAACGGATGGATAAGTGCTATCAAGAACGTCGCTTTGGGTGTTCGTGTGCTTACCACGTTGTCGTCGTCAAGAATTCGGCTAATCCCGGGCGATGAAAAGCACAAAACATCCGATGTGCCCTCGTCGAGATGTTATATGCCGAACGCAGAACAAACGTGCAGGAGAAGACGACACCCTCGTGATACGTGTACTTGAAAACCCCCTTGAGCTGCGTTTTTTTTCCCTTATTCGAATTAAGCCGCGAGCGTTGGGGAATCATATGACGTCGCCCGTGTCCCCCTGTGCTAAAGATCGTCACCGAGGTTTGGACAAACGTGCATACCCGTTAGACCCATGAGCTGATGAGTCTGAAAATGGATTCGGGGAGGAAAGAGGTCCAAATTTGGTTTTATTGGATTGAGGTCAATTAAGGGTGGCGTGCGTTTACACGAAGACGACTTGATTGGTCGTGTCCGTGTAGAACGGGACATTTGTGCACCGGAAGGGACGTTTTGACATACGCATTGGTCGGAGTTGGGGCTGTACATACTGCAAAGGGTTTTTGCATGCAGATGGTGGTTTTGGGCAAAATAATTGGAGGACGTTGCGGCCCTGAGGCCCTCGGCGTGATACCTTCCGGCATATAGTTCTAGCTGTGATCGGATGTTGAGATGATCGTTTTCTTCGTGTTGTATGGAAATCTAGCGAACGGATGGCGATGACAGCGTGCGTTTCATGCGTGGCGTCGTGGTTTTTCCAGACCAGATGTACGTTGATTTTTCTTGCCCTAATACGCCGTCAATGAATTCATTGTTCGATCCACAATCAAGCAAAGAATTGCAACCAGCGTACCGTTTGTAGTTGGGTGTTTGGGTGAGTTGTCTGGAACGACAGGACGGATGGAGTAGTGCGATGGAGAGGGGGGTTCAAACCCATCGAACCCATGAGAACGATCGGTGACATGGTCTATGGGGTTTTTGGTATAGATACGTTAGTCTACCATCCATCCACAAAAGGACGAAAACCGAGTACTCACTTCGGCCAGCCAACCTGAGGGCGAACGTCGTAGCAACTCCCCTTACATCAGTCTCCGCTAACTCCGTCCAACCGTGGGACACCATCCCGAGCCTAGTTGTAAATTCTACCCTCCCTACCCCACCCCCTTATTTCCGAGGTAATTCATGCAGTGTTGTTGCCCTCTCCCAATTGTTTTGGACGTGCCGCAGTCACTCGCTAGCTTTCAGGTGTCTATGATACATCATTTCCTGAGCCGGGCCTTTACAGGACACATGTCACGTTCAACAACCATTCTCAGATTTCATCTGTCGGAAGCGGTGCTGCATGACCCCGCTCAGAGCTCTGAAGACAGATTTATGGACCAAGAATACTCACGACCATTCCGATTTCGCGCTTTGGTCCAATAACCATGGTCGTTCGCTGTCCACTTCCCTTCCAACCTTTGTCTCTTCCGGCGTGGTGCCCGACGGACAGCAATTACCTGATCGGGCAGTAATACAGACCGCATCAGCACCAACCTCCTGTTGTCAAGAGAGAGGAGTATCTGGTCTGTCGAATGCTCGCCGTCGCATCGGCGGATGGGCACGACGTTGAGCAGATCGAAGCGTGCATTGATCGCCTCCACACGGTCTTCCATGCTCATCCCCAGCAGATTTTGGATCATGTCGTGCAAGTCTTCGTGATTGTCGCCGGATGTGGCCTCCCCACCATCGTGACAAAACACGAGGTTGCCGAGACGGACGTATCTGATGTCGGGTTCGTTCACGTCCTCGGGCGAATCGTCGACACAGTGGAAAGGATGATCTGTAAAACTCATCACGGCCTTGTATCCCATCCTATCCTTGAGGACCTTACCGGCGGTGGCAACGTTGTTCGTTAAGAGATGGCGTAATATGGTCCATCCCGGAAACCAATTGAGCAGAGGTGTGGCAATCGAATGCGCGTCTATTGTACTACAGCTCAGTACCTGCTATCTCAGGATACCCAGTGGCTCACGTACCTTGTTTTTCGTAATTCCAACACAGGTAAACGAAATCGCCACCGCGTCCTTTATTGATATTTTCCGTACGTCCATCGCCCTCTGCCGTGTCCTTCTTCGTGCTGACCCAGACCTCGGTAATCGCAGCATTGCCCCCAAACGTATAATAAACGGCAATGTAACGGAAAAACTCCTTTCCGTCTCCTTTAGCAAGGTCCGTAGCGCAGAGATCCTCGTTGCGTGTTACCACAGCTTGAAATGAAGATGCTGCCTCGCAGCGCTTGGTGGTGTACACCGGAGTAATGTACACGTACTGGCCTATTCTGCGTCGGCGTCATTCTAGGGAGCTTTCCAAATTGAGATACTAACCACCGAGGTGATTGTTGACGTCTGGCGGTTTGAAGGGGTTGGGAACCTTCCAGCCGTACTCGATTTTAACAGACTTTACGTATCGTACCATCCTGAGGATCACCGGCAATAGACGACGTGGAGGTACTGTCTATCAGACCTCAGGCACATAGCAAGCATCTATCGTATATGAGTTCAACCATTGATCGATAAAGTTACGTTTTCCGTGCATTAGTCGCGCATTCAAAATCTGGTTTGAGGCCTAATCATGCAGGGTCCATACACATACCCTGCGGTTGGTTTGACTTGTTGTGGGTTTCTCTCTACATGGTCAACGCACTGCACTCGTACATTTAAAACCAGCCCCCTATCATCGACGCTTTCACGAGCCTCACTCAGATTTTTAGGAATCCGCCGCTCCTCCGTAGAGCCAGTGTCGGAAAAAGCCGACGACACAGGGAATAAGGTTCAAGATCGAACCGGTGCTGCAACAAGGTTTTGGAATGGGTCGTAGTAGGTATGATGAGGTCGACGCCCAAAGAGTGGTAGGTTGATCGGTCGTCGGTGGTGGATCGCAGATGGGTGGCTCGTTGGTCTAGGATATTATGCGCAATTCCCGTTGAAATGGATTTCTGACGACGACGACGAGCGGGCAAGCGAGGCTTTCTGGAAGAATGAACCACGGAAGAGAGATAGCTGGTTGCGCGAAAATCAGAGTTTTAGATTCATCTCTCAAATAGGCACGTCGTTGTAAGGTGCCTTGAAGTTCGAGGATATGATTTAACTGATTTTGTTCATAAAGAGGAGGGATCTTCACTCACGAGGATGTTCGTACGCAGGTGTCTATTGGCCTTGAGATCGAGCCGACGATGGTTGGGGCGTGGGGGGTGCGAGTGCCGTATTGGCGGCTCTTTATGGTCGAGCGGGTGGATGAATATTTAGTGCATTCGGCGGAAAAATCAACTTGGCGTACATGAGCCTAGATTGCCATGTTTCATCCGCATCATTATTCGGAATGCCAAAGACGAATATCAAACGCTGCGCCGGCGTATTCCCCTCGTCGGCGGGTATCCTAAGACGAATGCAAAGTAAACGTACAGTGTCTTCGACAGGTGTTTAGAAGAGGGAGCAGGAGCACCCAGTTTTGCCGAATTTGATTTCCTCATTTCGAATTAAGCCACGAGCACTGGACCATATGAAGTCGCTCGTGCTCTGTTCAAAAGTCAAGGGTTAAGTCGGATTGGCGGACGTGTGTCCCCATTTGCATCAATTAGACCCTCAAAGGCGAGGATGGAGACCTCGGGATACATAATACACGAGAAGAATCCTTTATTGAATTGGGTCAGATATTAGCACCGCGAGTGTGTTGCTATATTTATCAGAGATTTACCTCCAGTTGAAGCAATCTAACCGGCCGATTCCCACAGAACGGATATGCTGTGAAGGACACAGGCGTGGCGGCCTACCAAGCTACGCTCGGGTTGCTCGAAGCACACTGCAGTGTACCCATATAGGTATCATATGCCGAAGAGCTTAAAATTATTGTGTGCAATATTGGATGGTGTTGTGGCCCAGTGTATGAAGCCCGCGGAGGAGCATTCGCGGGCGTAATTTCTGGCCGTATGCCGCAGTCGGGTGTTGAGATGGTCTTTCTCGTTTGTATTCTTATTTAGCGAATAGACAACGTCGGCGTGTCGTTTCCACGCATTAGATAGTAGAATTTGAGAGGGAGCTTGTCCGTTATTTCGATAAGTTAGTATCTGGAACGTCAATGAAAGGGTCAAAGATCGCTCGGACACGGACATCTGATGAAAACGATTAAATACTTTCCCCACATGACCCAAGAGGTCGCGATATGCTGTGGAGTGCGCTGTCATCCAACCACACAGGGGCACAACGAAAACCGAACACTCACCTGGGTGACCGAACATCACCAAAAACAGGAACCACACCCAAGTCCCCGGTAACTCCGTCGTCCAACCGTGCGACATGGTTTGGCAACGACACTCACCATGACAGTGAGCTTTCAGCGAAGACGAGCAACTGGAAAGCGAAGCTTGGATCTTCGTACGTCAGACACAAGGAATACTCAATTCCGAGCTTGGTACCTATGGATGGTACGTATAGCGTTCGAGTTCGAACGGACGTAGCGGCGTAACCCGGTTATACATGCTTCTCGAGTCCTCCTCCACCGACCATGCGTTCACCAGTAAAAGGCCACAACAATAGTGCCAGTTTAAAGGCGTTAGAGGATAAATTAGTACGTTACCCACGCAACATCAACCTCGACAAAGAGAATCCTGCAACTGACGAGCTGATCGATACCCAAAGGCGGAAGCGCTGGTCGCCCTCAAACCATTCTGCCTCAAAAAATCATGGATCCGTGTGCCAAAGAAGGGCTCTGAAATTGGAGTAGGAGGTTTTGGCGTGGTCCATCGAGCTGTTCTTCAGAAATGGCCGTTTGCGCCCAAAGTTCAAGTTGCAGTCAAGAAATTCCACACGAACGGTGAGTGGGAGGAGCTTCTCCGTGTCGCTCTCGTGAGTCATAGCTCCGCTCTGGTAAGCAACTCTTCTAACTATGTTTATAATTACTAGGTGTTGGTTCAAGAATTGGACGTATGGGCCAAACTCAACCACCCGAATATTTTACCCCTCAATGGTTTTCATCTCAGCTCGAACCTGGAGGAAGCTTGGTTGGTATCTCCATACGCGACTAATGGCAATCTTTTTGAATATCTTGAACGCACTCGACTTGCGTTGGACACTCGTCTTGAACTGGTCCGTGCCGCCCGTCCGTTCTTCTTTCGTTTCTTCTGACACCACTTTCCAGGCTAAGGAAACGGCGAAGGGACTGGAGTATCTTCATACCAGAATGCCCCCCATATGCCACGGGGACATCAAATCTGTATGTTCTCAAGGATTGCAATGTTATCGCTTTTTGATACCATTATTTTCTAGCTCAACGTTTTGATCGATTCGTCAGGACACGCTATGCTATGCGACTTCGGACTCACGAAGGCAACTGATACATCGACGGCGGCAACACCAAGGAACGACGGAGGCACGATTCGATATTGGAGCCCCGAGCTTTTTGATGACGATAGTTACCCCACACTTAACACTGACATATGGGCGTGGGGGTGTCTGCTACTCGAGGTGCGTGGCCGCACGGTCATAAGAACGTTCCTCCCGCCCGACGTTCGATCCTGTCCGCAGATTATTACTGGCCTAGCTCCGTACCACGACGTCCAGCTGGAAGGGAGACTTATTCATGTCATATCAAATAAGACCTTACCGGCCCCCTTGGACAGTATTTCCTGTCCGCCCCACATCCGAGATTTGCTCCGCACGTGCTGGAAGATAGAACCCGAACTGCGATCCACGATGACCGACTTACTAGGCTTACTGACAGGTTAAGCTTTCTGCTCTGCTGTATCCCTCATATCGAGCTAACACCTCTTATAGCTGGCAATATCACATTCTACCGCTCTCAACCTCTGCCTCCTGCGCCAAACGTCTCATCCACTGCCCCTCTTGACCACCTGGAGCGGGAGCTGGTATGCTCATGGTCAACTCCATTTAGTCCGACGTCCCCTGATCCCAGACCTTTCAGGAAAAATTAATTGGTTCACTCGGGCGATTCCGCGTCGACCTGAGTTCGTTCGAGTTCCCGAAGTCCGGTTTAGCCATCGGATCGGGAGGATTCGGGGTTGTTCACCGAGCGACGATGCGCCCAAACCGGCGAAGTAGCGGGGTTCTTGTTGCTGTAAAAAAGCTACGAGGCTTAGGGGGAAGGGACAAGCGTCTGCGTATGGTAACTGTATGTCTGTCTATGGAATCTTCCGTGTCACCCGTATTCACGGCTGTACGCTCCTGGGAAGGCTTTGATCCGCGAAATAGCAGTTTGGGCGGATTTATCCCATCCCCTTATCATCCCATTCCTCGGCTTCTATCTTAGCCCACAACTCGAAGAAGCGTGGCTCGTGGCCCCGCTTATGACCAATGGTAATCTCAGCCAGTACGTTCGAAGCTCCAAGTTAAGGATGGACCAACGTTTAATGCTGGTAAGCCGTAATGTTGGACACCCGATTTAAAATGATTGATTTCACCTCGAAAGGCCCTCGACACCGCCAAAGGACTTCAATACCTCCATAATCACGATCCTCCTGTATGTCACGGAGACATCAAAGCGGTATGATCATGTCCCCTGCCCGACATTCCGTACGCTTACTCTTTGCTAGTTGAATGTGCTTATCAATTCGGAGCGTAGAGCCGTTCTCTGTGACTTCGGCCTCGCAAAGACGATGGAGAGTATGCCATCAGGTTTAACGACGTCGACATTCAAACAGGCCGGTTCTTTGGCGTATGAAAGTCCCGAGTTGGTATGCGGTAAATCCCTTCGTGGGCTCGAAAGCGACGTCTGGGCTTGGGGTTGCTTATTGCAAGAGGTCAGTGCGGTCCCGTCGTCCGGGCAATGTCATCATTGATGTCAAGTGGTTATAGGTATTCAGTGGCCAACCACCTTACCACTGGGCCAACAACTCGGGAGTGATTGTCAAGTGGATTACTCAGGACATCCCGCCGGCAGTGTTGCAGGATGTCGAATGTACATCTCATGTCCGTCGACTCCTGAGGCACTGCTGGCAATCACGTACGGACTGCCGGCCCTCTATGGATCAGTGTGTCATCATCCTAGCTGACGACTTGTCTTGTAAGAGACTAATCTTATCTCGCTTCCCGCCGTTGATGATGCCTGCGTAGTACTCCTTGACTCCGACGATGATAGAAGTGAGGAAAACGCCCTCGGTGTTCTTCAACAACTTGAAGACAAATTGGTGAGCCTCTCGCTTGAAGATACTTGGATACTTCAACCTATGCTCTCTCTCTAGGGTGGCATCTTGATTAAAGACTTAGCGATTAACCGGTCACACGTCGACTTTACTGAAGCCTCGAAAATTGGCTCCAGCTCTTTTGGCGTGCTGTATAAAGGTCAACTATCGACTGAGCCATCAACATCGAACAATCGAGTTGCTGTCAAACTCCTTTCCCCTTCTAGTAACGTATCGAATGTTCCCGATGTATGTGTCTTTTATGCGCCAAAAAGTACCTCATCTTGAAATGTCTTTGTAGGAGGTCATTCAGCAAATTGTATCGCAGTTGCAAGAGAAGCACATCAACATCCTCCGAATCACAGGCTACTGCAGAGATCCCTCACTAGGCGGGGATCTTCTCCTCCTTTTCCCGTACATATCAGCGGGAAGCTTGGACGCGTATCTGACACGCAAGGCACTCGATGACACGAAGAAATTAGTACTGGTATGTCCGCCAGCTTTCAGGTTTCCATATATGCTTATCCATCTCGCTAGGCGACTGAGATTGCTGAAGGTCTCCTGTATCTCCACTCTCGAACCCCGCCGATTAGCCATGGCCGCCTCCACCCAGTATGTATCTCATTACATCTATTTGGCTTCTTCTTATGTTACTCCGGAACCTCCCGCAGCGGAACATTCTTATCAACAATATGGGACGTCCTCTGCTTTCCGACTTCGGGTTTGACAAGTTTGCTGTACATTTCAAAGGAGTACCGGCCACGACGGAGTCCCTTCGCTACCAGAGCCCTGAAGTCGTGGCTGAGGCGTCTTTAGGCACATTACGGGGCGATGCTTGGTCGTGGGGGTGTGTCCTTTTACTCGTAAGTATTTGTCTTCGGTGAGATACAACGCGGTTACCCCAACTCGATGATTCGCAGATCATGTCAGGTTATCTCCCTCATCATGCCGTCGCTGAAGTAGACTCACTCCGCCAATCAGCGAGAAAGCGAACGTATCCTTTCCCTCTGGATGATCTCGACAGCAGCGATACCCGAACTATTAACTTACTTGGCATGTGCTGGACATGGGACCCTCTACTTCGCCCAACCATGAGCGAAATTGTCGCCATTTTGACTGGAAAGTCTTTCAAATTCGCTGAATCCTGGTCTATGGGAGTAGAAAAGTCAGTACTGCCCGTTGTTTCTTGGAGTATCCGATATTTCACCCGACTGACGGATTCCCTGTGGAGCAGGTTAGAGGGCTTGCGATTTTCTCGGGACGGCAAGGTCCTTGCCCTACGATACCCGACATCAATAAAAATACATAATATTCGTACAGGGGATCTCGAATAGTGAGATACACCTTTGGCACTAGTGTGTCCCATTACTGATTCATGAGAAAGTGAGCTCATTGTCCCGAATGACAAAGACGAACATGGTGTTATGGAGTTTAGCCGTTCCGGGCTGCTTTTAGCAGCATCAAGCGGACCTGATGTTATGGTGCGTCAATCCCTCCGCCAGCCTTCACGTACTGTGAACTGATGATCACCCAGGTGTGGGACTTGGCAACGCGACAAATTCGAGAGATCCAGTCGTTTGGCAACCATGGTGCTTGGGCACTAGACATCTCGTCCGATGATACATTCTGCGCCGTCGGGAATGAGGATGGGATGGTCTATCTTTGGGATATCAGGAACAAAGCGAAAACCCGATCCGCTTCGCTGAAAAATAAGGTGTATTCAGTGGCGATATCTCCTGGGTGTGAAATAGTTGCCGTAGCGACTTCGTTGGCCGGTGTCCATATCCAGGATGTACCGACTCTCGCCACTCTTGCAACGTTCGACGTCGGGACCATCTGGAGCGTACGGTTTTCGCCTGATGGTCACCGACTGTTCGGCGATAGTGCGGATCATATTGCCAGATGTTGGAACATTGTTAATATCAAAGAGTGGGGAGTGAACGAGAGGGTAAGGGTTACGTCGGGGTTAGAATTCAGAGGGCATGGGGTGAGTGCCATTTCGCCAAGACCGGAACTGCAAGCTAACTACCGATTGAATCAAAGGACAACATTTCATCGGTTTCAGGGAACTCAACATGGTTTCTGTCTGTCTCCTATGGGGGTGAAGTCCGTGCTGTGAATCTAGTTACCGATGCGGCCAGCGGCAAAACCCAACGGATCGGCAGCATGCCCCCCACGTACAATAGTGAGTGGCATTGCTTTGCTAGACCCCCCCCCCCCCCCTACCCTTTAAAACATTACCATTATTGAATCTCATCCGCCTAGATCGCTGGGTGGACTTGAGCCCTGTATCGGAAGAGGGAACCGGCTATGCGGCAACATACCACGGTTCAGGTGACATGGTGATTTGTGAGTATAATACCAATACCATGTGTTGGATGCGGGATCCTCACAAGCATTTGTAGGGAAGTACGCCTCTCTATCGTATCGGAATGCCCATTGCTTTTGAGCCCTATCCCGATTGCACGCTTCGCGAGCGAGGCGACTACTGATGTCTCTCCACCTCAACAACGCACCCAGTCCCCCCACCCAGATTTCACAAGTATATATGTTGAATTGCTACTGAAATGATTAGACTAAAAGTTCACAGTGTGGGGTGGCAACGTCAAGACCTGTTGACCGGCGGAAGGACCAACGTCGGGTCAGGGGGGGCTGGAATGGGGTCAAAGGAAGGGACCGGAACACGACCAAATCCAGGGAACCTCTGCATCTCAATAGCAACGGGGAGTTGGGTCGACTCCGGCCCGTAATTAATGGCAGAGATGAAGCCTAGCTTGAACCACTTGCGAACCATCTCGGAGTTTCCGTATCTCTCTTCCTCTACAAAAAGATCCGAACCACGTCAGACATGAGATAAGTCGATCGAAATGAACGCGGCATACCCAGATCGAGATGCTTGTCGAGGCCGTCATCCCATCTTACTCGTTGAGTAAGGTTGACAGGCAGCTCTTCAGGAGTTACTACGGACTGAATTTGGTTGAAATAGTCTTCCGTGACAATGTTATCTGGACGAATGGCGGGCCACCTATCGACCGCGCATGTTAGTGTGCATGGACGAAAGATGAAGGAACGCACCAATGGGTATTGCACATGTAAAAGTCGGCGTGCCAGGGTAAAGCTAGACCCCGTGTCAAATCACCGGGTTCGGCCTTCTCGCCAAAGCGGAATGGCTGCGTCAAGTCGTACAGCTCGCCGAATTCCGCGACCCAATAACACTCAATACCGGGGTAGAGAGGTGCGCCAACGCTCCATTCAAGGGCGGCGAAGCGAAGCGCATGTGGCTGGTCTTGTAAGGGAATCTCCTCGAAAGAGCTAGGGATCTGAGGCCTTGTACCAGTTACGAAATTGCCTTGGGACCACTTCTTCAAACGATCGTATTGCAATTGAGTGAGGGAGGCCCAGCGATCGGCTGAGTTCCGATCGCCCCGTGCTTCAGGCATATCACCTATCCAAA
Source organism: Tulasnella sp. 403 (assembly GCA_019632305.1). Classification (NCBI taxonomy): domain Eukaryota; kingdom Fungi; phylum Basidiomycota; class Agaricomycetes; order Cantharellales; family Tulasnellaceae; genus Tulasnella; species Tulasnella sp. 403. Next base: position 86,064 of record WSTW01000002.1, on the reverse strand, counting down.
GGCCATACGTCAGATGATGATGGTACAAGGACGAGATAGACAATCTCACCGCTATTGCCACCGAGGCGAGGCATGTAATAGTGGCTTGCTTCCTGGGTACGTGCCTCGAGGTTGGCTGGGTCAACTTGTGCCAGAGGCCGCTCTGGAGTTGGGAGCTGTTCGGGCAACAGCTTGACGACCGGCAGGCGGACACGATCGAAGATATATTGGCGCGTGCTCGGATTCTGGGTATTGGGGTCGGATAGATCTGGGTTATTCAGCCAGAAATCGGCTTTTCTGGGACCTGTCCAACCACAGCTCAAATTAGATCCCATATTCGAAACGAGGATGGTATGGTACGCACCGTGACCTTCGTTGGCCCTGAAGTTTGTCCAAGAGTTCATATACACCCGGCGGAAGAGAGGGTCGATGTGTTCATAGTAGTTCACCGTGCCTACGTCGTAAGCGTCGCCTTGCTCCGGCTCGTTTCGCTTCTGACGTTCGTAGATCTCCTCGATGAGGTCATACAGAGTAGTAGGAGTCTGGAAGCCGTGGGAGTAATGGGGCGGCGCAGACGTTACAGTCGCGCGGTTCTTCGCCTTGACAACGTTTGACCTACAAGTGGTGCGTTTAGGTTGCAACGACGATATACGAAAAACGCTCAGCGTACCCTCCAATCGTGACGGAAGCGAATACGTGTCCATCGAACATACTTTCAACCTACTCAAGACCCCTATTAGAGAACGAAGGGCAGTCGTCATCGCCAAACGCACCCAGTCATCGTTGTCGAACGCTCCAATCAAGAATGGCTGGTCTTCGGGTCGGCCTGTTGAATGAAGACTGTAGGCGTGACCATCGCCAGCGACGACGATCAGCCTCCCGGCATCATCGGTATGAAGATCGCCTAGATGAACCGGTGTTGGTTGATTCCTTGAGCCCCAGAACTCGCCAGCGAGAGGAACGGTGGCGGCATTGTTTCCAGAGATCTGCTGAAGGCCAGAGTCGATGATAAGCTTGTTCCGAGTGTCGCAGTAGGTGTAAGTGTGGATGTCTTCGCCTTGATCGTCTTTTGGCTGTATGAGAAAAGGACATCAGTGATGACTCGCAAGAAGTGAAGGCGGTAAGTGCCCGAATGCGGCGTACCCAGGGTTGAACAGTAGGATTCCTCAAGATCCAAGGTTCCATCGGTTCAGAGGGCGTTCCGTCCGGTTTCCGTAGTTGCCTGCCATACTGGCCGCGAAATCGAACCCAAGCCGACTTCTTGTTTGCGACGTGAACCGTCCATTCGACTTTGAAGGTGTCGTCGTTCGTTACTTCACCAAGTACTTTGTCGTCCTTGTCGAACGCATAGAGACGGAACCGAGGGGCCTATCACGGATAGAGGGAAATGAGCGTCTGATCCGGCAAGATGAAGAACTCGACGCACACAACGTTTGATCCTATGTTGGGCGTCCCTGAATCCGCCTTCGGGCAAAGGCTCGAACCCAGGAATTTCCGGTCCTATGTACCATTCATTCGAGTCTACGTGAGGCCGAAAATAAGCACCACGTTCGCGAGAAAGGACAGCACGCTCGACTTACCGCCGACACGAGCAACGGCGACCGGGGGGTAGATGTCGACATAGGCAATGTCTGCTGGGTTGAGAGGCATGAGGAAGACGCAAAAAGCAGGAAAGTGACGATTGGGAACTGAAGGTTGAATGGAGTGGAAGGGGGTACGGCAAGAATATATGAGAAGGTCCAGCAGCAGGCGCTTGGGGCCAACCCCTTGTGTCTGTCAACGTGATTGAACTTGAGCATGATGCACAATCTAGTGGCGTCGTTCGGCCAACTCCGGAATTACTGTAGGCCTGGGAGATTACTCGTCGCCAATCCCTCGAACGAGGCTCGAAATGAAACTTCGGCTCAACATCTAGACCCTTATGACTTCACGACACAATCTGATTGGATGCGGCGAGCATCGTCCAGATTTGGTTCTTCATTCAATGAAAACCGAAATCGAGGACAGTTCGACAGGTTATCAACATGGGGTTGATGTCGTTGTCGTCGGAGGTCATTAATCATGCCCGGAGCGCCTCTTGGATGTTGCTACCTTCATATCTGAAGCGATATGCTTCTTGGCAGATACCATTCGAAGATTCGGAGGCGTTCATATCTCGTTTTTGATCAGTGAACAAGGTGACCGCGACGTGATTTCGAAAGAACGGCTCTTATTTTTGGAAGGGTAGAGATAGGGGACATTACCGGATCCTCCAAATAGATAGCCTTTGAGGAACGGGTGGTCCTCGTGTTCATGGCTGAGGAGGAGCCCAAGAGAGACGGAAGACCAGATTTGTTAGTCGCCGTCGAAACTCCCACGGGAAACGAACATGTCAGCGCAAATCCGCTCTCCACCTGCCTCACCTTCCATCTTCGAACCGCGGCCGAGCACAAGGTTTGCCTTGGTACGCCAAATGAAATCATTACGAACTCGTAAAGCCACATTTGCTGGCGCTAAACGGGGATGTCAAGTTGAAGTCTCCCCGCCGCTCTCCGAACATGAATCAATTGCGTCAGGGGTGTGTTCAGCGTCCTTCATGCTCAAGTATGTGGATGGGCTGAAGCGACATATCCCATCTCCGGCCCTTCAACGAACATCCCGCGTCCTCTCTGCCCAGTGACACACTCTACTCCCTCGATGACCGTCGGCCCCCCTGTCTACGACGCCCCCAAAGTCCCCCCCAAATGGGACGAGTTGCCCATCGACGAGGCCATTCAGCAGCTCAAGTCTCACCTTCAAACTGCCGTTCTCATTGAGCTTTACACTATCCCTATGTACCTGTACGCCGCATATTCTATCAAGGACAACCCACAAGCGACCTGGAAGATCATCAGTAAGTCCTCTATCTCAAGCCGTTCGACGGTCCAAACCGGAGGTGGCTGACACTAGCTCGACGTCGCAGATGTAGTCAAGCAGGAAATGCTCCATCTTGGCCTATCTGGCAACATACTCTGCTCCATTGGAGGCACGCCTCGAGTGTTCGGAGATGCGTACACACCCACTTACCCCGCGACTATTTTCTACGAGGACCAGGTCCAACTGGACTTGAAACCTGCGACGACAGAAGTTCTGGAGACTTTCATGCGCGTGAGTGTTTGCTCGTTGGATGCGATGCCCGCTACTCGACACACTGTACCCTCAGGTGGAACAACCGGAGCTACTTGAAGTGGTCATGTTAGCGAGGGGCAACATCTTGCCGGACTACAATAGCATTGGCGCGTTCTACCAGCACACCAAACGAGGTACTACATATCGCCGCTTATTTTCTCAGTCGGATGTACTGACCCGAGCTCTTCGTTCGTTAACGTAGGTGTCGCCACCCTATCCCAACGCATGGACGACGCCGGCCGAAGGCTCTTCCTCCCTAGCACCTTCCCGCGGCAATTCAATACGCAAGATGGGTCTTGGTCGGATAGCGACATGGCTGTCATCACCAGTGCTTCAGTCGCCGAGGCCGCCATGGAGGTCATCATCGAGCAGGGAGAAGGTGCCACGAGCAAGGGCGACAACATCCCTAGTGGGATACAGTCCCATTATGAGGTTTTCAGAGACCTCCATCATTTGAGCGAGGAGGGCAAGGTGCCATACCACAACGTCGTAGAGAACATCGACCCTAGCAACTATACCGAGGAGAAATTCCATGGGGTACGAGCTCGTTTCACTATATTGACCTACCTGCTGACTTTCGGCACTCCGGTTAGCTTATGATCGCCTGTGACGCTGCGGTATGTACGGTTCCTCCTGATGCGTTATATAGGCGTCCTGACCCCCCCTCTGTAGTATTCCTATCTACTTATGACAATCGAGGCCATGTGGCAGTACGACGGCGAGTTGCGCGGCCGCCTTGTCACCAACAACATCATGAACCTCATGCTTACCGTGCTACGACCTATCGCACTCTTCCTCGTGGCTCAGGAGATCACTTCCGGGCCCGACCAAGGGAAGCACGCAGGTCCTCCGTTCCGCCAGCACAATTTCCAGAATGGAAGGAACGGCGCGTTGGAGGAATTGAAACAATTGACTCGGGATGCATTGGCTCAGTACCCTGACGTAACTGCTCTGAAGGGAGTGCAGGCAGATGTCGACGCGTTGATCGATCTGGGGCGCCTCCCGTCGAATTGATGTATTACATCCTTAAATACTTTGTGTACTTCGTGTTTTTGAATTGTCCATCCGAGTGAAACGCAGGCGGAGAGGTTACCAGACTCCTGGGATAGTGAGATATAGTGTCTGTTCGCGATCCTCCGGACGTCAACATGAAATGCTTCGCTGGCACAGATAATCCTCGCCCATCACGCACTGGAATAGCTCGGGTATATAAGGAGCCATTTGAGCTTCTTTCAGCCCGTTCGCTACGCTACTTCAGACCACCCCACTGCAGTATCGTTCGATGGCCGACGTAGATGGTAAATCAGGCCCGTTCTCAAAGCGAACACAACATCTGAATGTCGTGTCTTGTATCGTAGTATTGATCATCGGAGGTGGACCCGCGGGATGTACTACAGCGCTGTCTCTAGTGAACTCCAGGCCCGGCGCCACGGTTCTCGTTCTCGATGACTCCGACCCCAACGCCTTCAAGGCGAGTCACACTCAATGCTTAGCCAACTCATCCACTAAACTCAAAAACTCTGTAGATAGGTGAATCTCTTCCCCCTGAAGCCATCCAAATACTTCGCCATCTCTCGCCCGGCCTAGCAGATTCGGTTCGCCAGGTATCACACCTCCAATGCATCGGCAACGCCTCCATATGGGAAGCGCCGGAAGTGCGAGACATATCGGGCATGATGAATCCGTACGGATACGGTCTTCATCTGGATCGAGCTGCCTTCGATGAGTCACTCCGGAAGGCAGTATTCGAGGCGTCACCGAGCAGCATCGTAAAGGCTAGATTTATCTCTGTGGACAAAGTAGACGGGGTGTGGAGCGTGATTTCGAAGTCCTTGGAGTATGGTGAAGAACGCTCGTATCGAGCCAAGTGGTTGGTGGATGCGACTGGCCGCAAGGCGTCTATAGCTCAGAAGGTGCGCCCCCGACGTGTATTTATTTCCCCGTATTGCCCATCGGTGGCATCTAGATTGGAGCCAAGACCGTCAAATCCGACGACGTACTCTCTTTCTATGCCGTTTTCAGCACCAACGCTCCGGACCATGACCACCGCACCCTCATCGAAGCGACTGAGCCGGGTTGGTTCTACTCTGCTCAGCTACCCAACCAACGCCGATTGGTCGCCTTCCACACGTCAGGATCCTCTCCAACCGCCAAGCTCGTCCGACGTCTGCCGGGCTTCCTGAGCGTGCTAAACGAGTACAGCACGCTTATCCGCGAGACGATCGAGTCTTGCGACTACTTCGTCGACGAGAGTTTGTCGGTCTGGCCAAAAGTTACTGCAGCGGGCAGTTCGCATGCAGAACCATTTGGAAGTCTGGAGGATCGTTGGTGCACGGTCGGTGATGCTGCAATGGCTTTCGACCCTCTGTCATCCCAAGGGATGATCACCGCATTGAAATGTGGCTGTATGCTAGGGATGGCCCTAGCCGAGGATAGTGCAGAGTTGAAGCCCCTAGGAGCGGTATATGAAGACATCCGTCGGGATTACGAGACGAAGCGCAAGTGGTTTTACGGGCAGGCGATGTTTGACGGGGCCGACTTCTGGAACAAGCAAAAACAGTAGGTACCAAACATTGGCCCCACGATTTTGTCTGTAATACTCTTTCCGAACTCATCTCCTATGCTGAACAAAACGATACGAGCGACGCGTTGTGTCTTTGGTTCTACAACCAGGTCGTGTACGATGTTGACGGCGAGACGAGACGAGACGATCCGTCTGCACAATGGTGTGGCCACAGCATTGTCATCGACAAGGACGGAAAACGATCTGGCCATGGGGGCAGGCGAGCAGACGTCCCTTGGGGTGGCGAGACTCGGCCACTCAAGCCAATTTTGGGACCTATGTAAGGACAGACCAGAGTTGCTTTTGTAAGCCAGACGAGTGATACGCGAGCACTGTAGGCTCGCCTGTGTGTAGTGAACCGGGAGGGGGGGGGGTTGCTAGTTTTAGTTCTGCCCAGATTCTTACCCTGTTTCTATGCATTTTTCTTTATTCCTTTTTATATCAGAATCAGGCCAAGATGTGCCTTGTGCGATTGAGCAAAATGTGGTTGTTCTGATTGGAATCACGAAAGGACTTCGTGGTTTGGGCAACACGTGACTTGATTCTCGTGGTCAGGACAATCGCCGACCGTGACTTTAGACATCAATTAATACACCGAGTTTTCCAAGTTTTTCGATTTAGATGTGCATATTCGGAAACACGGAATCAATGAGTGCTTAGAGAGACAATGTACCCAGATCAATCAAATCGTCGACGGCACCCTGGACCCCTTTCAGACCTTCTGGCAATGGAGAATACTTGGCCAACCCGGCTCTTGCCAATTGCTTCAGGTCTTCTAACGCACCCCTCCACTTGGGGTCCGCCTTCTCAATCCAAGGTTGGTACGGACGGAAGGGAGGACCAGCGTACTGGCTCTTGTCGTCGTCTGGATTGATCCTCTGAGTAACGAGAAATTCGGCCATGGGGCGCAGCACGTAGAGCATGAGGTTCGTGATATTATTGGCGACGAGATTTCTACGCTGGTCACCGTCGTACTGCCACATAATTTCGATGGTCATGAGAAGATACGAATACTGCAGAAGGAGATCAGACTGGACGCGTACACATGACCTCGAGAGGAATGAGACGTACCGCCGCATCACAGGCGATCATAAGCTACACCAGAGCACCTGACGTCAGTAGGTATGCCAAAATAATGAAAAAGCCGATACCCCATGGAATTTCTCCTCGGCATAGTTGCTAGCGTCGATGTTCTCCACGATGTCGTGGTAAGGCACTTCGCCCTCCTGGCTCAGACTGTAGAGTTCCGTGAAAACTTCGTGATGGGACTGCATCCCACCAGGAATTTCCCTGCCCGAGCTTCCAGTGCCTTCGCCTTGTTCGATGATGAGTTCCATGGCAGCGTCGGCGGTTGTGGCATTAGTGACAACAACGTAAGGTTCCTTGGTCAATTTCCCATCTTGAGGGCCGAATTGTCTGCAGAATGTGCTAGGGATGAAAAGGTTCCCTCCAGCTTCTTCTATGCGTCGGGATAGGACTGCTACACCTATATAAACGAACGAAGAGCCCAAGTCAGTATACTTGATTAGCAAAATAAGGGGTAGAGTATGATACCTTTTCTGACTTCCTGATAAAAAGTGCCAATACTATTGTAGTCCTGCAGTATATTGTCCCTGACTAACACTTCGGGACGCGGCTCGGGTCGTTCCACCTGTGGGTACGGCTGCATTGAGTGTTGAGTTATCCACCAAACGAGGAAATACTCGCCTGAACGAAAGTGGATAGAGCGCCTAGTGTTGCCGGTTTCAAGTTCAGTTCAACTTGGTTCTCGTAAAACATACGCTGGGGGTAAATCGGGGTGTACATGTCCCCAAACAGTCGAGGGGTGCCTCCTGTGGCGCAGAGTATGTTACCAGAGAGGCCAAGGTGAAGCATTTCCTGTTTAGTTATCTCTACAGCATCAAGTTGATGTCAGCCATCTGTGATTTGGTTCGTCCGATGACCTGAGACAGAGGACTCACTGATGATTTTCCGGGTGGCTGGCAAGTTGTCCCTGATGGAATAGGCGGCATACAAGTACAAAGGAATGGTATAGAGCTCAATGAGGACAGCAGTTTGGAGGTGCTGCTTCAGCTCCTTGAGAGCGTCGTCGATGGGCAGCTTATCCCATTCGGGAGGAGCCTTTGGGAGCTCGTAGGTCATCGATGGAGAAGAGAGTAAATCTGAGCGAAGGGAGTGTGAATGGTTTACTGGGGGGCGAGGGATGCAATATGCCTATTGGGTTCATGCACATACTTGAGCAGTACCGAGGCACGGTGAACGTGAACCCACCCCTGAGGCGATTATGTAAAAACAAGCTTCAACTTGAAATTTCCCCACTTCGACCAAATTTCGCGAGTACGGAATGGTTCCATTTGGCCTATCGAAGGCAAACCGGTACCTTGTGTTTCGGGCTTGAAGGGGGAAGGCGGAACTCGCGAGGATCCCCTCCGCTCCTTGATCCCGAATACTGCCCTCGACGGTATCACATCGCGCAAGCTCCCACATACCTTACATGTCGGAGTTGTGGGCGATGTCTTTCATTGATCTACCAGCAATGTACCCTCTAATGCAGTTAAAGTCTTACAGGGAACGGAATGATTTTCGTCGAATGAACCTAGAAACAGGCAATCGGGATACAGCATTCCTGGGGATTCCAGGTGTTGTTCTTGTCAACGAAGAGCCTTACTTCCGCCAATCTGGTCGCACAACAACACAAGATGAGACTTCACAATCTTAATTGGCATTCAACGAGTAGGATGTCCTCGCTGCGGAAGGACGAATGACGATCACCTCAAGTCGAGGCCACCGCGGCGTTAGCACTCGCAGCGGTGGCAGACTCGACAAAAGCGTCGACACCACGAGTAGCCCTCTTCTCGAGTCCACTGCCCATCTTGAACGAGATGATACGGGCAACGGCTTGCTTCTTGGGCTCTACAGCCACTTCGACCGGCATCTTAGTCTGAACCTCGCTGATCAGCCCGACAAGACGGGTCTCCGCAGCCTTGACAGCCTCCTTGCCGAGCGCTATCTTTTCGCCAGCTTTCAAAATCCTGGGAGCCGTGCCATCTTCCAACCCAAGTTGCCTATCGCTCCACACGGGCGTGATACTGACCTTGGCACGCAGGCCGACACCTGCGCGTCCGCCGACGAGAGCCCAGTCGCTGGTCCGCTTGATCTTCAGCTCGTTAAAGAGGGTGTTGACGGCCGAGACGAGATGATTCATTTGCGCAGTGGTGTGGCCGGGAGTCGGGGTGATGCGAAGTCGCTCTTCGCCAACAGCAACGGTGGGGTAGTTGATCGACTGGACATAGATGCCGTGGTCGGTGAGAAGTGAATCAGACGCAGCTTTGGCCAGAGCGGCATCGCCGACGAGGACCGGGACGATATGTGACGGACCAGGCCTAGCGAAACGTATGCATGACGTCAGTGGATGGGGTCGTAGCGAGCTAAGGACGCCGCACGCTCACACAACAGGGATGTCCAGTTCGGCGAGCCTGTCCTTGAGAGCACGAACGTTCAGTTGTTGGAGTCTACGGTCCTGCAAGTGTTCCTTTTGGTATGCGATACTCGCTTGAGCACCAGCGACGGTGGCGGGAGGCAAGCTGGTCGTGAAGATGAAGCCGGGCGCATAGCTGCGGACGGTGTCCACCATGTCCGCCGAGCCGGCGATATAGCCTCCTACAACGCCGTAAGCCTTGCCAAGGGTGCCAGTGATGATATCGACGCGATCCATCACGGTCCCAGGAATGGGATCCGGAGATTGGCTAGCAGCGAGGTGAGCGTCGTAGTCCAGATGTTCAGCAACACCGGCTCCGCGAGGACCATACATTCCGACAGCGTGAACCTCGTCCAAAAAAGTAATGGCACCGTACTGCTCTGCGAGATCGCAAATCTCCTTGATGGGACCGACACTACCGCACATCGAGTACACACTCTCGAATGCGATGATCTTTGGGGTGTCCTTCGGGTAGGTTTGGAGCTTGGCTTCGAGGTCGTTGAGATCGTTGTGCTTGAAAATGACCTTCTGGGCACGAGAGTGGCGGATTCCCTGGATCATGGAAGCATGATTCATGCTGTCGCTGAAGATGACGCAACCAGGAAGCTTGGAACCCAAGGTTGACAGGGTGGCGTCGTTGGCAACGAAGCAGGAGCTGAAAACGAGAGCGGCTTGCTTGCGGTGGAGGGAGGCAAGTTCGTCCTCCAGGCTGAGGTGGAAAGTACCATTACCGGCAATGTTGCGAGTACCGCCGGCACCAGCACCATACTTGTTGAGGGTAAGACTGGAAACGCATGTCGAGATGATAAGGAAAGGAAAGCGTCGGGTTAGCATTGGATCCGTTGAGCGGGGGGATGGGGATGCCACTTACTGCATGGTTTCCATGATGACCGGGTTTTTGCTCATACCGAGGTAGTCGTTAGAGCACCAGACATCGACTTCTTCCTTGACATTACCAGTGTGGGCAACGGGAAACTTTGCTGCGAGGCGGTTGATGTTGTTGAAATAGCGGTAACTCTTGTCTAAACGGTGATCGGAATAAAAACGGTTGGTCGTTAGCACGCGACAAGGAACGCAAAACAACCGGGACCACGTACCCTTGTGCTTTTTCTCGAGTTCTTCAGCGTAGAACGCGTTATAGTCGAATTTTCCGGAGGACGGGATTGCTGTGAAGGCCTCCGGAGGAACATGACCGTGCGGGAAAGGGCATTTCCCAGCTGCCTTTCCTTGGTTGTGGTGATCCATTTCAGAATACGTCTCGTCCACGATGGTGTTCTCGGCTTGGTTCGCATGAGGGCCGATGTTCTGTGCAGCGACACTCGCGTAGCCGGCCACTCGAGCCAATTCTGGGACCCTTGAAGCCAATGCCGGACCCATGTAAGGACAGGCCAGAGCAGTCTTGTAAGCTAGGCGGGAGACTGTCGGGCATTGTGGGCTCGCTTGCGTGCTCAGTGAACGGAGGGTGCTGGTTTTAGTTCTGCCCAAGTATGGGCAGACGGATTTGAACACGGTGATTTTGTCTAACATCGTTTGGGGAACTACAGAGCACTAGCGACATGAGATGACGGTCGGAATGAAAATGTGTTGAGCTCACCGATTCTGTCGTGCACGGTACTGGAGCAATGGATGGGTCGGTCAGTAAGCCGATTACGGACGCTCGAGGGGTGAGAGGAGATAGTGAGGGTGCGTGGAAGACGGAGGGGACGACAAATGGACCTACCAGGACTGGTCGAGGAAGTGGAGATTTCCGTGCCATTCGAGCGAAATGCGGTTTTTGTGATTAGGTCACGAGGAGACTTGGCGCGTGGCTTGAGCGGCACGTGGCTTCACTTCCCAAGGTCAGGACTCAGGACTGTCGCCGAGTTGGCTTCAGACCACGCCGAACCCATAAGAACAAAATTGCGTCGCTTGAGGTTAACGGGAGGAACACGTAGACGATGACAAATAGCTTGCATGCATGTACTACCCAGCCTTTCAAGCGGGGAGCAAGGCTAGCGGGGCATTCTGTCTTTCATGGGTGGCTCGTTGCCCGAATATCAGGTTACCGAGGCATGCTGAGCATCCCGAAATAAAATCGGGATTCTAGCTAGGAGGAAAACCTTTGAAGCATGTAACAATGTGATATTCGCACAACGTGCATTGGCGCTGCGTCCTCGTACCCTTCACCCCAAACTTTCGTGATAACGAGGCCGATTCATTTCTTCCCGTACTGGATCGAGGCTGTTTTTGACATCAAGGGGACATCTGGACTTATCATTTGGACGAGGCCGAGAGCGGAAGAGACCGAAAACAAGTCGAAATAGCCTCTAACTTGACGAGAAAGACAGCCATGATATTCCAGGGGTACCTGCTTTCGGTGTCAAGCTATATCTCATCGATAGACCATGCGGCACAGGCTCGGCAATAAATCCGTTGGGAACGGGCAGGGAGGGCTAGAAGTGCCAACTGGCCTGTTTCTGACGTGAATGAGCGCTTGCAGTTGGTTCATCACCCGACTCACCTGCCAGGAAGGGTCCCGCGGCCCTCCAGTATTCGAAATGAAGCATCTAGGGCGCTCAGGAGAGTGAACATGATATGCCACTCATTGCCAGCTTCGGTCTCAATGGATTCCCTCCAGCCAAGGACGTGATCGATCCTCGCCATTTCACGATGGAAAAGCTATTAGATTGTCGAGGGCAGCCTAACAAAAGTATCGTGAGGAACGCCGCCTCGATGGCCTCATATGGAGAACGGGGATGAACCGTCACGTATACCCACAGCGTTGGAACGAGTCTTCCGGAGGGATTCATCGGATAGTCGAGAGCCCAAGGTTCGTTTCATTTCACAGCATCGAAGATTTCGAGCCGCTGCACGGCGGACCTCCGTCCGTAGTGTAAGGTTACCCCTTGCCATAGATCGGGGAAGATTCAACTCCTGAAGAGACGCTGATAAAGCGATCTGAACATGCCGACCGAAATTTACCACAAGGGACAAATACAGCAGGGCTTTTGAACGAGTCGAGATAAAAATAGGTACCGCCCGCCCACGTCGTGGAAGACCGCTGGACTGAGGGAGGTGTAGAGGGTGTAGCATAAACGGTGGGAGACGCGACGAACGGTACGGTAGCGACTGTCTTCCAACCTCCAAGAAAGCTCTGGCGGACGATACACAAGCTAACATGAATCAAAGGAGTATTGGCGGAACTGGAGATCGCTGATGTCCTGCTCGAACAGCGGAGTCAATGTCAGTTGAAGCGAAAATTGTAATGCAGACTGAGCGGATACAGCGTCGACTTTTCCCAGCGATATGGTTTCTGGAGTCGCTATCGCTGTGTTGACTCCCTAGAAGCAGCTGATGGTTTGTAGGGGATTCTGTGAGCCACTGAAACAAAAGAATTTAGTCGGAGCATTTTACCAGATTTTACCATTTCTATTCTCGGAGAAAACGGAAGCTTAAATCCGCAAAGTGCGCCCACGCTAAGCGCCGGGTGCTCCACAGTAGGTTGGACGTCTGACAACCAACTCGCTTTCATTTCATTTGGATATACACACAAAGGACAGAATATAGAAGTATTTAGGCAGCCAAATTGACATTCGCCAGATCAATCAACGCGTCGACCGCTGCTTGAACGCGCTCCAGAGCTTCTTGGTCAGGGTAAGGCGCCAACCCGGCCTGTGTCAGTTGCTTCAGCTCGGCCAACGCACCGTCCTTCCCGCCCTGGAAGTTGTACTGGCGGAAGGGAGGACCTGCGTGCCTTCCCTTGTTGGGCCCGGAAGTGATTTCCTGAGCAGTGAGAAAGACGGCCATGGGACGTAGCACATGGAGCATGAGGTTCATCATGTTGTTGGTAACAAGACGGCCACGCCATTTGCCACTATACTTCCACATGAGCTCAATGGTCATGAGAAGATATGAGTACTAGGGAAGGGACTCAGAACGCGTACATAGCGCCTTGAGAGGAACCGAACGTACCGCTGCATCACAGGCAACCATAAGCTAAACCAAGCCCCTGAAAGTCAGTACATATATCGAGGTAGTAAAAATGACACCGTACCCCATAGAACGCCTCGTCCGTGTAGTTGCTGGAATCGATGTTTGTCACGACGTCCCAACAAGTCACCTCCCCTTCACCGCTCTCTTTAAGGAGTTCCCTGAAAACCTCGTAGTGAGAGTGAATCCCCGTAGGGATGTTGTCACCCTCGCTACTAGCGCCCTCCCCTTGTTCGATGATGACGTCGAAGGCGACCAAGGCGACGGGGAGATCCGAGATAACAGTCATGTTGCCATCGGCCCAAGAGCCGTCGTCCGTATTGAATTGTCGCGAGAAAGTGTTAGGGAGGAAGAGATTTTGTCTGAGTTTGTTCATGCGTTCAAAAACGATGGTTATGCCTGTGGCAGGGAACAAACGCGTCACGTTAGGATGCAATCTCATTTGACAGAGTAAGGGGTTGTTGCATTTTACCTTCTTTGATATACGCATAGAAGTCGCCAATACTATCGTAGTTTGGTATCAGCTCGGCCTCCATGTCTGGCACCCTAAGCTTGGCCAGCTGGAATAACGATTCCAGTCGCCTCCGGCCATGTTCACTATGCGGGTGCATGTCCGGTTGCTCGACCTGTGGCCGGGTATCGTCGCTTATGACTACTGGTGAACGCGTCCAGCGCATGAGTACTCGCCTGGGCAAAAGTCAGCAGCGTCTGAGTCGTCGCCGGAGCCAAGTTCAGCTCAACCCCCCGGTCGAATATTTGCGCAGGATACGTGGGTGTGATATTGTCTCCGAACACCCGGGGATTGCCTCCGATGGAGCAGAGAACGTTACCAGAGAGACCGAGGTGAAGCATTTCTTGCTTAATCACATCTACGACATCGAATGCGCGTCAGACCCCTATGATTTCGCTAAAGTCTTCTCGACGGTCTGTGAAGGGCAACTCACTAATCATCATCCAGGTCGCTCGTTGGTTGTCCTTGATGGAGTATGCCGCATACAGGTACATGGGAATGGTGTAAAGCTCAATGAGCATAGCAGTCTGGAGGTGACGCTTGAGAAGGTCGAGAGCATCGTCGAGAGGAAGATCAGCCCATTCAGGCCACTCTTTGCGGGGGCCTTTGAAGATTGGAGGGATAAAATTCATCGAGGGCGAGGGATAATGGGCACTGAGGAGGGAGGATACAGGTCGCTCGCTGGGGGAGGTGATGCGATGTCCCTCCGTCGTTCAGCTAGAGGCATACTTGAGCTCGAAGCAAACGGAACTCGCCCCAAACGCAACCACTGGAGTCCCGTACGAGACTTCGACATGTAATTCCATTGGTGAGCGCCCAAATTAGTGGCTGTGGGAGTCCAGAATCCCCGTATTGGGCGAATGAACGGCAAACCCTGCGCTGGCCTCGGGCCAAGGCTACTGGCCTCACCCCAAATCTTCCAGGACCTCTACCAATTACGCTATTCCATGAGAAATCGGTTGAGATACGTGCTGGCGCCAAACATAAAAACCGAAGGTGGGTCGAATGAACAATCTTCCATTGACTTGGTCGAACCTGGGACCCACCAACGCAATGCTCGCGACAAGCTAGGCATAGCCGAGACGCAGGGTAGCAGCTCATGTACTCCGGGAGAGCAGTATGAATTCTTCCTTTCATGTCCCTACACGAGCAGTTTTAGAATCGTGCTGCACACAAACAAATCGTGACCTCCCCTTTATCCAGTCGACCCGTCGAGTGCCGTTTCAGAGCAGGCGCGTCTTGAAAACAAACTGATTGGTAGGTTAAAGTACTATTGATTCTTTTCCCCTCATTTTCCCCGTGTTTAGAGATATGTACAGTACGGGTCCTTCAACGCGACGATTCTGTCAATACTCTCTGTAAGAGTTCGAGAGGCACGGTCTCTTCCTACGTTGTTATCCGCATGCTCAGGATTTGCAGTCGTCGGTTTAGAACCTATCCGCCGAAGGAGCAGCCTGGCGGTCCTTCGATCAGCTCGCTTCGCGAAGTTTAATTACACCGAAAGGGAATCTCTGGACCTGTCCGGTACCAAACTTTTCTTGGCATTTAACTCGTAGGTGATTACTCGGGCAACGATAACAGCCACAGTGGACCGAGGCCTGTAGTTGTATATGTCTACGGTTAGTGCCGGACATCGAATCGGGGTCTGTGAAGCTATTCCAAAGCACATTTCACGGTTGGAAGCCACGTTTGAGGGATTGATCCGGAGGACCGAGACCTATAGCACTGATGTAATTGGCCAAAGAACGCCGCTCGTTTGCTCTGAAGCGCTTGTTGCTGGACTTCCTCATATATTCTCCCCATTCCCCTCCTGATCGATTCGACCTTCCACCTGCTCTCCACAGTCAGTTCACTGCTCTTCGCGTCTTCTTCATGCCCTTCGACCCACCCCAGGTTGCATACTTTGACATCTACCCCCCGATCGCCATCGCTCGTGTTGGCGGTAGGTCAAGCGAGCCATTCCTTTCTCGCGGATCCGGTGCTTATGTCAGAGCGACGTAGATTCGAAGGAATGGTATACAGGTCCCGAAATTCCTGGAGTTGAACCTCTGCTCGAAGGTGGTTTCAGGGACGCCGAACACAAAATCAAACGTTGTGTGCGTCGAATTTCCCGCGTGTTGTCAGAATGAGCGTTCATTCCCTTTCTCCACCCCATCACGACAGGCTCCTCGCTTTCGTGTCTACGCGTTCGACAGAGACAATAGAGTGCTAGGAGAAGTGACCAACGAAGTGGTCAACGACGTGACCTACCAAATCCAGTGGCAAGTTCATGTTGCAAACAAGAAATCCGCTTGGGTCCGATTCCGCGGCCAGAACGAACCGCGACTGGACACACAGGGAAATCCGGTCCCGCGCTTGACTTTGCGGAATCCTACTGTCCAACCCTGGGTATGTCGTGTTCGCGACCTCGGCACGTGGCGAGTCATCACTGACATCCTGGTTATGCGTTCAGCCAAAAGACAGTAAAATCGACCCTTATGCTTACTGCGACACCCGAAACAAGCTCATTATCGATTCCGGCGATCAGAAAATCTATGGAAACAACGCTGGTCCTGTCCATCTCGATGGCAAGTTTTGGGGCTCGAAGGATCACCCCACGTCGGTTCATCTAGGCGACCTTTATACCGATGAAGACGGAAGGCTTATTGTTGCTGCTGGCGATGGGCATGCCTATAGCCTTAACGCGACAACAACCAAGCCCCAGGACCAACCGTTCCTGTTGGAAAAATTCGACAACGCCGATTGGGTACGTGTGGTGACGATGGCTTTCCATTATCGTCTAACGAGAGTCTTGCGTAGGTCGATAGTATGTTTGACGGATACATCCGCGCTTCAGTTGTGATCACGTATGCCGACCCTGCTCTGTATCATCCTCGTTATGTTTCTGACACGCGGCGTTGCACATCATCCAGAGATGAAAATAAACTTCCTATGCGGTGGAATTTGGAACGCTGTGCTAGAGTTATGTCTGCACCACCCCGCTATGCCCATAGCTTCCAGATGCCCTCTACGTTGTATGACGTCATCGAGGAGGTCTACGAACGCCAGAAGCGAAACCAAGAAGGCGATGGGTACGACGTGGGCACAGTCAGCTTCTATGAACACATCGATCCTCTCTTTCGTCGAATGTATATGAACTCGTGGACGAACTTTAGGGCGAATGAAGGTCACGGTACGTGTCACGTCGGCTTCGTTTTGATACCGGAATCTTACCTTGAAGCTCGGTCCGGTAGGTCCCAGAAAAGCCGACTTCTGGCTGGACAACAAGCGCCTCTCGGATCCTGCCGAAGGAAACGAGATGCGGCAAAGAGTCTTCAACCGAATCCGTCTGCCAGTTGTCAAGCTACTGCCCGAACAGCTCCCGAACCTGGAGCGGCAGTATGGCGAAGTTCACCCTGCCAATCATGACGACCGCGTAAACCAAGCAGACGCCTATTATATGCCTCGCCTGGGTGGCAACAGCGGTGAGCTCGTTTGTCTTGTCCTTCTTTTCACTTTTGTTGACGCGCAACCTTGGCGTAGGCGACATGCCTGAAGAGAGGGGCGATCCAAACTCGGCCGATCGTTGGGCCTCCCTCACTCATTTGCAGTACGACCGTTTGAAGAAGTGGTCCCAAGGCCAATTCGAAAACAAGACCAGACCCCCCGTCTACAACAAGTTCGACGACATCCCCCTACAACAACAGCCCGACGCCCTTGCCCACGCTGGGATCGAGTGGACTGTCGGCGCCCCTCTCTACCCCGGTATCGAGTGTTACTGGGTTGCGGAATTCGGCGAGATGTATGATTTGCAGAGACAATTTCCGAAATTCCGCTTCGCCGAGAATGTCAAACCTGGTGATCTGACTCGGGGCCTGTCGCTACCTTGGCACGCCGACTTCTACATGTGCAATACCCATTGGTACGTTATCCACACCCTTCGTTCCATCGATAGCCTCTGACTCGGACTTCCTTGAAAGGTGGCCGGCCATCCGCCCTGATGATGTCGTCACCGAGGAATACTTCGAAGATGTGAAACTGCACCTCCTACCAGACCTCCATGACCTGGCCCTCAATCTGACCCGCCGAGTCAGCTGGGATGCTGGTCTTGACGCACGTCCGAGTTCAGGTACGTTGTAACTCCTTCGATCGAATTGCATGACCTCGTCTGATTCGGTGTCGGGCTTTCCTGCAGATGACGAGCGGTACGGTAGCTCTGAGATGGTTCGCAAATGGTTTAAGCTCGGCTTCGTCTCTACTGTTGACTATGGGCCAGATTCAGTTCGACGGCCTATTGCTGTTGAGACGGAGAGGTATCCGGACTTCAGCCGCATTGTAGTTCCTTCAAACGATCCTGCTACACCTCCCTCTTGATAATGAATGGATACATGTAGTTATCTTGACAGCAATAAACAAATGCCATTGATCCGATACCAGGTCTCCCAAACTCTAGCTCTGCCGGTGCGTGTACTTTCACCACGTAATGGCAAGGTCGCAGAAGGCATAACCGGCCTGCTGTGGTGCACAATGACATGTTTGTCTCAAAATATGGATGCTAGCATCACCTGAAGTCATATTTCAATTGGCTTAAGCTTGCCTGTGTTTCACTCAGGCAGGTACATTCCAAAACACAAAGTACACGAGAATCTAATCCACCAAGTCGACGTTCTTCAGATCGACCAATGCGTCGACGGCTTCCTGAACCCCTCGCAGACCACTCTCTCCAGGATACGTGGCTAACCCCTCTCGGGTCAACCGTTTCAGCTCTTCCAAGGCGCCATCCTTCCCATCCCTAAAATCGTATCGACGGAAGGGGGGAGCGGCGTGCTTTCCCTGATCGGGCCCGGAAGTGATCGTCTGCGCAACGAGGAAAGTCGCGATGGGACGCAGCACGGTGAGCATGAGGTTCATGATGTTGTTGGTAACAAGGCGGCCGCGCAGGTCACCGTTGTACTGCCACATAATCTCGATGGTCATGAGAAGGTAGGAATACTAGAGAGTGCGTTAGAACGTGGACACCTCGAGAGGAACGAGACGTACGACAGCATCGCAGACAACCATGAGCTAAGATAGAGCAAGGAGGTCAGAAGTCATGTCCAAATAATCGGGATGAGCTCGTACCCCATGGAATTTCTCTGCAGTATATTTGGTGGGGTCGATGTTCTCCACAACATCATAGCAAGGCACTTCGCCATCCTTGCTCAGTTCAAAGAGCTCCTTGAAAATCTCGAAGTGGGACTGGATCCCACTAGAAATCTTCTTGCCTGAGCTGGTAGCGCCTTCTCCCTGTTCGATGACGAGTTTCAAAGCATCATCGGCAACTTGAGCATCAGTGATAACAACCATGTCGCTATCGGCCCAAGAACCGTCGTGGGTATTGAATTGCCGTAAGAAGGTACTGGGGAGGAAGAGTCTTCGTCCAGCTGCGTCCATGCGCCTGACTAGGATAGCTAGACCTAGAACTCAACTTAGTATATTCAATTGACAATATGAGACAGTATGCTAGTACCTCGTTTGGTGTGTTGGTAGAAAGCACCAATACTGTCGTAGTCTGGCAAAAGGTGTCCATCAAGGACCTTTTTGGCCAGCTCTGGTTGTTCGACCTGAGGATGCGTTCGAGTTGAGTGATGATCAGTACGGCAGAAACAAGCACGCACCCGCATAAAAGTCTCCAAAACCTCTTCCGTCGCCGGTTGCAAGTTCAACTCGAGCTTGTCGTAGAAGATAAGGGCAGGGTACTTCGGGGTGTAAGCGTCCCCGTACACGCGGGGCGTCCCCCCAATGGAGCAGAGCATGTTACCCGCTAGGGCAAGATGAAGCATTTCCTGTTTGACTACACCTACGACACCGAGACCGTGTCGAAACACTACGATTTGAGAGCGAAACGAGAACTCACTAATGACCTTCCAAGTCGCTTGCGGGTTGTCTTTGATGGAATACGCAGCGTACAAGTACAGGGGAATGGTATGAAGCTCGACGAGCATAGCAGTTTGAAGATGACGCTTGAGCTCCTCGATAGCTTTGTCGATGGGTAATTCTTCCCAATTGGGCGGGATGGTTGGAGCTCTGTAGACTGGAGGGAAGGCCATTGGGGAATGAGGAAGCAGGAAGAAAGCTGAGCAAAGTCGATACAGGTAGTTCGTCGAAGGGCTAGCAATGAAGTGTATACCCCTTGAGCCAATGCGCGTACTTGAGCACGAAGTGAGCGGGACATGCCGTCCTTGACGCAATCATCCGATACTTGGAGAAACTCCAGCTCGTCATCCCGCCACTTAGCGCCAGCAAAAGTGGCAATTGTGAAGTTTATTGGCCATATCAAGGGCAACCCTCGCGCTCTGGAGGTAAGGGGAGGCGGGTTGCGATGTTCGGTTTGATCCGAATGTGGGAGTTTCGACTCTGATGGCCAATCGCGGGCAGACTTTTACAAGTTACCAACTTTCTCGAACACGAGGACAACCATGAACCCATACTTGACGGTGATCTGTTCTTCTATTCTGGCGCTAGCCAGTGCCCCCTCTCTACTCCTTGTTGTCCCGGATGCAGACACTCGACTTCCGACCGGAGAACTCTTTCGTTTGAAGATCATTTTCAACGATAGATAGCCACTACCAATATCCTTGACATCTTTTTACGCCTTCAAAATTGACCAGATACCCAAAGGTACGACGTCGTGGGCAAGCAAATCGGTCGGGATTGATTGCCCCGGCGCTCCTCTGAAGTTGCGGCTTCCCATTCGAAGTAAGTGGTGCCACACCGACATCTAATGACTTTTGAACTTACCCGCGCCTTTCAATGGCAAGCGTCTGTGGAGAGAGTGTGGGCAGCCCGTGGCTTGGAGCTCCACTATCCAGTAATCTTGTCAATATTCGTGTCTTGCACAAAATCTCTTCGGCATTTTTGGACCCACGTTTGGTGATCGACCGAAATCCCTGCCCGCAGTAATAACGGAGTCGGCCGAGCCACGTCAAATGGACTGGAGGGACTGGTGACGTACGCCCCCCGCTTGATCCCCCATATATTCTAACCTTACGCCTCGTCCAACCTTCAGTTCTCAAAGCAACACTTGTGCCCAAGTCGTATCTCTTCCTGATGGCCGAAATCAATCCATCCGACGTCGCGTATTTCGACATCTATCCCCCGATCGCCATTGCTCGTGTTGGCGGTGAGTCCAACGCGGTATCGTTCTGGAGGACGCGTCATTCATGTCGGTTGGCTTTGCAGACTCGCAGGAGTGGTATATCGGACCTGAGATTCCCGGAGTCGAACCTATGCCCGAAGGTGGTTTTAGGGATGCTGAGCATAAGATCAAACGCTGCGTGAGTCTGGAGTCCCTTTTGCGCGCCTTGTTGGATCGCGCACTCACCATGTCCTCTCCACTTGGTTATGATAGGCCCCTCGCTTCCGTCTCTATGCTTTCAACGAGAGAGACGAAGTCCTTGGAGAAATCACCCACGACAACGAGAACTACGAAATCCAATGGTCAGTCCACATCGCCAACAAGAAATCGGCTTGGGTTCGCTTCCGCGGCCAGTTTGGCAGACAACTACGGAAATCGGACAAGGACAAGGAGCTCACCGACCCGATGGAGCCATGGATCTTGAGGAATCGTCACGTTCAACCTTGGGTATGTCGTTTTTGGGCCTCAGGGTATTAGCGTATCGCGCGGTGCCACTGACGCCTCCGTAATCTTCCAGCCGAAGGATGAACATGGCAAGGAAATCCACACTTATGCCCACTGCGACACGCGAACCAAGCTGATTATCGACTCTGGACTCCAATGGATTACCGGGAAGAATGCGACCCCTGTCCCTCTCAAAGGTGATTTCTATGGCTCTAAGGAGAATCCTACGACGGTTCATCTCGGCGAACTTCATACGGACACCGCTGGGAGGCTTATTGTCGTCGCGGGCGATGGGCATGCGTACAGCCTTGACTCAACGGGCTTGCCTGAGGACCAACCATTCTTGGTATCAGCATTTGACAACGACGACTGGGTGCGTGTAGCGACCACAGCTGTTCTGCTCCCTCTAAATGAAAGTCTTTTGCAGGTCGAAAGCATGTTTGACGGACACGTGCGTGCTTTCGTCATTTTCAAAGGGTACGTCGAGTTTTTTCTCTCCCCTCCCCATCCCCATCGCAATACTTAATACTTGGCCTGTAGGTCGGGACAACGCATGGAGGCGAAGAATCGTGCTACCGTTATGTCTGCACCACCCCACTATGCCCACGGCCTCCACATGCCGACCACCTTGTACGACGTCATTGAGGACATCTACGAGCGTCAGGCGCGAAAGAAACAAGGCAAAACATACGACGTAGGGACGGTCAACTACTACGAGCACATCGACCCGCTCTTCCGCCGAGTATACATGAACTCTTGGACGAACTTCAGAGCCAATGAAGGTCACGGTATGTATTACGCCAGTTTAGTTTGAACGCAGGATCTTCATTAACGGCGTTGATTAAACAGGTCCCCGAAGAGCCGACTTCTGGCTGGATAACGTGGACCTCTCGGATCCCGACACCCAGAACACAAATACACGCCAACAGATCTTCGATCGCGTCCGCATGCCGGTTGTCAAGTTATTGCCCGAACAAATCCCTACCCCACAGCGACCTCTGGCACAGGTTGACCCAGCCAACCTTGAGGCACGTACGAAGGAAGCGAGCCACTATTACATGCCTCGCCTGGGAGGTGACGCAGGTAAGACCATCCGTCTCGTTCTTACCTTCCCTGCTGCTGACGCGTAATCTCGGGGTAGGTGATATGCCTGAAAACAGGGATGATGCCAACTCAGCCGATCGCTGGGCTTCTCTAACTCAACTGCAGTACGAGCGTCTGGAGAAATGGTCCCAAGGCCAATTTAAAACCGGTACCAAACCCCATGTCTACGACAATTTCGACGATATCCCTCTGAAAGACCAACCTCATGCCCTTCGTTTCGCCGCGCTCGAGTGGACTATCGGTGCGCCTCTCTACCCAGGCATCGAGTGTTACTGGATCGCCGAATTTGGAGAAATGTACGATCTGCAACAGCCATTCCGTTTCGGCGAGAAAGCTGCGCCTGGCAATCTGACTCGGGGTTTGTCGCTGCCCTGGCATTCGGATTTCTATATGTGCAATACCCATTGGTGCGTCAGCTACACCCCTCGTTTCGTTACTAGATGGTGACACCGTGCTTGGTTTTAAGGTGGCCTTCCACTCGCCCTGATAATATCGTCACTGAAGAATACTTCAATCTCGTCAAAGCCAACTTTCAAGACGAGCCCCACAACCTGGCCGTCAATCTTACCCAACGGGTGAGATGGGATGACGGTCTTGTCAAGCATCCCGAACAGGGTATGTTGCACTGCCTCGATGATCAATCCGCCTGTCGTTTCTCCCATCTGACGGTTCATCCTGTAGGTGACGAACGATACGGGAACTCCGAGATGGTACGCAAGTGGTTCAAGCTCGGCTTCATCTCTACTGTCGATTATGGCGCCGAGGCAGCCAGAACACCTATCGCTATTGAGATGCAGAGGCTCCCAGGCTTCAGTCGCGTCCCGGAGCCTTCGTATGATCCTGTTCCGCCTCCCCCTGACCCAACGCTGTACCTCCCCACTCACAAGTCTTGAAGCGTCTAATAATGCTACAACACGTCTTGAACTTCTAGTTGATCGACTCGATAACAATGCAACGAAATATGTTTGATACAGAGGTACTCCCACAATGGTGCCAGAGGGTGAACATCTCACGCCATTTCGTCACGGTCATGCAAACACTTGACCCTTTACCATCAAAACCCCCTTCACGCCACTTACTCGAGGAATTTCAGTTTGACCCAGACCAAGCCCAGACTCTGATGGGTTATTCGACGAGGCAAGACAAGCAGCGGACCGTTGGGTCCAATACACGTCTCGCGGCCACGAGCGTAGGTTGGTGAATAATGTATATATGCCGCTCCAGCAGGCGGTTGCATAGAATTACATATATAATGGCCTCAGCGATTAGCTATGGGATTTCGAAATGCAAAGCTCCTACTGTAAGGGGCGATTATACAGCACAGCAGCCTCATCCTCCAGACCCTATTTTTGTCCCTCTCCTGGGCGAAACAACCGTGCTGCATATAGTAATAACACTTACCATTGCCTCCCGGTGCACAACACACGTAACAACTACAGCACGCAAAAAGGGAGCCTGCGACACATTCGCAAACCATGTCACATGGTTTGAAGTCGTCAATGCAAGTCGCCACACCACAGCGTTCGAGGCATGTATAAAAAGCGTTACAAGGACCCTCCTGTAGGTGGGATGTATGTTACTATTTCATTGCGGACACGAGTAGTGCATACCACACAGTCAGTAGCTGAGTCTCTTCCATCACGGCATGAACACCGGGGCAGCAGTAAGGCGTCAGTAGTTGGCGTTCTATCAGTCATCCTGGACATGGGAGCGACCGGGGGTGGTTGCTTGTCGATGGCCGAAGGTGCATATGACTGAGGTGGGCTAGAGTCGGTTTCGAGAGGGGCGCCGGAGCTCAGGGCGATAACAGGACCAGGATTAGTAGCTGCGGGAAGGGACACCGTACTAGGGTAGAAGATGGACGTTAAGCAGAGGGTGGGGGATCAAATGTATGAGGGACGGTTGGGAGTCTCTATGCAATGGAGAAAGGATAAAGACCAGTAAAGGCTGGCATCGTTGCTTGGTCCTCCCCTAAACCTCTACATTTACACGGGGGGACACTCGATTGTATACTTCCAACGTGTTCGTGGCGAAGACAGTAGATAGTCACGTCGCGTATTTGGATGGTGTTTGTGCCGTGTTTCCGACCGAAACTCGCCCGCTTCCCTCCGGTGCCACCTTTCCCTCCACCCTCACGATGGCACCCCCTTCACCAGACTCCGAATCTACATCCTCAAACGCCAGAGTGGATTGGGGAGGGATTTGGGGAAGAACTCACAACTGATATGGAGAGGAAAAACTTTTCACGAGTATATAACTCCACGATCTTAGCCGGACCTCCTACTACCCAGATGTTGGGATTTGCGTGGTGGACGCGCTCGAACCCGTTAACGCCGATGACAGGGGTATTAGGGAATCTAACATTCCTGCGCTTAATACGGAACTGTCCGAACGACGACAAAGTTGAGTCCTACAAGGGTGGATTACGTGACATGCATCACGGACACACGACTAGGACTCAGGGATCTTGGCCAGAGGTTGCAGTTTGAGTCATGGGTGGATGGGATACGACGAGGCAGGGGGGAAGTTAGTGGTCAAACTACGAGGAGCTCGAACAGTTATATCACCCTCTCTATATGCACACGTGCGCCCTCACAAGTGCGAGTGCGCGCTGCGCTCGCAGATCACTGGGAAGAATGCCACTCCAGTCCCACTCAAGACCCCTACGATGTGTTGATGCGTAACCCTGGTGTAGGTGATATACCTTAAAACAGGGAAGATTCCAATGCTGCCGATCGCTGGGCTTCCCTAATTCAACTGCAGTACGACCGTCTGAAGAAATGGTCCCAAGGCGAATGTAGCCGGTACTAAGCCCAAGATCTACAACAATTTTGACGACCTTTCTCTGGAACACCAACCTCATGCCCTGCGCTTCGCTGCACTGTTGGTGCACCTCTCTATCCAGGCACCGAATGTCACTGGATTGTTGGATTTGGCGAAATGTAAGATTTACAGCAGCCATTCCGTTTTGGTGAGAAAGCCGCACCTGGCAATTTGACTCGGGGTTTGTCACTACCTTGACATGCGGACTTTTATATGTGCAATACCCATTGGTGCGTTATTTGGTGCGCGTCGATTCATCGATAGTGACTGATACAATGTCTAGTTGAAAGGTGGTCCCCCATTCGCCCCGATAATGTCGTTGCTGAAGGATACTTCACCCTCCTAAAAGCGAATTTCGGGGACGAGCTCCAAAACTTGGCCGTCAATCTTAAACAACGAGTAAGATGGGATGACGGTCTTGACAACCATCCCGAAAAGCGTACTCCGACCTGCCAATGTGACTACACTACCTGTCAGACCGCTCGTCCTACACCCGGCGAGCGATACGGTAGCTCCGAGGTGGCCCGCAAGTGGTTCAAGCTCGGTTTCATCTCTTCTGTCGATTATGGAACTAAAGCAGCCCGAAAACCTGTCGCTGTTGAAATGCGGAGGTTCCCGGACTTCAGTCGCACTCCGGAGCCTTCGAATGATCATGTTCTGCCTCCCCCTGAGCTAACACTGTACCTCCCCGCTCACAAGTCTAATAATGCTACAACACGTCTCGGAATTCTAGCTAATAGCCTCAATAGCAATGCAGTAAAATATGTTTGATACAGAATTACCGGCTCATCGCGGGGCGTGCGAGTGAACATCTAAACTACGCCATTTGCTCATGCAAATATGCACTCCCTTCATCGTCAGAACTCTCTTGTTACGTCACTTACTCGAGGAATTCCAGCTTGGTCCAGACTCCGATGCGTTATTCGACCAGGCAAGACAAACAGCGGACTGCTGGGTCAAACACACGTCCTGCGGCCGGGAGCGTAGGTTCGTGAATAACATAGCAGGCGGTTGTATAGAACTACAATTGTATTGGCCTCAGCGATTAGATATGGGATTTCGAACTACAAGGCTCCTACTGTAAGGGGCAACTACACAGCACAGCAGCCTGACCCTCCAGACCCTGTTTTTGTCCCTCTCCTGGTCGAGACAACCGTGCTGTATATAGTAACAGAACTTACCGTTGCCTCCTGGTGCACAACACTCATAACAACAGCAGCACGCAGTAAAGGAGCCTCCGACACAACAATCCATACACAACTCACATGGTTTAAAGTTTTCAATGCAAAACTCCGTACCACAGGGTTTGAGGCATTCCCATAAAGGCCCACAGCAAGCATTCTGTAGGTGAAATATATGTTACTACTTCATGGTGAACATGAGTAATACATACTGCACAGTCAATAGCTGAGTCTCTGCCATCACGGCATGAACACCGGGGCAGCAGCAAGGTATCGGTAGCTGGCGTTCCACCAGTCATCGTGGACATCGGAGCGATGGGGGATGGTTGCCCATCGATGACCGAAGGTGGATATGACCGGGGTGGATTAGAATCCGTTTCTAGAGGTGTGCCCAAGTCCTTGGTGTTAACAGACTCAGGACCAGTAGCTGCGGGAAGGGACATCGCAGGGTGGAGGATGGACGTTAAGCAGAGAGTGGGGATCGAACGTTTGACGATCTCCAGGCGATAGGGAGATGATAAAAAGTCCGGCACGTAAAAATAGACACCGTTGCTTGGGCCCTCCCCCGCACCTCTCCCTTTACACGGGCCCCGGGGGGACAACCTGACGAAGTCATGGCGGAGACAGTAGATAATCACGTCGCGTGTTTGGATGGTGTTTGTGCCGTGTCTGACCTAAACTCGCCAGCATCCCTCTGGTGCCACCAATTTTCCCCTCCACCGTCACGATGGCACCCTCTACACCAGACTCCGAAATACGCATCCTCAAACGTTCACGGACGGAGGCACTCCAGACCCAACGCAAGTTCTTCAAAAAGACCGCTCGGGGAAAGGTTATCAAAGGTCGGGGTCCCACTATCTCAGTTGGCCATAGCTGACGATATGGTGGTGGCTAGTCTTACGCGAACGATACCTCCGCCCTTCAATCCCTTGCGGAATCGTCTCTTGTACAATCTGTGCACATTCGGACCCCAGCACGACTCCCACCCTCCAGCCCTCGCGCAAACACTCGGCTTTTCCGACGGGGCATTACGTCGTGCCCGATACGAACATCCTCCTCCACCAGATCGACTTGGTAGAGAGCGAGATGCTGAGAGTGCCGATGGTGTTGTTGCAGACGGTGTTGGACGAAGTGCGGCATCGCAGTTTGCCCATTTTCGCGCGGGTCGGGAAGGTGATAGAGCAGGGGGAGGAGGGCGAGAAGAGGGTTTGGGTGTTTCATAACGAATTTTGTAGGTGAGTTTTATATGTTGTGAAGGTTGTTGGGAGGAGTTAGGTTGATGGGCTTTGTAGCGATACGGCGGTGTTTAGGAAGGAAGACGAGTCGCCGAATGATAGGAACGATCGGAGTGCGCACCACTCTCTACTCTTCCCCTTGGATCCTACTAACTATTCTCACAAGGTATCCGAACAGCGACGCAATGGTACAATACTCACGTTGCCCAATCCTTCCAATCGCAGTTGCAACCCGCACCGTCCACGAAAAAGAAGAAGGCGCCCGCCCCGGCACCTCCAGTAGTCGTCCTTCTCACAGATGATACCGCGAATAGAAAGATTGCACAAGAGGAGGGTATACCTGTCATGTCCGGTGAGCACTTCCCCATCCTCACGTTCTACGCCCAATTGCTGATGATAAATATATATTTTTCAGCAAGGGAGTATGTCAAGGGCTTACCAGATAGTGAGAAACTTTTGGATGTATTGAACGTGAGAGGAGAAGAAACTGGGGAGGGTGTGGTAGAGGGTACGAGGGCGAAAAGAGACGTTTTATACCCCGAGGTACACTTCCGTTTGCCCTTTGTCGTAAAGGATATGGGACTTACGGGTGGTGGTAGTACATCTCCGTTGCAGCTTGTCAAGCGGGCGTGAAAAGCGGACAGCTCTACCAAGGTCACTTTAACGCCAGTCAATATAATTATCTCGAGGTACGTCGTCCATATGTTCCGTTTAAGGTCGTGCGATTGCTAACGGAGAGTTGATTTGCAAGGGTTCCGTCAACGTGCAGGCGTTCAGTAAACCGGTCCTCCTTGTTGGGAGAGAACATATGAACCGTGCTATTGATGGCGACATAGTGGCAGTCCACGTCTTCCCCGAGACCGAATGGCGCGCACCGGGTGACGAAGTCGTCGATCAAGATGGTACGTCTCACATAGAATCCTTTGCTTCTCTTCCATGTGAGCTGAACGATCTTGTGGGGCATAGCGGCATTGAAGAACGACGATCCTGATAACTCAGAAAACGAAGACGGCGATGGCGTGGACGATCAAGAAGCAAAGCTCTCCAAGAGAGAAGAAAAGGCGACGAAGAAAACGCCTAAAGTAGAGAAACAGCCGACAGGGAAGGTCGTTGGTGTTATCAAGCGGAATTGGCGCGCGTAAGCCACCCTCTCCCGCTCACTTGATATTAATGGCTAATATTTGTGGGTAGGTACGTCTGCCACATAGACCGCACCTCTCTCTCCTCCCATCTCGCTACCACCAACACACTCCAGACCGTCTTCGCCACCCCTCTGTCCCGCTCCATCCCCCGCATCCGTCTTCGGACCCGCCAAGCTCCCTCCCTGTTGGACCAAAAGATCCTCGTCACGATCGACGACTGGACCCCTACCTCGCGATATCCCGAAGGCCATTTCGTCCGTGCCCTCGGCAAGGTCGAATCGAAAGAAGCCGAGAGGGAGAGCTTGTTGTTGGAGTTTGGTGTTCCATATCGGCCCTTTGGGAGGAAGGTGAGGGAGTGTTTGCCGCCGGAGGGGGATAGTTGGGTCGTGGTGCCGAAAGGCGATGGGCAGGAAGGAATGTGGAAGGGGAGAGAGGATCTGAGAGAGTTGGGTGTGTGTAGTATCGATCCTCCTGGTACGTTTACACCCTCGTGGTATTGGGTTGCGTTGCTGATGGAGGGGTTAGGATGTCAGGATATCGATGACGCGCTCCACGCCAGGCCATTGCCGAATGGGAACATTGAAGCTGGCGTCCGTGAGTCCCTCCCAATGATCCCACAATACTTGATCGTTGATACAACCTCTGGATAGATATTGCGGATGTGTCACATTTCGTTTTACCCGATACGCCGATGGACAACGAAGCCGCTTCAAGAGGGACGACCGTGTACCTCGTCGATCAGCGTATCGATATGTTGCCGGAGTTGCTGGGCACGAATTTGTGTTCGTTAAGGCCGTTTGTCGAGAGATTGGCGTTTTCATGTGTTTGGGTAAGTTGGGCGTCGCCTCATCACACGGTGCATCTGATTTGTGTGTATTGGTGGACGGTAGGAGTTGACTCCGGACGCGGAAATTGTTAATGTACGCTTTACGAAATCCATCATTGCATCCAAGGAGGCGTTTACGTATGAACAAGCGCAGAAGCGTAAAGACGATCGGTATGTTCTTACAATCAACCCGATCGACCCACTTAATTGACTAGGGATGGTCTTATACACAGATCCCTCACCGACCCTTTGACCAACTCTATCCGCCTCCTCAACTCTCTCGCCATCAAACTCAAACAAAAGCGCATGGCTGCGGGCGCGCTCAACCTCGCGTCACCCGAGATCAAAATCCATCTTGCCAGCGCAGAGAGTTCGGATCCGGTGGACGTAGAGCAGAAGGAGCTGTTCGAGACGAACAGCTTGGTGGAGGAGTTCATGTTGTTGGCGAACATAAGTGTGGCAAGGAGGGTTTGGGAGGCGTGGCCCGCCACGGCTGTGTTGCGGTGAGTCGTTGACCGGACATGCGAGAGGACGGTGTTGATGGGTTATTGGGGTGGAAGGCGACATCAACCGCCCCCGCGGACAAATTTCGAAAAGCTACAGGATGTGCTGATGAAGCGGAAAGGAATCGCATTGGATGTGTCGAGTTCGGGTGCTTTGGCGGATTCGTTGGATCAGTGTATTGTGCGTCAACGGTATCCGGTCAAATATCATCCGTAGCTAACAAAACTGTTCTGTTTTTTGGTGAATAGGACGCAGACGAGCCGGCGTTTAACACGCTGGTGCGTATCATGGCGACGCGCTGTATGCTTGCCGCAGAGTATTTCTCATCCGGGAGCGTGTCGAGGGAGTCGTTTGGGCACTACGGGCTTGCGAGTCCCATCTACACGCATTTCACGAGTCCGATTCGGCGTTATGCAGGTCCGTCTTTCGACATCCTTCCACCTGAAAGCCTAACAACATGCGTACGTAGATGTGTTGGTCCACCGCCAACTCGCGGCAGCGATCGGTTTTACGACTCTCCATGCCAGCCTGCATTCCCGGCAACACGTCGAACAGGTGTTGGATAATGTCAATCGGAGACACCGGATGGCGCAGATGGCGGGCAGGGCGAGTACGGAGTTTTATACTGGTCTTGCGCTGCGTGCGAAGGGGGAGAAGGAAGGGAAGGTGAGAGAGAAGGCGTTCGTGATTAGGGTGTTTAGGAACGGGGTGGCAGTCTATGCGCATTCGTGAGTTCCTTTCGTCGTCTTTGGGATGCGGGTTGATGGGTTGATGCCTGATGGTAGGTTGGGCCTGGAAGGGTTGGTGATGTTTGAAGGTGAAGAAACGACACTCGATGCGGAGAACTATACACTTGAAGTCCGAGGAAGAAAGTTGAATGTGTTTGATAAAGTCGATGTGGAGATTGGGGTGGAGAAGGATGCGAATACGTTACGTGCTAAGGTCAAGATGAGTCTAGTCTGATTGGTCGATTTACTGCTGGTCGCCAGTACGTATACAAGTGTGTGGAAATATGATAATACAATGGCTTATCGAATGTGACCTTGATACATTGAGGGATTTTCTGTTGTGGGATTGGGTGGTTGTAAGGAAGTGTCCGTGACTCGATGGCCGGTGTCTGCACCTGACCTACCTGTGCAGGCTATCCAACGCTTTGGTATCGATTATTCACGCAAGCTCTGGCCTTGGAGTGAGTCATGCAGCATACACTGCCGGACGAGGCTCTAAGCGTTAGCAGCTGCCGTCAACCCTTTCCCAGCTTCGAAGTTTACCACCAGTCTAGTCGGCAGCCCAGCAAGCCCAGCAAAAAAAAAAAAGAATTATGTAGCCACTTATACAAGTTGATAGAAAGGGTCGATTCTCAACGTCGTTTTTGAGGCTTCGGAGTGGAACGCCTGAGCCGTCCGTGCGGTCTTTACACCACCCACTTTTGCTGCACTGTGAGGAGGCTACTACATGACTTGATTGGCCGTGGCATCCTCCAATCATGTCACAATGTACTGGGATTGGGGAATTCTCGCAGGAGCGGGGGATGCTAAAGAGTTTTCGCGAGCGAGGTGACGTTAGGCGCCCGCCCACGTGAACATCTGATAATGGGGCATCGATTTCAAGTCTACGGTTGACTTGGCTTGCAGTCTGACTTGGGCGATGTGGGCGATGTATACTGGTTGGGTTGGGTGGTGCAACAGCCCGATCGAATGCGGATGTGGCAGATTGAGAACGTAAAAAGGGCGGGAAGCGTTGAATGATTCGACGGGTCTGATTTATCGATGCGATCTCGGAAGGATCCAGCGCTGGTCGGATTATATAAAGCCGTTGTGACTAGGCTCTCTCTTTCCTCACCTACCATCGCCCTCCCATCAGGTTACCCAGTCCCAAGGTGTGTCGCTCGTCCGTCATCATCGCTCTCGTTGTCATCACTTGGGCCCTTAATCGCGCACGGCTTTCATTTCGAACTTTTTTTGAAATTTGGATCTAAACTGCCTTACTGACTGACCTCTCCACCGTCCTTCTACATCCTCTCGCGATCTTGCCCGATTCAATCTATTGGATATGGCCGCCAACATTATTCGTCGGTTCGCTTCAAACACCGCGCAAACTGCAAAGTCCACCATGTCGTACGTCCTTTCTGCTCGTCGTCGGCCCACCAGTGTAGTGATGTGCCCTTTCTTCCCCTCTCGCTAGGAACTGCTATGTTCGTGCTCACCCATGTGCCTCTGTCGAGCGTGTTTTTGACGTGATTGAATAGTTTGACGTTTCCATCGCCGACGGGCCGAAGCGCCGCATCGTCTTCAAGTTGTACGATGACGTCGTGCCCAAGACGGCTCGCAACTTCCGTGAGCTCTGCACCGGACAGAATGGATACGGATATGCTGGATCCATCTTCCACCGTGTCATCCCCCAGGTACGCTCGTCTTTTGTCGTTTTCCGTTGATCTGGACCTGATTGCGCATTGGTTGGTAGTTCATGTTGCAGGGTGAGGTGTATCGTTATGTGTATTGAGTGGTTTTACTTAACCCTCGGTAGGCGGTGACTTTACGCGTCACAATGGCACGGGTGGCAAGTCCATCTACGGCGAGAAGTTCGCAGGTCGGTCGTCATCTACTCGACAATTTGCCTTTCTTCTCACCGCACTTGTCAATAGATGAGAACTTCCAATTAAAGCACAGCAAGCCTGGTCTTCTCTCCATGGCCAACGCCGGACCCAACACCAACGGCTCCCAAGTACGTCCTTCGATCTTTTCTCGTCGTTCACTTTGTTGACCCCGCTCTAGTTCTTCATCACGACTGTCGTCACATCTTGGCTCGATGGCAAGCACGTCGTCTTTGGTGAAGTCGTCGAGGGTTTCGATGTCGTCAAGGCGGTCGAAGCCGTCGGCAGCGCATCTGGCAAGACGTCGAAGCAGATCAAGATTGAGGCTTCCGGTACCGTTTGATCTATTGTGACTGGGTCTCTGCCTTTTTTATTCTTGCCTCTGCCCGTACGTCGCAAACGAATAAAACGCTTGTAGTTTGATCAACCGTTGCACTGCGAGAGTCTGGGCGGGCCGGTCGTCGTCCGGCTTTATTTATAGCTGTAGCGATGATGTTGTCTTGTCGCTATACGCCTCACTGCCAAGTTAAACTTGGACCCAGCCAACCTAAGCTCAAACGCGTGGTTGGTGACGGTCTGGCGGTGCGTGGTCTTGATTTAGAAACAAGGCCAGAAATACGTTGACCACAGGGGGAGGCAACACCGACAACGCGATGAATTCGCCTCTCTGTGCATCAGTTCGGATGGCAGGGGAGGGCGTGGTCGGGTCTGAAGGCGAGACGCCGAGAAATGTGCCGAGTGGGGATTTATTTTGTCGCAGACTGCACGCGCTGTTTTCCCACTCTTCTTCCATCACCCTCCCTCGGCTTGCTTTTTAAACCCAACCGCCGACTCCAACACTACTAAACCACGTCTGTCGGCACCCTCACGCTCATTGCTTTGCAGTAATCTTCTTCAACAACCCCTTTTGATTTTTCTTTCGACTGACAATGGTCAAGTTTACAACGACCCTCGTTCTGGGTCTCGCCTTCTCGTATAACCCAGTCCACGCGTTCACAAGCTACATCGCCCAGTTTATGCGTGTCAACTACACCGTCAATGGCGGTTGGAGTGCTTCTACAAAGGTTGCCCAGCAGGAGATCGTCGAGGCCGCGGAATGGTTCGCAGCGCAGGGTCCTTGGTGTACGTCTCTCCCCATCAATCTCTACGTATTCAGCAGGCTGAGGGATCTGTCTGTGCTTAGCGGTGATGAACAAGACGATCTTGGCGCCCAGCAACGATACCCACGATTACCTGTCTTGGAGTCCGTATTGGTGGGCTGACTGCTCAAATGTCGGAAACACTACCGCCCTGACGGATCAACAAGTCTACACCGAGTGCAACTACGTTAACAGGGATGGCCAGTTTAGCCCTGATGTCCGTCTCGTGAACGACACGGGGGCCTTCCAAGCCATGTCCGACGCGGTGTTTTACAACGTCCTCGCTTACAAGATCACTGGCCAAGACAAGTATGCCAACGACGCCGTTCGCTTCGTGGATACGTGGTTTATCAACAATGCCACGTACATGAACCCGAATTTGAACTATGCGCAAGTGATTCGTGGTGTCAACGGGACGGGAGGAGGCTCGCATACGGGTGTGTTGGATTTACACCATATCACCAAGGTCACTTCGGCGATTCTGGTGCTCAAGGCTATGGGTGCACCCATGTGGACCCCAGCTTTCGATGCGGCGATGAATACGTGGACTACACAATATGTCAATTGGTTGCAGACGGCGGAGATTGCACTCCAAGAAAAGGCCGCGACTAACAACCATGGCAGTTTCTATTTCGCTCAGACGGCGTCGTTGCAAGTCCTCACTGGGAACTACACTGGAGCAAAAGACACGTTGAACCAGTACTTTAATGGGATTTACAAGAATCAGATTGTCGCAAATGGAGAGCAGCCGTTGGAAGCGTCTAGGACAAGACCTTACCACTACCGCGCGTATAATGCTGCTGCGCTTATCGTGAGTCGTCGTTATTTGTCTCATTGTAACGTATGCTGAGGTGTACGTTGTAGACCATCCACCGTGTTGCCGAGTATATTGGCTGGGATACCTGGAATATTACTACCACGGCGGGCACTACTGTCAAGGATGCTGTGGACTTTACCATGACCGTTCCTCCTGGCAACGACGATCCTACGGAGTTGTTCCCCGACGTGAGTCTCTCCCGTCGCCCCTTGTTGTTGCGTGATTCTGAAACATCCGACAGGTCGCAGCCATTGCGTCTCAATACGGCGACGCCAACGGCAAATATGCTGCCTTCCTCGCACAGAAGGACCCCACGTATCCGGGCGAAGCCTACTTCTTCTGGGAACAACCTCTCAGCGACTCGGGTATCAAGACATACATCGACTCTACTGGTGCCGTCCAGGTTGGCGAACCTCCAGCGAACAATACTGGCAACGGTTCCGGTAACTCGTCGCATCATAGCGGTGCGGGTGTCGTGACGTCGCCGATTGTTCTGGCGGCGCTCTCTGCACTCGTCGGTGGCGCTGGTGCGCTGCTGTTGTAAACGGGCTACCGGTCAACTGCGACGGAGGGAATGGACGAAAAGTATAGCGTTGTTTCATGTTTTTGATTGACTGACACTTCTAATACCTTCGAACGTTATACGTTTTTACTGCATGAGTCCTCATGTCTTGTTTTCGTCGTTGTTCATGCCCTCATACCCCACCCGCCGTGTTGTACATCTCCTTGTTGGAGTTATTGTGGATGTTCTGGTAACTAGTAGCTGAGTGTCGTTGCTCTTGTAGTATCCTCATCGCATCGGTTCTTTGGTGCCGGGGGGTGTGACGTCACGATTCGTTTCCGCGGGATTAGGTAACGTGTTAGGCGGCTTCCTTGCGTGGCGCGTGGTATATTTCAATCGCGACGACACCTTGACACCGGTTTTTGCGGCCCCTTGTTGCGGAGAGACGCGCACGCCACATATACTTTCATCGACAATACGTAGGGCGTCAGACATTCACACGACTTTGGTGATACTTCCGGGACGACGTCGTCCATGCTCAAGCTGCTCTTTGTACGGCATCCACGGTTCGCCGTGACATCCTTTTGCGCCATCCTATTATTCTTTTGGTCGAGACTCGGTGGGCGGCCGAATGAGGCGAGTGGGCAGCTGAGAAAATTGTCTGCTGGGTGGAAGAGCTGGGGTATTGCCGAGGGCGGGTTGGTCGATGTTGTGTGGAGGTTGAAGAAGAGCGAGGTCGTGTACCAGAGGATGGTCAGAGAGGTGAGCTTTTGGCGTTCTCTTGCATTTGCAAAGGTGTTGAGCGTGTGTTGCAGAGGGAGAAGTTGATACAAAAGTTTGGGCCGACGAGGGATGATGTGTTGCCGTATGTCCTGGTGTTCCTTCCTCGAGCGTTTTTGGGTGTTGATGACGGGTGTGGTAGGTGGCCCAAGAATCGGGAGTTTTATACGCTTTGGGATTTCTTTACGCCTGCGTTCAATTGTCCGTACGAGGTTGAGCGGATCGGCGCCCTTGCGGATGGGGGGAAGTGGGTGTGTGGGTTGAGTAAAATCGCGAAGAAGAAGGGGTGTGTGGTGTATTCGTTTGGTGAGTCGTCCTCTGGATGCAGGTCTTGATTGGGGTTGTTGATGGGGCTTTTTGGTGGGACCTAGGTGTGGACGATGAGAGTTCGTTTGAGGCGAGTATTTTGGATCGGACGGAGGGGTGTAGAGTCTGGGGGTATGACGGGTCGGTGAACGATGTGAGTGTCTTCTTGTCGGTCTCGGGTGGGGGTGTGGATTGACGTCTTGTAGTTTGGCCCCGAAGTGCGGAACATATCTTTCCTCCGATCGCGAGCGAAATTCAAGCCATGGACGTTAGCTGGCAAAGACGACAAATCCCACAAGCCCCCACTACACACTCTTCCAACGCTCATGAAAATGAACGGTGCGTCCTCCCCCAATTCGTTCATCTCCTTTTCTAACAAGACTGGTATTTCAGGCCACACCTTTATCGATATCCTCAAAATCGACATTGAAGGCGGCGAATTCAGCGCCCTACGCTCCGCAATCACGCATTTCACCTCCCAACGCAAAACCTTTCCAGTTGGACAGCTGCAAATCCAGATTCACGCAGAGACGAAGCCGCATGTGACGGATGACGACGAGCGAAAGACGTTCAAAGAGTTTTTGGAGTGGTGGGAGATGTTGGAGGGTGTTGGGCTGCGGGCGTTTTCGTTCGAGGTGGGTCGCTGAGTTTGTGAATGCTGGTTCTGGGAGGTGACCGAATGCGTGTAGCCGAATCTCGTGTTTGTGAATATCAACTTGGGGACGAGGCCTGCGTTGGCCGAGGTGAGTGCTTCAGGCGTTGTTTGTGCTAGTACAGTCGGAGCTGATTTTCGGCTTGTGCAGTACTCGTTTATCAATATCAAAGCAGATAGCGAGATCTTGCATTGATTTTCTGGTGTCGATGGCGAACCTGGACGTTAGATGGGAGTAGTACGCCGTCCGGAAGAGCGGCGCCCCGTAGGAGGCGGAGACCGTCCGCGCAATGGAACGTCTTGCTCCGGGACTAGCAGAAACCTGCGATTCTCTATTGGGCCTTTAGGATTACCACCCGCAACGTCTTTGGGGACCGGATATCATTCAACTCGGACACTCCCTGCAATGGGTTTTAGATTTCGACGCATTTATACACCCCATGAGGATCTTATGTACAAGCAATGGCTCTTTGACACTTCGCGGCGATTGGGTCGTGACCAAAATGACAACCCACGCGTCTCGTCACACCCTATGTCACACTTGACATTCCAATTCCGGCTGGGAAGTGTGACATGTTTGATCCTTTGACACCAAACTCCACGGGCTCCCTCCCTCCCTAGCACACAAATTTAAAATGGGCGTACCCGGATTATGGGACGTAAGTCCAATCTCGTAGTCGTGTTTACCAGCGGACAAGAGCGCAAACTGATGGTTGGGAGGTTATATAGTTGCTGCGTCCGGCAGGCAAGACGCGTTCGCTCGTCCACCTCGCCGTCGTCGACGGGTACGAACAGAATAAAAGCGGCAAGCGAGGCTATCGTGTCGGTATCGACGCCAGGTCCGTCCCTCCTCCCAACGCTAATTTTTATCAACACTAAACGCGTCTCTTTGGCCGACGAACGACAGTATATGGTTCTTCCACGCGCAATGGGGCCGCGAAGGCGAGAACCCCGAACTACGGACGCTGTTTTTCCGGCTCTGTCGGCTCGCGGAGATGCCCTTCCTGCCGCTGTTCGTGTTTGATGGGCCGTACAGACCGAGCTTCAAGCGCGGCAAGCGCGTCGACGCGAAGCACCAGCATTGGCTCGAGAGCGGCGTGCGGCGGATGGTCGAGGCGTTTGGGTGGGAGTGGAGGCTGGTGAGTGCGCTATGCGTCCGAGTGCTGTGTCGTTTTGGAGCTGAGGGGCGGGAGAGGCGCCGGGAGAGGCGGAGGCCGAGTTGGCGTATCTGAACAGGATTGGCGCGATCGATGCGGTTCTGTCGGACGATGTGGATACGTTTTTGTTTGGCGCGAGAGTGGTGGTGCGAAAGTGCGTATTTTTTATCGTTGACGCCGGTTGGCTATGCTGACGCGGTGTGGGCTAGTCCGAGTAATACGCTCACCGGGAATCGGTCGAACCCGACGAAGAATGCGGATGGGAGGGATGATGGGAAACATGCTGTGATTTATCGTGCGGATGATATTGAAGCGGACGAGGATATTGGGTTGGATAGGAATGGGATGATTTTGATTGGGTTGATGAGTGGAGGGGATTATCACCAGGTGTGAGAGGTTGGGACTCGCAAAGATGCTGGTTCACTGACGGTTCACCGGACAGGCTGGGCTGGCTCGGTGCGGGAAACAAATCGCACACGGCTTGGCGCGTTGTGGGTTTGGCGACTCGCTCGTCAATGCTTTCCTCACACTTCCTGAACACGCACTCCCAAGGTTTCTCGACGAGTGGCGTGCAGACGTTGCACACGAGCTGCGGACCAACTCGCAGGGATACGTAGGGAGAAAGTATCCCTCTCTCGCTGCGTCCATTCCCGAGTCGTTCCCGGACTTGGAGGTCCTCAAGTCGTATGTGACACCGGTTACGACGGAGAGTCGGGGAAAGACGGTGGATACGAGTGCGTGGTGGACACGGGAGATGGATTTGGCCGAGGTTGCAGCATGTTGCGAGCTGTTTTTCGAGTGGGGGGTGAAGGATATCATTCTGAAGCGGTTCAGGACGGTGCTTTGGCCTGGCGCGTGTCTGAGGATCCTGCGACGCGCTGCGAGGGAGCAGGATCAAAGGATGGGGTCGACCTCTGGCGGGAGGGAGGACGTGACGGCCACACCAAAGAAGCCAAAGCGACCGCCAAAGCATTTGGCGGTAGGGACACCTTCAAAGCTCATTACGAGGTATTTCTCGAAACTTGGGCTGGAGTCACCGGAGAAGGCGCGTGGTGGACGGACATTGGTTGACGAAGACGAAGACCCATTGATGGTCAAGATTCATTCCAGTCGGCAACACGCATCGACGGATGGGATTCTCGAGTACCGCGTCGAGATTGCGCCTGCTCAACTCGCTGCCCTGGCCGAGTCCGGTATCAAGGGTACGCGGAGGATGGAGGATCTGCAGGCGGGGGATACATTTTCTGATCTCGAAGGCGCGGACGACGAAGAGGAGGAAGGGGGCAAGAAGAAACGCGTGCCGAAACCTCCACCGGATCCTGCGACAAAATTACGCGTGTGGTTGCCTGCGTGCATGTTGGAGTACGTGCAGCCTGGACTGGTGGAGGAGTGGGAAGCCAAAGAGGAGGCCAAGAGAGCGAAGAAGGCCGGGAAAGGAAAGGGCAAATCGAAGGGTAAAGCCAAGGCGGTCTTGGATGGGAGTGAGGTGGATGAGGACGTGCCGAGGAAGAAGGTTACGGTTAAGAAGGTTACACCCAAGAAGAAAATCAAGGCGAGGACGACCTGGGCGAGTACGGATGAGGAAGAGGACGAGGACGAAGCTCAACCCCCCGCACCGCCTGTGAGAAGCAGGAGTCCATCTATCGCGAGACCGCTTGCACCTCGTGTCATGGCCAAGGGCAAGGGAAAGAGTTCTGCGATCGCTCAGGCGAGGGCGGCGTTGTGGACAGACGAGGAAGAGCCTGTGGTTTTTAGCGGCAAAGGCAAGCAGGTCTCCTCGCCACCCGAGGAAATTGCACGACCCAAAAGCAAGGCTCCGATACAAGCGCAGAAGGACTCGCCGCGTAAGTTCCTGTTTACCGCCCCACCGCCCAACGACTCGGGGGACGAGCTATCGCGGTCGGTGTCGCCGATCCCTCGGTATTCGCCACCTGTGTTGCTGGAAGGCGGGCCTGTTGCTGGACCTTCGAAGGCGGTGGTACCAGTCACCAAGCCTTCACAGAAGGCAGCACCTGTGAAACCCAAGGCAGTGGCAAAGAAGCCAACGGTGGCGTTATCAGCGGCAGCCAAGTTCTTTGATTCGTTATCGGATACGGACGAAGATCTATTCTTGCCAAGGAGGCTGGTGGGATCGGAAGGGTCGCGTGGAACGACGGCGAAAAACTCGAGGTCATCGTCTGCATTGTCTGCCGGGTCGTCTTCTGACAAGAACGGGGGACCTCGTAAATCACCTCGGAAGCGGCCGGATCAGACTTCGCCACGCAAGGCTAGGGAAGGGGGTGCAATGCGGGCTGGATCGCCTTCGCCGATTGGAAAAAAGGAGGTGGAGTATATCGAAATTTCTGATTCTGAGGAAGGTGGATCGAGGGATCGAGGGCGATCAAAGACCCCGCAGACGTTGAGCGCGTTTGGGTTCAAGGTGGTGACTGGAAAGAGGGGAGGTGAATCGAAGGGGATTATCGATCTGACATGATTTGTTTGTATTTTACGAACGTGCTATTGAGGGTATTTTGCGGATGACTCGAGTTGGCAATGCGGCTGGGTGTCTGCAGATTGTACAAGAATAGACATGGGTGCTCTCCAGGAGAAGGGTACAACATGGAAAAGGGAAAACGCTACCAGAACGAAGAGAAGGTCAATGGGCGGTTGCGGACAAGCTCCGGGCTATTGAGGGACCAGGGAGGGAAGAAACGGGAGAGGATGGCACGCTCATGGAGCGCGAAGACATTGCGATGATGTTTTGTACGCTCTCCTGCGGGTGGGGGTCAGTTGGTGGAAGAGAGGTGGTGGGTGGGACGTGCCTTGAGCGCCTTGTGGGAGTATTCGAGCTGGCGCCCACATCGAACGATCTCGACCTTGATGTCGTAATGAGGGACGATGCGACGTAATGGACGCTTTGAGGACTGTTCCTTGATGAGGTAGAACACTCTCCCGAGGTCACTGCCAGCGAAAAAGGTGAGAATGCGGGGTAAAAAGTGATGTGGAGGGGACGTACGATCTAAAGACTGCGAGAGCGGTCCTGGAGAAGGTGGCGCGGAGGGCATCCGAGTCTT
The DNA here is from genome assembly GCA_019632305.1 of Tulasnella sp. 403. Classification (NCBI taxonomy): domain Eukaryota; kingdom Fungi; phylum Basidiomycota; class Agaricomycetes; order Cantharellales; family Tulasnellaceae; genus Tulasnella; species Tulasnella sp. 403. Next base: position 45,003 of record WSTW01000002.1, on the reverse strand, counting down.
TGATGTATGGGGTGGAGGAGTGTTGGAGGAACTCCCAGAGTGATTCAGAGTACGGGAGGAGCGAATCAAGGAGGTCGCGTGAGGCTGATCGGTCACTGTCGTGGCACTGTCATAGGGGGTTTATGAGGTTTTTGTGCGAGGGTGTGCGGGTGCAACGTACGCGTAAAAAGTCGACAATGTCGTCGGGGATGCCAAACTGGTCGCCTGTGATGGGTATTTGGACGGCGTCGGCGAGCTGGATGAGGGACTGGAGGGCGTCCCAGGTGTTTGAAGGCTGCTTCTCGGCTTTGCGGAAGAAGCGACGGACGAGTTGGGGAATGGCCATGTGTGAAGATGAGAGAGGGTGTTGATGAAGAGAGTGGAAAGGAAGGGAAGGAGAATATATAGACAAAGCCTCGCCTTAGCGGTGTGTCGATTAACTAGGTGGGTTAAGAGAATGCATCGCCACTCGACATCCAATCGCATTTTCCACTCTGCCACAACACAACATCCCACGCCTTCACAACCAGTGCAGTGACAACCATACACGCTGGATGCTCACTACTTTGCATTTTAAAACAATCGAGGGTCTCTGGGGTAGACTTGGACTAGTGGGGATGTGAGATCGACTGTCCTTGGCTTGAACGGGCATCGGCTGGCCAAGCGTCTTGTAAGGTACTCGGCCATCGGATCCTGCAAATCACGCTCTCTCCATTCGACTGCGTGTGGTGGTGGCTTCCACTTACACACAGACTTCGCCTACTTGGAGAGCGCAATACCCTCAAAGCGTCCCGTCGGTCATCCTTGTCCCGGTCCCTACTCTCGACGCGCCCCGGCATGTCTGACCCTCATCACGCCGTTTCAAACGCCGAATCCCGATACATCCGATTCGCGCATCTCTCATCACTCGTGCTCGTCGTCGTCAGAGACGATTACCTACTAACTCCATATGCTCCGTCTCGGGGCCGCTATTCTCTCCCCCCTCCGTACCCGCTTTGACGAGAACAAGGCATTGTCCCCCCGTCCCAGCTCGACTCCCATCTACTCCTCCTTGGGGGCTGATTATGTCGACATTGAACCCCCCGAAGACTATGCTCGCGATGCTAGAATAGAGGTCATGAGGAGGGCCACAGAGTCTCTCAAAGAGACCGGGCCTGGCGACGAGCAACTTCAGGTAGTTTCAATCCAGTCTACGCGTCACCCCGCTTGAACCATCTCCCACCAGTTGCTGAATGACATACATCGCATCATGTCCGAGGACTCTGATACCAAGGACGTCTTTCGCGAAATGGACGGTTTTCTTGCCATTATGAACATCCTCTCCAGCCAACGGCCGCCCGAACTCGACGCTCAATCCGCAGCCATCCCAGACGTAAAATCCCTCGGCGACAACCATGTCGTACGCCTTGTATTCGCAATATTGTCCCAGGCTATCAAGGGTCACCCCCGCAACCGTAAATCCTTCGAGGTCCGTTGTCCTCCGACACCAGCATCCCAGACCGCTAATTATGCCTCTTGCAGACCCTTGTTGGCTATCAACTTCTCCATAGATCACTTGAAACACTCATTCACTCACATCTTCTAACCTTGCCCCAGGTCCTGGGTTACCTTTTCGCCTTTGCCATGCAGGACTTTGGCCTCTGTGACCTCTTTCTCTCCTTCGACCATTCCCCAGCGCTTGATCCCACTACCATCGACGCCAAAATTGCCACCATGGAAAGCCGCATATTCTTTGCTCTGCATAACCCAGCCGCCATCGTCTGCATGTTTCGACTTCTCTCTCTGGCCTCCCCATCCATCTCACACGCCACTCTAAGAATCATTGAACGCATCGTCTTTGCCAGTCATCGCAACCAAGCTCTTCTAAACCAAATTGGCCTCGCCGGCATCCTATTTGAGTACTTGCATTCAGGCCCAGAACTCCCTCCTTCCGAACTCCCCATCGTTCGCAAAACCTTTAGGCGCATACTCGAGATGGGCGCTTCCATCCAACATTCCCGATCCATGTTCCAATCCGCACTAAAACTCACTCCACCGTCCACATTTTCCATCAACTCGTCTGTTCTCGAATACACCAAATTCGGCATGCGTGCCATTGGCAAGTGGCCCGACTTCATCTCTATAGGTTGTGGCGGTCCCGAAAAGGTGGGCATCGAATTGTCCAACGCCCAGCTGCTCGGTCGCACTTTTCCCGGTTCAGCTGGTTTCACCTATATGGTACGCTCTTCTGGCTATGTCCTCCTGTACACACCTCAATATAATTCTTGTGATGAAGGCCTGGGTCTATATCGAGAAACTCCCATTGACCTCGACCACCCATATCCAACTCTTGAATGCATTTGGCACCCTGCCACCTCGCATACTGTGCTCCTTGAGCATCCTTCCCTCTGGTTATCTCTCATACTATACCACTTCCATGCGCGAGCCTATCATATTTGATCCATTGCCACCCGTATCGCCCCAATCCGGCAAAGCACCCGCAACCTACACCATCCCCATCCGCAAATGGGTGCACATCACCCTCGTCCATCACGCTACCCGGTCGTCGTCGAACATCCGGGTCTTCCTCGACGGGGCGCTGTATGCGACGCACAGCTCTCCGTACCCCAAGACCTCCCCACCCCCCGTCACCTTTTTCGTCGGAAATGAACCCGCACCGATTTCACCTACGAGTCACCGGACGCATGCAAGGCAGTCGACGTTGTCGCCGTTATCGGTGCTTGGGGGTCAAGATTCGTCTGCGGCGTCCAGTCCGCGCGGGCACTCGCCCGCTGGGCCCGTATGGTTCCTCGCCTCGACGCACCTCCTCCTGCAAAGCATCCCGATCGAGCTCCCTCGCCTCGTCTACACCCTCGGACCGCGCTATGCAGGCAACTTTCAAGACGCCCTCGGCCGCTTCCTCACGTACAAGTCGTCCACGAGTCTGAATATCGCGATTTCGCGGATGCAGAGTGTGGACAGTGCGACGACGCTCACGCGGGCAATGCGGAATGGGATTTCGGTCAAGGAGAGTCTGGTGGCGTTTGCGTTTTCGCCGGCCGGTGAGAAGGAGGGCGATGGGGCGGTGGTGCTGTTGAATGCGGCGAGAGAGGGAAAGGCGAGAGAGGAGGCGAGTGTGATTGGGGATGTGCAGGTGATGAAGTTTTGCTCGTTGGATGATGCTGTGTGGACGTTTGGGGGTGCGGTGGTGTTGCTGAGATTGGTCGAGTTGGCTACTGTGAGTCGTGTGCGTTTTGCGTTTTTCGTTGGGCTGATGGTTGGGACAGACGGAAAGCAATTTAGTGAACGCCCTGTCGGCGTTTGCTGATGCCGTTAATGCGAGTTGGAAAAATAGCGAAGAGATGGAGAGGATTCGTGAGTGAGGGTGACCAATCATTGTACAGTTGCTCACGGGTTGGCATGTAGATGGGTACAGCTCCCTCATGTCCATCCTACGCAACAAAATCTCCATATTCAGCTTGGACGTCTTCCACGTCCTCCTCGAGTTCCTCGGCTTGGACTTTGGCGATCCCGAGTACGTCCCCTCCCTCACTCCCCAAACTCCCACTAACACACCCCACAGAAACTCCACAATTATCAACCCCATCGCGTACCAAACCGTCGCGCTCGACTTTTCCTTCTGGTCCCTCCTCCCCTTCCCCATCCAACGTCTGCACCTGTCGCACTTCCAGACCATCCTCCAGACCTCCCGCTTCCGCACCTTCAACGCGAAATACCGCTTCGTCAAGTTCGCGGCGGTGAAGAAGATGCTGTATGTGCTGCAGACGCACATGTACCGCGACGAGATGGTGCCCGAGGTGATTGGCGCGTTGGCGTGCATCGCGCGGCAGAATTTCTCGACAGAGGCGACGATCAAGCCGATCGTGTCGTACTTGGCGGCGAATTTGGAGCCTGGCGGTAAGTCCCGATGTCCTGTCATGCAACTGTTGGGAGGTTGATGAGGTGCGTTGAAGATGGGTTTAGCGCGAGGAGTGCGATATCGGCTGTGAGCCAGGTCACGGCGATGGAGAAACCCGAGTGCCAAGAACGCGCGGAGCAGGTGTTGGAGGCGTTTGTGACGATCCTGTCATCGGACGTGCATATGGCCAAGTTCCGCTCGGCGTTCCCCGCGGCGAGGATTTGTCTGTTGCTTTTGGGGACGCATCCCTCGCCGGTGGTTGCGTCGCACGTGTTGAACCTGGTCGGGATGATGTTGGCCAAGGAACCTTCGTACGTCCCCCTCCCCCCACCTCCCCACCTACTCACCTCACTCGGTGACGTAGGTTTGTGCGAAAGTTTGAAATCGTGTCGTTTTGGTCGGTGTTGAAAGACGTGTTGCCGGGTGCCTGGGATCCGAGTGTGCATGTGGCGATATTCGACGTACTGTTGGGGCGCTCGAGCGTGAACGCGAACCCAACGCTGTCGTCGACGCCTGTGGTGGTGTGTCCGCAGGTGTTTCCGGCGATCTTGGCGTCGTTGGATCACGGGCTACGTGTGATGATTGGTGTGGACTACGCGAATGGGCTGTTATCGCCGCACGGTACGTCCCATTCCGCACGGATTTCCTGACGCCGCGCTGAAGGGGTGTTTATTAGCGGACCCTTCGGTATCGCTCTCGTCCGCAGCGGAGTCCTCCACCGAAGTCCTCGCGGAGGAACTCATCGAGCTCCACTCCGCGAGCCCCTCCTTCCGCTCGCTGTTCCAGGGCAAACCCACCGTCGCGGCGTTCATCAAGACGTGCAAGTCCTTCATCGTCCGCGTGGCCGAGGGCGACCACCTCCGCGCGCGCACGATACGGATATCGGAGAAGCTGACGCATCTGGTGTTGATGCTCGCGTTGGACACGGGTGTGGACCCCGTGCAGAAGGACGAGGTGCGTCGTCTCCACACGTATCGTATCCGTCTACTAAAACGTTTTGGGTGTGGTAGTTGATGGAGATTATGCGTATATCGCAACATGAGCCCCTGACGGTTATCCCACTGACGGACCAACCGACGCCACCGCCGTCGCGGCCGATGAGTATCGCGGGGAGCTTGCGGTTGGACATCCTCGGCGCGGTCGATGCGACGCGCTCGACGAGCAAGGCGGTCGATCGGACGAGCTCGTGGAGACAGCTGATCGTGAATGCCGAAAAGAAGCGGTTGAGGAAGGCGCATCAGGACCAGTACGTGCTTTTTCTCCGTTTTCTTTTGGTTTTGGGGGTGTTGATGGGGTGTTGTAGGAGGGAGTATGTGCGGCAGCTGAGGAGACCGGAGGAGTGGCATGATATGTTGCATGCGGAGGAGTATGGGCTGTGGCCGGTCCTGGCGGAGTTGAAGTTGTGGAGGTTGGACGAGACGGAGGGGCCGATGCGTGTTCGGTATGTGCGTTTCGCTCTCCTCCTCAGACGTTGCTTATTTGTGTATTTTGTGGGGTTGTAGGAAGAAGCTTCAGCCGGAGTTGTCAAAATTCTACGTCGGGTCGGATATGCGTACACATGGATCGCGGGAGATTTCGAATGCGAGTGCAGGTGTCGATGGGGATGCGCAGTCTGTGAGCCAACCTGATGCGCCGCCTTGGGAAGAGGGATATGAGTATGGGTCGACGAATCTGGATGGTGAGTAACAATGGTTATTTGGTTTGGCAGCGAGCTGATGATTGGGACAGATGACGCACGATGGGGCGAAGACTCCTCTGAAGATAAGAACCGCCGTGTACGACACGAGCTGGAGCCGCACGACGTGATCGAGGATGTCAGGACTGTGACGAGGATCGTTGGTGTTGACGCTTCTCGTGAGTCTCGCGCACACGCTCTCGTTAGAAGTGCGCGTTTATAGCATGGCGTTTTGCAGCGGGTCTGTTGATCGTAGGAAGGACGCACATATACATGTTGGATGGACTCGTGCAAGGAGAAGAGGACGAGATTATCGATGCGAGAGACGCGCCAAAGGATATTCTTTCTGTGCCGGGGACGATGTTGGATGTGGATGGGAGGCAGAGGGCTCAGAGATGGTAAGTCGACAGTGTTGCTTTATAGGTCGTGACATGCTTACTCTGGGTAGGGCTATCGAACAAGTATCAGCGTTCAGCAAACGCACATACCTCTTCCGCGATGTTGGGTGCGTCCATGCCACTCCCTTTCTTATTTCGTCGACTTATATTCGCTTGATCGGCAGACTCGAAATATACTTCAAAGACAGCCGCAGCATTCTCATTGTTTTCTCCACCCGCAAGGACCGCCAAACGATCATGGCCAAACTGCACATCATCAAAATGCAACCGCTGAACGATCTGACGCCAGTTCAGGGAGGATCGATGCGCACGCCGCTGTTATCCCGTGTCGGCGCGCGACTGTCGGTGGCGTTTCAGAATACGGACGAAATCTTGTCGGCGCAGAGGAAGTGGCAGGCCAGGGAGATCAGCAACGTGCGTTTTGTTTTGTTTGGGTACTTGAGAAGGGTTATTGACGTGCGTTATGGGGATAGTTTTCGTATTTGTGTCTGATCAACCAGGCGTCGGGACGCACGCTCAACGATCTGACCCAGTATCCGGTCTTTCCGTGGATTTTGAAGGATTATGTCTCTGAGGAGTTGGATTTGGCGAATCCAGAGATCTATCGCGAGTGCGTATTCTCTCCCCTTGTCGTCTTGAGAGGGTGTTGAAGGTGTTTTGTATTGGGGTAGCTTGACAAAGCCGATTGGGGCGTTGACGACTGCCAAACGTGAAGCTGCAGAGTTGAGATATGTGAATTTGCTGCAGGTTGAGGAGACGCCGTTCCACTATGGTGTGCACATTTACTGCTACTCCGTGGTGGTGTGATTGACTTTGTTTTTCAGGAACGCATTTCTCAAGTTCGATGATCGTATCGCACTTTCTGATCCGTCTCTCCCCGTTCAGCCATTACTTCAAAGTCCTGCAGGTAGGTGCCTTCCCCCCAACTCCGACATCTGTTGATGATCGCAATCCAGGGCGGGGACTGGGACCTCCCGGACCGCCTCTTCACCAGCATCAAACGCGCCTGGGACTCGGCCTCCCTCGACAGCCGCGGCGACGTCAGAGAACTCATACCCGAGTTCTTCATGTGCCCTGAATTCTTGTTGAACTTGTCCAAGCTGGACTTTGGCACGCTCACAGCGTCGTCGCAAAAGATCGATTCAGTGGAGTTGCCGCCTTGGGCGAAAAAGGTGCGGTTTTGTTACGAGTTTGGGTTTGTTGGGGAGGGGGGTTGACGTTTGGGTGTACGGTAGGATCCGTATTTGTTTATCGATTTGCACAGGAAGGTGAGTGTTCAGGAAGTCGTTTTGCGATGGAGGGTGTTGATTATGTTGTTTTGTAGGCGCTGGAAAGCGATTATGTTAGTGAGAATTTGCCGGCGTGGATTGATTTGATATGGTACGTGCTCTGTGGTCTAATGCAGTGTGGTCTGTGCCAACAATCACGGACGCAAGGGGGTGCAAGCAACGGGATCAGGACTCGATCAATATTTTCCACCCGTTGAGCTACGAAGGTGCTATTGGTAGGTGTCGCATACCCTTCTCGCTGCGTGATGATTGACCTGTGACTCGTTTCTAGACTTGGACTCTATATCCGATCCACTCGAGAAAGAAGCAACGGCGGGTATCATTCACAACTTTGGTCAGACACCACGGAAAATATTCTTCACCCCTCATCCACCGAGGTACATGGATGGTTCTACGACATTACCGCTTGGAGTGAGCCATGGGATTCCGGAAGATAGCCATTTGTTGTTGCAGTCCTCCAACCCTGTCAGAAGTAAGTTTGCCTCCGAGAAGGCGAAAGCCGGAGTTCACGTGTTGCGTCTTTCCTGTAGCCATCGGACGGAGAGTCGCGTACCTTTCAGTCGATCCTTGGACAGAACGACCTGTGGCGTCTAGAGACCTAATGCGGTCATGGCCCCAGAGCGGGAGCGAACATGTGGAATGGGGTTTCCCTGACAAGAGTTTACGATTGTTCGTGGATGGCAAGGTAACGTCTTGGGGTGTCTCGCTTCTACACTTACTGATATGGACAATCTGGCGCACCACAGGTTGTGCAAGTCGTAGAATCTGCAGCCGTCACTTGCTGTGATTTCGCCGATGGCGATGTGCTCGTGACGGGGATGGAGGACACGACGGTCTGCATTTGGCGAATCGGTCGGCGCGACGCGACTTCCCTTCGTCTTATGCACGCGATGAGAGGGCATCGAAGCCCGGCCACTTGCATCGTGGCGTCGCGTTCGTGGTCCTTGGTTGTGACGGGGTCGAGCGACGGGACGGCCATCTTGTGGGATTTGAATCGCGCGAGATATGTACGAGCTATCGCCCACGACCGATCCATAGTGGCTTGTACGATTCAAGAGTCCACGGTGAGTACGCCATCGGTGGCCGGGGTGGCTGAATCGAGCTGAGGGTGACGTATCGTAGGGCAACATCGCCACCTGTTCGCGCGACTTTCTCAAGATACACACGATAAACACGCATTTGGTCGCTTCTATAGAGTTATCCTCGCAGGAGAACATTCGGTCCTTGGCCTTCCATGAGCGGGAGTGGAGTGCGGTGCCCGTCTTGGCCGTTGGGTGCGCAGACGGATCCATCATACTGCGCACTTGGAACACAGACTCGACACCCGTGGGCGAAAAGGCCCGCTGGGAGTTTGTCACGCTGCGGACGTTGTGGTGTCGCCGAGAAGAAGGTGGGGTACCTTCGGTCGAGGCGCTAAAGTTCTCGAGGTGGGCATATCCGTTTCTTAACCGGTAAACAAGGTGCTTATCTTTTATTTAACTTTGTACCCCAGCGAATCGCTTTATCACGCGGATAACTTTGGCAATGTTTATTTATGGTCTTTGCCGGACCATTAGTTTGGGTATGACTTTCACTGTACTCATTCGAGTCATGTTTCCTTCACCTCCCCCTCCCCTCGTTTCCCCTTTCACTCCAAGGACAGTCATGGCATCTTCATTTCCTCGCATTTTCAAAGTTCATTATGTATCGTATCCACGGCAGAGCAATTCGGGGATAGACCGATTTGGGAGATCACTCAGCGTGGATAGGCGGCCGTGAGGCTATGAGGCTGCTATAAGCTCTCCATCCGAAGCCGGAACAGCCTATTGGTTTATGCTTCCATTGGGGAGACAAGCGGCACGTGAGTGGCCAGAAGCGTAACTGAGGCGGTAGATTTGCATTACAGGAGAAACGGAAGTCTTAGGCAATACTGTCTGTCGCTTGCCAAGTGGTTTGCCGTGCGGTTCCGGTGTAATTCAGTGGCATGACAAGACTCAAGGCACCTGCGGAAGAACCACGACGGACCTGCGGCGAATTCGAATGATAGCATCTATTGTCGTGAAAAAGAGCGGAAGCACATGGAATTTACCAGACAACCGACACAAATCGTCGGTTGGGAACAAAAGAACAATGTGGACGGGCGGGGGAAGCGACTCTAGTCGTAATTGGAACTTGTCGGCACGTGCACCGTGGGAAAGTCGACATAACTAAAGAAGACGCGGGGCGCGCCTTTGAGTCTGAACCGCTCGCTCCCTTCCGCACTACACTTACGCACCACTCACGATACTCCTTCAACGACGATAATGCCTCCTTCTGGCTCTGTAGAGGTCAACGCGACCAAGGTTGCTGGCGAATCCATCCCCCGTCGCAGTTACTGCAGCCCCGACCATCTCGTCACTGCACCCGCTCCCGGTATCGAGACCGTCACCGACATTCTGCGGTACGCCGCCCGTACACATGGAGGGAAGAACGCCTTTGGGTGGAGAGACGTTATGGACACCATCGAAGAGCAGAAAGAAGTCAAGAAGAACGTGGGCGGAAAGGAGGTTACGGAAATGAAGACCTGGAAGTACTTCCAGTTGTCTGACTACCGTTACATCTCTTACACCGAGTTCGCTGACAATGTCAAGAGCCTCGCCGCTGCACTCGTCAAGTACGGCATCGCCAAGGATGAAATCTTCAATATCTACGCGTCCACCTGCTTGAACTGGCAGTACATCCAGTTTGCATGTGCCATGGTCGGCACCACCATCGCTACCGCTTACGAGACCCTCGGCGAGACTGGCCTCAGTCATTCTCTTAGCGAACCCGGATGTGTCGGCATCTTCACCCATCCCGAACTCCTTCCTACCGTCGCCCACGTCCTCAAAGACAATCCCACTGTCCGCCTCATCATTTATGACGGTGAACCCAAACAGAAGATCCTCGACGAAATCAAGGCTGCAAGCCCCGACGTCACGCTCGCTAACATTGCCGACCTTATCAAGGAAGGCAAGGACCTCGTCGCTTCTACAAACTGGGAAGAGCGAGCGCCGAAACCGGAGGACACTTCCTGCATCATGTACACCAGTGGTTCGACCGGCCCGCCCAAGGGCGTCGTTCTCTCTCACTCCAACCTTGTCGCCTCCGTTGGCGCTGTCTTCACTCTTCTTGGCCATCTCATGAGGTCGGACGACGCGGTGCTGGCTTATCTCCCTTTGGCACACATCCTTGAGGTAATTCGTCATTGCGTCCGAGACCCTGACTCCCGTGACTAACAAAGTAATCTACCCCGTTACAGTACATCGTCGAGATGACCTTCTTCTTCGCTGGTATCCCCCTTGGTTTTGGCAAGGTCAAGACTCTCACCGATGCCTCCGTCCGCAACTGCGTTGGCGATATCCGTGCATTCCGTCCCACCATCATGGTCGGTGTCCCCGCAGTTTGGGAGACCATCCGGAAGGGCATTCTCGGAAAGGTTGCCCAGATGCCGTCGTACAAGCAAACCATCTTCAACGGCGCGTTGGCTTTGAAGAAGAATGTCCCATTGACGAAGGGAGTGATCGACAGTGTCTTACTGAGCGCGATCAAAGCTGGTACAGGTGGACGCCTGCGGTACGCGCTGAGCGGTGGTGCTGCCCTTTCCAAGGAGACGCAGGAATTCCTCAACCTCGCCCTGGTCACTCTACTTCAGGGTTATGGCATGACCGAGTCTTGCGGGTGGGTGCTCTCGTTTCATTCATACCGAACATTTACTCATTTCTTAATCTAGCATGTGCGCAATTCTTCCGCCTGAGTGGATGCAATATGGCTGCGTCGGTGTTCCCGTTCCGTCCATCGAAATCAAACTGATCGACGCTCCGGAGGCCGGCTACATCACATCCGAGACTCCACAACGAGGCGAGGTACTCATCCGCGGACCTTCCGTCACCAAGGGTTATTACAAACGCCCTGATCTAAACAACGATGAGAACGTTTTCACCAAGGATGGATGGCTCAGAACTGGGGACATCGGTGTTTGGAACAAGGATGGTACCTTGAGCATTATTGACCGGATCAAGAACTTGGTTAAGCTTAGCGGGGGCGAGGTCAGTGTGCACAACGGCCTTCTGATGGAATGTTGACGCTGATGACCGTCCCACAGTATATCGCACTCGAGCGTCTCGAGTCCACGTACAAGTCTTGCAACGTCGTGGCAAACATCTGCGTGCACGCACACTCGGATGCCAAGCAACCAATGGCACTCATCTTCCCTCACGAAGTGAACTTGCGCCAAGCACTTTCCGACGACCCTGCTCTTTCAAAACTCGCCAAAGAAGATATCCATGATATTTGCAACAGTAAAGAGGCAGCAGAGCTCGTCCTCAAGGCTTGCAATGCCGTAGGGAAGAAGAACGGCTTCAAGGGCATGGAGCTGCTAGAAGCGGTCGTGTTGACGCCTGAGGAGTGGAATCCGGAGAACGGCCTTACCACAGCGGCGATGAAGATTAATAGGAAGAAGCTTGCCGAGGTGTTTAGCGACAAGATCAAGGTGAGATCGTCCCTCTCTGGATGATTTCGTGACACTCACGCACGTTTATAGGCCGTCTACCCCTACTAATGAGGCGCCGAATGCTTGTTTGTACCTAATGTCGCATCCACACTTGTATAATTACGATAATTGTTTCGTGATCTTGGCTCTACATTTTCTGCTCACGCTTGACGAATGTGACGATTTGTTGCCTTCTATGGGAATGCTACAATACGACATAATCGAATTACGTGGTTTCTCAAGGGCAAGGTCGCGAGCTGAAGAAGCGGAGAATCGCGTCGTCTTCTCCGCGTCATCCTCCCTCCTTTACTTATTATTAATTTCACTTATTATTATGATTGATTGATTGATTTTCCGCCTTTTTATCTCCTCAAAGACACCAAGACTCTCGGTTTTAGTCCCAATGCGAGGCCCGCGCGGTCTCATCCTCCTCTCTCCAGGCTAGTACTATAAACCAGCCTACCGGTCAATACTTTTAGCTTACTATTGGAGAATGAGGCGAGACAAGAGAGGAAGAGTCAATCTCTATCCTACGCGCGTACAGTCTGTATATAAACAATATCCGTGTACGTAGTAGGACGTAATACGTGTAGTAAGGAAATCGTTCGTGTGCGGTGCTATTCTAACATCGCGTCGCTATAGGGTCGACGCGCCAGACTACTCACTTTCCAACACTTACTTAATCAGAGGGATTCCCCCTCTTGCAGTGAGAGTTCGAGCTCACGGCATAATGGAGCGCTTCACCTGCCCTGCGTTCCCTTTCTCTACCTTTTTGCCCGCACCCGCTGCATTGGGGTCAACAACCTTATCGCTATTGTTCTTATTGTTTTCTGTTCGCCTTTTGTGCCATGTCCTTTCGCCCGAATCCTGTTGCTCCACGAATCGAGGCTACCATCAGCACTCGTGCTACAAGCCCTTCAATTCGGATCTCTCTCGGGGACTGATTACACTGGTTCAGCGCTTTCATGACAGAGTCGAACAAACGTTATACAAAACATCTATGAAAGTGCTACGGTGTCCGGTCTACGCCGGACGGCGTGCATGAACCATGCGATACGGCATACTCCAGCCGTGAGATGCCTGAATCTCCGCCGTCGCAGCTCCTAGTAGTGTGTCCACATCTGCAGGAGTGGTGTTAGGCAGATCCAACAACGCCGGTCGTAAGGCAGTGGCGAACTCGATCGTCACGTCTCTCGCCAGGTCTCCGGCTTGTTGTAGTATCTGATCTTCGTGCCAATCCCCAATTGGCAGGAGGCGGGTGTCTGGTGTGATCTCGTCGAAGCCGGCGTCCTGAAGGTGATGCTGGATCTGATCTGGATCGTACGCCGTTCCTCCTCGCTCTGCACATTGAACCGCCCTTCGGAGTAACTCCCGGGTGTTTGCCATTGTGTCGGGAAGGCCGACTTGGCGTTGAGGTCTGAAATCCAACTCTGCCGAAAGGAAGAGTCCGAGGGGGCGAAGGACTCGAAATGATTCGTGAGCAAGGCGACCGAAGCCATCCAACCTGCCATGTTCGAGACGGAAGCCAGTAAGAGGTGGGATACCTGGTGTCGAATGGAGATATATTTCTTACCCGAAGAGTATTGACCGCGCGTGAACGACGTCAACAGCTTGGTCATGCAATATTATTCCACGCGTGCCAAGAAAGTCGTAGCATTCGAATTGCGCTGATGGGAAAGTCCCATTCGGTACGGTCAACGATAACATCTAGAGACGATGGTCCTCACCGTTTTCTGGGCTCTGCCGAGTAGCTGGAACGAGGTCGATTCCTATAAATCTTCAACATCAAGATCAGGGAATTGAGGGATACGATCGTTGTTGACAGTACACTCACCGCACGTGCTCGAAGTCATCCGCCATGCTTTCGATCCTACGAAGATCAATAAACTATTAAGCCCATCTTGTTATGAACGCCGTATCGACGAACCAGATTCCAGATCCTAATAGGAGCGATTAGAGAAAGCCGATGTGATGGATAATATTCCGCCCTTACCACTTCCAAGATCCACGACGCGCTTTCTAGGTCCAGGTTGGAGACGGTCAACAATGGGACCGAAGTGGTTACTTCCGTTGAGCAACAGCCGAAGGCATTCGTGCTGTCGTCTGAGCCGCTGGAATGACAGATGGTGTCAGATTATTGGGACAGGGTTAGGGAATAGGCTCGCGGTTCGCGACAACGTGGTATATGCTTCACACGTACCTGCATTTCTACCATATCAGCGGGCAGGAAGTATTGTGCCGTGCCACTATGAAACTGGCGTCCATGGCGTTCGGTGAAATAACTGTTCCAGTCGTCGCCACTCGCGATCGAGATATTGTCCGCCATCAGGGAATCAGGACTTTCGGGAAGGGGTTCTTCGAGAGGCGTTCCGTTCAGAGGTGGTCCGTTCATGTGTAGTAGCGATGGATTGTGAATGAAGGAGACCAACACCAGGAGGGGAGGTCGTCCAAGGGTTTATAACGGGTCGTCCATTTCCTTATCAACTTGGGCGGAGCTCGTGCGTTGTTTCTCGCATCGGTTGCGATCGAGAGTGGGATTCGCCGAACGGCTGGGTCATAAGTTGTAGTGCAAGATTTGAGGTTGAGGTTTCGTCTGATCTGTCGAGGGATCGTGCTTGTGCCAGTACGCGTCTGGAAAGGGGAGCGAGACGACAGACTCTCGTCAAGGTGCAGACCGGTCAAGACCAAATAGGCAGTAACCCACCTCGAGCGTGAAACGATGATCTCTAAGAGGAAGGAAGAGGGAGGCGTGGCATGGACTGGGCCATAGGCAAAAAGGTATCAACTACCCAAGGACCGAAGGGGCGACATTTTAGCATGGCCTGACGGTTCACCTTTCCGGAAGACTGAGGAGTTTGGGCCTGGGGCGCATTGTCCCGAGAGCCGGAGTGCCTTTATCAAGGTTTCCATAAGGCTGGACCAGTCGACGTTGGGGGGAGAAGCAGGGATGGCAATGATGTGCCGAGTGACGGTCCGCTGGTGATGTTGATGCATCGAGCACCCCCAGATTTCAATCGATAGGTGCAGACAGCTTCGAATCTGCACGTCCACGCAACATCACCGATGGGAAGGGTTTCTTGTCGGGATTAGGACGCTCGCAAGACGCCCAGCCGGTACGTGAGACATTGAGGCTTTGTCCATGCTTGAAATTGGACCTTAACAAACGGAGGTGGGCGAATGATGTAAGAGAGAGGTAGTCACGCTGCAAAATGAAGGGAAATCCCAGCGAAAAAGAGTTTATACGGCATCAGAGCACTCCCAAGGCTGGCATAAGGTAGCAGAAGACGGCTCACACAAGAAAGTTGCTTCACAGGCGCGTCGTCCGGTGTTCTAGTCTCTGGAGGCCCATGCATGCATGAGGCAAATGCAGAGGTAATATCCGGTCGCACCTCAAGGGAGCCACGCCTCGAATTAGCCGCTAGACAGTGTAAATCAGCAACCTGAGGAATCAGAGTCGAAAGACCCATCAAGCGACCAAAGGGAAGGTAGCCAAAGCGCTTGAAGATGGCCTAAAGCGGGACCCAAAATCCAGTCTCCGTCTCAATTCTAACTGATCCACGTGACCCAGTGTGTCGCGGTCCCGCCCAAACCGTCGGGTACTCGCAACTCAAACCAAGCACGCGTCCCACAGAAAATGATTCCTCGAGAATTTTTCACCACCGAGGCCGCCTTATTCAAGGACATGTCTTCCGATGCGGACGAGGAAGACTGGACAACCATCCAAGCTTC
The DNA here is from genome assembly GCA_019632305.1 of Tulasnella sp. 403. NCBI lineage: Eukaryota > Fungi > Basidiomycota > Agaricomycetes > Cantharellales > Tulasnellaceae > Tulasnella > Tulasnella sp. 403. The sequence continues at coordinate 29,546 of WSTW01000002.1, read as the reverse complement.
CAACCGGTCCAGGAAAAGGGCCAAGACAGAGGACAAAAGGCATGTGGCTCCCCTCGTTGGCCTCGTCTGTAACCAGTAAATCGAGGTCCGATTACCTTCCAGACCGCTCGAGGCAGACACAAGCGAGAATAGGATGCGGATGGGCCCGCAGGAAGACGTGGGAAGCCGCAAGGACCCAACGAGGAAGAAACCTAGATTGACACACCAGAACACCCGACGCTCCTCTCAAGATTCTGATCGACTCGTACAACCTGCATCACAAAGCCTTCCAACCCCATCGCCTGGCCTTTCAGTCGCCGACCTTTGTCCAGAGGCTCCCATCATTTCTGATGCCGTCGCAACAGCACCCAAGAAAGCGGCCCATGCGTTGGAACGAACCACTTCGTCTGGCGTCAGTTTACATGGGGATACCAATGCTACCGATCCCTCTCCTTCATTATCTCCTCGATTGACCCCTGGTGAGATACCTTCTCTGGACACTGAAGGGGTTCGTCCCATCGCCCGCTCTGCCACAACAAGTTCGACTCGTGTGATTAGCAAGGAGGCTCTTCTGCGTCGATCATGCACAAGCTCATCAACTAAGCAGCCTGCGGGTAGAAGACGTAAGAGTCACCATGCCGACAACGACGGTACCAAAAAGAAGGGGTATTCTGAGCTCGTCATTGAGCTCATGGCACGACTGTCGCAGTCTACGAAGCGTAGCCGACTCTTCAGCGACTGTAGGCTATTCTTGGTGACACTCGATCCGCCTGGTGCTCCCGCAAGTGAGCAAACAAGGCGGCGGCTTGACTTTGTGCGTTCTTTTCGCTAGGTCCACCAATTGAGACCTTATTATTTGAATTGCACAGTTGCTCAAGCATGGGGTTGTGGTCGAGCCCGCTTTCGACTCAACGACTACCACGCACATCATCATCTGTAAGCTCTGATCCACGATCACCGACTGGATGTTAACCATTGAGATCGGACATTACAGGCGACCTCGCGAAGGCACAAGTTGGAACCAAGGCAACGATCAAACGCCACCTTGGCGGCATGGCGGTGGAGGAGGTTCCTAGTGGGATCCGGATAGTGCCCTGGAAGTGGGTGACTGACTCTGTCAACAAAGGACACCTTGTCGATCAGATGAAGGCTGAGCTGTGAGTTTCGTGTGGCCGAACCCTTCTGTGACTCTAATGCCATGCTTGCAGGTACGTGAGTCGTGTCCATGCTGCTTTGAAGGCCTCGGTCAAGCTTCAAAGCACGCGACGCGTGTCACGTGGGGTATCACCGATCGAGTGAGCCTATTCATTCTACCACACAATTGGCCCCCCTGACACAACCCAAAGGGACTTGACTGAATCCCAGGAAACCCAAGAAAGGCTCCGCCGGGTGACCCCAGATCCCCCTTCACCAGAAGTATTACCAACACCTGAATGTAGCCCCCGACGCACCTCGGCAGGGGCTGTTGATCCCTTGGCACCATACTATGATGATGCCGTCTATGGTCACGGAGATGAGGACGAGCTTGACGACGCTGTAGCCGACACTTCTGAGAAGCACGAGCCATCATCCGACCTCAAGGTCAGGGATCAACCAGGAAATAAATATAAAGGATATGTTTGCAATGAGGTTGGTAGATGGAAAGGGCCTGGGCTCAACGATGACATCATCGAAAAGGTGATAACTCATGCCCTCTACAAGGCATGCTAGTCCGATTGACGGACCTCAACATTCAGCTTCAGGAGCTCATGCATATCCACGAGACCAGCCGCAATCCGGATGACAAATGGAAAGTCCAGGCGTATCGCAAAGGTTTCTGAAAGTTCATGTGTTCCATGTCTACCCCTGACATGCTATGAACGCTACCTTCTTTAGCCATCCGGAGTCTGCGTCGTAGCTTCAAAAGAATAACCAAGGTCGAGGAAGCACGGAAACTGCCAGGAATAGGGGAGAAGACAGCAAACAAAGCAAGTCTGGATATCCGAAGATTATCCGTCACACGCTGACTTGAAAGCGAATAGATCGCCGAAATAGTTCGCACTGGAGAGCTCAGGCGACTAGGGTACGAACGCACCGAAGAGCGTGCAGTCTGTCTATTGCTGTGCGGGATATACGGGGTAGGCCCAAAGATCGCGTACAATTGGTATCAGCGAGGAATTCGAACGCTGGACGACGTCCGAGAGCGAAAGAATGGTCTTGAGCTGACTGACGCACAGAAGGTCTGGTCGAAACTTCTTATCGCCCATAGCGCCTGCCCTCACCAACCCTTTTCCCCAGATTGGACTCGAACATTACGACGATCTGCAACACAGGATGCCCCGTGCCGAGGCTGCTGCGATTTTCGATAAAATCAAGAGCGAAGGTGGGTTGATCGACTTGACTTGTCCTCGCCCGGGGTATTTACATGAATTGCAGCGTTCAATATTGATCCCCGGTTACGATTGGAAATCATGGGTAGTTACCGACGGTAAACATCCGTCCATTTATCTTCTCACTGGCTCTCACGAACGTCTTTCCCCACCAGTGGAAGTCCTGATTGTGGAGACATTGATATTCTCTTGACGAGACCCGCTGATGATGGCCGGTCTCACAAAGGTACCATTCATTGGTAACGTCCCTGTGTCATAATCGGTATAATCCGCTTTCTTTTCAGGGGTTTTACCTCGTTTATTGCACGCGCTTTTTCAACGTGGTATCATCACGCACACGCTCGGCGAACCCGACTACTCTGGAGACGGACTGGAAGCCAAGTTCATGGGACTTTGTCGGGTAGACGCCAGCGGTCGATATCGCCGCATCGGTGAGTCCCTCGCTTATCAGGCCTGAGGCGTGAACGTGTCTGAGGTCAACGGGGCAATTTCACAGATATCCTCACCGTTCCATCGGATCAGTGGGGGGCTAGCCTAATCTACTTCACTGGTATGGTTCTTTCCATTCAGTAATACACCTCGGTGACAACAGGTTCCATTCTAGGAGACGACATCTTTAATAGGAGCATGAGGCTGTTGGCAAGGCACAAAGGGTATTCGCTAAACCAGCGTGGACTCTTTCAAGGGGTTATTCGTGACCCCAAGACGGGTGTGAAAACGTCCGATGGGATTCTTGTGGCCTCGAAGACTGAAGAAGACATCTTTCGAATACTAGGCGTCCCGTGGCAACTACCTCATGAACGTGTGCGTTCGAGATGACGTGTGGGATACCGAAATCAGTTTCTAGGTACAGTCACAGCACATCATAGACCTTGGCTTGGGACCTATCTTCCTAACGCAAAGGGCATGGTTATGCCGTGTCAGTTCAAGACTCATAATCATAAGTTTATTTTGTAGTCGTTAACAAGCATGTTCGTGAAGTTGTTACAGTTCGTTCACTCTAGGAAGTCGTGAGACAGACATCCTCGGTTTCGCGCTTACCCCAGTCGCTGAAGAAGCCGTTGTGGGTGGCAGGGAGACACTCCGCGTGTACCCCGTCGCCGAGTTGTGCATGTGACCCGTATGAGCGCTTTCGCCCGGGCTGACCGAGAAGTGGAAGCTATTCGACATTGTCTTCGGAGTCGCAATATCCCTGAAAGAGGCGACCCGCGTGTGTCAATCGTTGATCGCGCAGATGGACTGGTGTTCGCCAACACCAAATACGTCGCAACAAAAAGTACGGGACCCCACTCACGACCGACATGAGGACTGCGGTCGAGTAGAGAAGATGGTCTTGGTTGATTTCATAGCGGGGGCTCTCCATAAAATCCGGTGGGACCTCCGGAAGACGACAACAACGCAAGATACCATCGCTGAGGAGAAGAGCTGTGAATGACGTGAGGTTATGGCATTGGTGCAAGATAGTGTCAGTCGAAGGGGACCCCCGAAGCATACTACTCGCCTGTACACGGTAAGAAGCAGATCGGATCAACCGAATCGCGAACCAGACTGTTTGTAGAAGATACCACACGACGGGGATTGCGTAGTACAGATGGTTGAAGCACTTCTGAACGATCATGATGTCAACTGACACGAACTTGTTAGTCCCTCGTCGGCCCGAGTTGGCGATCCCAAGGAGGCTCACGGTCCAGGAGCTGGAATACCACTTTGGTCCACGACAGAATCGTAAGGTTGTTAAAGGGGTACCCCTTAGGGTGGTTCCAGGAATTTTGTATATCCCATATGGTCTCGTTTAGCGATACCAATCTTTTCTCGATCGACGACGCGTACGACTCGAAGGACGCAGTCAGGGTCATGAGAGCTTGGACGGTTTCATCCGTTGCGTGCTATGTGGGGGCAGAAGGGCTGTTAGAGTCCATCAGACAATGCGGCTTCACGCTACAACAGGCGTACACGATGGCGGAGTATCTGAGCGTCGAGCTCCGACGACGCACGAAAACTTGCATCCATCATCGCCTGGAACGCAAGTCGGGCTCCTACCATACCCTCTCCCAAGCTTCTCCAGTTAGCGTCTATTGTGTTCTAGAACGTGTCATAGAGCGATCAAGAGCTTGTCCTCGGCCAATGGCAGCCGAACTCACAAAAACACGGACCGCGTTGTCTTCTTCCGCCAATAAAAGCTCCCGAGAATGCTCGAGAGTTTGCCTTACGTCATCTACGACGCCTTTTAGGGTATCTGCATGCTGTTCCATGGTTGATATGTCAGTAGGCGGAAGCTGATGAGGTGAGCTTAAGCGACTGACTGCTTTTGTAGCGAATTTCAAATTGTTTTGGACCTGACACCAAAGCTTAAAGGACAAACGAATGGCCTTCAGTCGAGAAAGCCACCAACCTCGTTTATCAGATCGCCGTGAGCCTCGGTGGCAGAGTAAAGCATTCGACTTTGAAAGGATTCGAGGCTATTCACGTGTTTCTCCGACAACTGACATGCAGTCGATCAGCGGAGGTCACGTCCCATAGGTTAGAGGCCTCACTTGGTTGAAGACTTTGGTGGCCTCATCTGCCACACTCCGAGACATGTAGTCCAATTGAGTCGTGACATCCTGCAAGTCGGCTGTGGCTTCCCTCATGTTTGCAAGGACGCCGTCAAAGTGATGCGCTCGTTCGCGCGCGAGGTCTTCACGATGCCGCAACGCACGGAGCAAGGCGACTTTCTCCAGGGTCGCATTGCGGTATATGAGTTTGGCTGTGTCTGGGATATCAACGATTGAGTACAGTAGGACCATCAAGTATTGATCTAAGCAGAAAGGACGTACCTATGTCGTTCCACCGTCGAAGCACGAAGCACAGCTGCGATGCCTCTCGGAGGTAGCCAGAATAGGAGGCCCAAAACTGGGCACTTCGCGACAAAGCTCTGTCAGGCACACGTCGTAGGAGTGCACCCATATCAGCTGCAGCTCTTTTCTAGATAATTTGGAGTACGGACGTAACGCATGCGCTTTGGGACTCGATTTGAAGGTCGACCGAATTGTACGTCGATGAAGAGAATGCGAGACATTCTAGAGGGGGTTCGTTGTATCTCGCCGTCTTGAGTTCACAAAGGGTCATTGAAATGGCGACTAGACCAGACCGTATCTATCAGGGGGGCTTCAACTATATATATAGGATACAGGCACTCACGCCGGACACGTTCGTCCTCGTCCATTTCAAACTCGCCTCCACATCGCCGTTTGATATTTTGGGACACATTCTTAAAGCAATCCGAGCGAGGTATTTTCTCCCCCAACGCGCGGAGGTTGAGGATAGTGCGCAGTTCGGGTGGCGTGATGCCTGACGGAACGAAGGGGCATCAGTCGTGATTGGCACTCCCTCGTTACACATCAAAACTAATGACGTCGAGGCCTTACCTATGGCCTGTATTTCATTAGCAATGTTCTCCAAGTCGAGATTGTCAACTGTGTCATCCTCGGGCGTTTTGTTGGTTGTCCTTTGCGAAGGGCGAAAATCCAGCAGAGAGAAGGCGGCGAAAACGGGTGCGATGAGGAGGATGTGAACAAAAGCGGACAATGGAAGCATGGAAGCAGCTAGCTGGATGATTTGAAGATGCAGGGATGCTACAAAGGTTGAAAATCAGGAAGCCAGGATCTCGTGGTGGAAAGAAGCCTCACGTGATTCAAAACAAACACGATGGATTTCAAATTCATAGGCGCGCAAGAATATATATGAACGAATATAAGAACAGGCCTTCCAAGACAAGGGGAGGCAAGAACGTGGGGAGAGGGTTTTCTACAGGCCACTTCGAGATTCTTTCACCCATAGCAGATCCTCCGCCACCAGCTCCTGTTCAAACGGCTCGAACGATGGTGTGGCTTCCAGATACTCTTTCTGGATGGTTTCGGCGGCCATCTTGGAGCGAGCTTGAATCTTGCAATCAAAGGGCCGCGGAATGGAGACAACACCCTATGGCGATGGAACGATGATAAGCAATTCGCAAGGTTTTGATGCACTTCAGGTCCTTACAGGGGAGTAATCCCAGAGTTTTACATCGACTACCTTTCCATCCGGTCCTTGAGCTCTGAGGAAATCAAAGGCCCACAATAGTTTGGCGGTGGTGAGGGATATGGAAGTCTGAGCGAGGTGCATCCCCACACAGATACGCTTTGCACAACAAGGCATTAGTTCGTAACTCCAGGGGTATGGTAGACTCTGGCTCTCATCGGCGCGATGGAGCGCACTCACCCTGCCATTGCCCCACTGCAAAGTGGACAAAAGCTTCAACGGACTATCGGCTTTAGAGTCCGCAGGCATGTCCTCAAGCTCCTTCCGCATTTTCGCACCTACACCGAGCGGATGAACAAGATAACGCTCCGGACTAAACTTTTCCGGATCGTCAAACAGTGCCTCATCGTGCGCAATCGCCCAGAAGTTGGTGAAAATCAAACTGCCACTCGGGATCCTGTAATCCTTGTACTGTGAAGGCAGGTGTATGGGTAAGAGTCCCCCCCATTTTGGTCGCGAAAGAATCATTAACTTACAAAGACATCGTTGCGAGCAGCGTGCGGAAAACTCAGGGGAGCAACCGGTCGCATTCGGTAAACCTTTGACCGAAAGGCCGTCAGACCCTGGCATCTGGCTTATCTGTCGGATTATACGGACCTCTTTGACAAACGCTTGAACGTACGGGAGATTGGGCAAGTCCTCAGCTGTAGGCAACCGATCAGGCCCGACTACGCTGTCAAGTTCCTGTTGTGCTTGCTTCTGAGCGTCAGGGTGTGCAACAGAAAGCAAAATGACATTCTGGATGAAAGCCGCAGTGGAATCTACAACGGAACAGATGTTATTGCCATTGTTTGAGTAAGCAAACGCAGATCCTTTCGTACCAGACCCTGCCTCGGCGAGCGTTCCACCAAGGAAACTGGAGCGTAGACCAATCAATAACAGCAGGAGAATCCAAGTAGAGGGTGCATTACCCGATCATCTCCCTCGTCAGACCCCATTCACGGGCTCTTGCTCGGATTGTTTCGAGGTAGCACCCATTCGCTTGGCCCCTGGCTTCGCGATCTTCACATTCTTTCAACATCCCAAAGAATATGTTCCGTTGCCACGCCCTTAGCTAAATTATCACACGCTGTTGGCAGATTTTGGGGACTGTGGTGTATGGTGTTCTCACCTTTTTCACCGTCGTTTTCCAAGGAGCGAACCGTTCGGGAACATATTTCAAAGCAGGGATTAGATCGATAGGTGGAGCGGCACCTTTGTGGTACATACGTCAGTCTTCGACTCTCAAACACTACCGATGTTACTTGCGTACCTAACTCAAGTATTTTGACCCATTCCGTGGTCATCGAGTGGATCTCTTCAACGAAGGGTGTAGAGATCCGTGGAGCACGCTTGCCAAATACCATAGACAGGATGACGGATGATGCATACCGCTGGGCGTGGGTATAGAACGCCTACAGATCCAGATGTTGAGCGGGTTCGGAAGTCCAGATGGGAGTAGACAGAACCTACTTTGGGGTTGACCAGGGTGTCATGAAGCATCTGGGTCGACTCTGCTGCTAAGATGTATTGATGTTTTGCGCAGGAATGAGGGGAGAGTATCTGGGCCGAAGCGAGAGATGAGCAGACAGCAGGCTCAGGGTGGCCCTAATGTCCATACCTCGTGAGCAGCCTTTCTGAACGCTCTCCATTTCTCCCCTGCAACGAGAAACACTTTTAGTAGGGTATATGGCAGCGCTACTGAACTCACGTACCGTAAGGGAGCATGGCCATATGCAATCCGTCCGTAATCATGTTTCCGATTGCGCTGGGCGGTCTATCGGCGGTCGCGAGGCTATTTTTCTCCATGATCTCCTTAACAGCCTCGGGCGAGTTCAGTACCACGACGGTTCCTCCACCCAACTTGAGCGAAAATACTTCTCCATACTCCCGTGCCCATTCGGTAAAGCGGAAGTGCATATACTTGGTGGGAAAGACTGGGATATTTCCAAGGAGAGGCACAGTAGGAGGGCCCGGAGGGAGATCAGGCTCTCGATGGCCTACCAACAAGAGCCAGCGAACAAGCCACACGAGTAGACCGATAGCAAGAACGAGAGGTATCCCATAACTTTGAAGGAGAGACATCGGGGTGGAAATGGGGGAGCGCGTTAAAACTGTTAACGAAAGGACGCATCGTAGTCTTATATGCTTGGAACGGGGTGCATAGACCTTAGTCTAGAAGCAAACCTACGAGGCGATTATCCGCGGGAACTTCGCCACGCACGACAACTGGGGTAAGGCCTGATAACCGCAAAAATTGTTTTGGCGATTAGACTTCCCTATTTGCACGCCCCTAGGCCGGTTCTGAACCGCCCGAGTTGCCCCAAATTATTTGAAGAGCTTCCAGACGACATTGTCAGAAAAGCGATCGGTTTTAGGTGGGAGATGCTGTGGTAATGCGGCGTGTGTTGTTACCGCTTGTGGCCCTAAGCTGCAATTTCAGGCCCAATGCGGAGGAGATAAGTCGCCACTGAGTAAGTTGCTTTGCCACCAGGGAAGGTCCGTCCGATCAGCCCTAAAAGAAGAGTCACCGGATAACTTCCAAAGAAAAGGAGTGTCCTACAAAGACATCAAAGTCTCCACGATGGGTGTTGAGAGAGACCAGGACAAGGAAGAAGAAAAGTAAATCTTTTGTGACAATATGGAAGACGCCGCATGGACCCTGATCACCGTCGTTCCTTTGCCCTCGCCGCCGGCCCAGTTCACAAGGTACCACGCCCGAAGGTCTGTACTAGATGGCTGGCAACGACTTACCATCACCCTACGATCCTCAAGACAAGCAATCGTGAGCATTTCCTCCGTGTTACCGTACGATTTTTTGGTCTCATCTATCAAATCCCCAGTTTCTCGTGCGTGCTCCCATGACGTTGCAGAACCAAACTGATGGTGAACTAGCTACGTGACAGTGACTAAACGGTGGCCGGTAGGTAGTAGCTTCCTTGTGTTCGTGAACAGTCTGACCTCGCTTGGATTAGGTGATCATCACGAACGTTATTGATTGTGTCCACAGAACCAACCATGACTTGACTATGAGTTCCCGAGACTCGGTAAATGGAGACATTATAAACAGGAGAATAGCAGAGGGCAAAGTCATTATTGAAAAGGCGAGCGGCCTAAAGTACGAGATGGCTCGAGATAAGCCTCTTTTGTAAGTTTCCAACCCTGCACAATAAGCCATTCCCTTGACATGTGCCTATCTAGGCCTGTTCCTGATGACGGAGGCTCCCATGTAGATCTCTACAACGATGAGCTCCAGAAGCTAGCTTCGTCCGGAAAAGGCACCTGGTTCACTTGCCCATGGTTATATGCCGAGTGCGTTCAGTTTCACCGACTCGACATAACGTTCCTGTTCTGAATTAATTTTTTCCACTCAGGTGCTATCTGTAATGGGTTGTGCCGGCCCCCAGTAGAGCCCTACTGACCACAAACATAGGTATCGCCTTATCCGATCGTGGTTCGCCCTTACAGAACATTGGACACAATTCGACCCCTTCTTTCTCTTGAAGGAGGAGACTTTCAAAGGAAGTGGCGCCGCTGTTTATCGTAAATGATCCCCCATCTGTCGTCACCTTGTTACGCTAACCGTATGATCCAGAACTTGCCATGACTATGGCCGAAATCGACTCTGAGGCAGAGAGGTCCTCACTGGACAATGACCTCACTCGCTTGGAGATACTTTTCGACGAAATGATTCAGATGTGTTTCTGGTAAGTAAGCAGTGTTACACGCAACCTATCGTCAGGGAGAGAAATAACCAACCTTGTTCAGGGGTAATGCCACAGATTTATCACTGCTGACCACACTCTCCTCGGGTGATATTGGTATGCGGGACTTTCACCTGTGTTTATTATAACGGAATGACCCTGGGTACTGCAGAAAAACTACAGTCAGTAGGAAAGGACGCCCAAGCTGCCTCTAGAAAATATATCCTTCGAAATGACATCGATACCGCCTGGAGTTACCTCAAGTCTCTTAGAGGCGGCAGATTAGACATCGTCTTAGATAATGGTACGGGTCTCGTGCTGGCTAGCTCGCTCTTCTGCTAATCTTTCCCATGGTTTTATAAGCTGGATTCGAGGTGCGTGTCCTTGCTTAACACATTCGACCGCAATGATTTATATGCCTTCAGTACGTCACCGACCTCATCCTGGCCGATTTTCTTATCAGCCATACCCCTTTTATCGACTCGGCCGTTTTCCAGTTGAGTCGCCACTTGGTCATGCTCATCGCATCGATACTTATCGCGTTGTCTAGCCCGAAACAGATCCCGTGGTTCGTGTCAGACGTCACCCCGCCTGACGCACGAGCCTTGCTTGCGGCAATATCGTCTATCCCTGCCACTATCCCGGAACAAGATGACTCGAATGCGACATTCTACTTCACTGCGCGGCCTCCTTCAGATTCTCACCTATCAGCCCTTCATAAGCTACATCATCGTTGGCTCAAATACTTTGAGGACGGAAAGTTCAGGTTGAACGGCTGCCCCGGTCTGGCCGGTGGGCTTTCTGGTGGTCCGGGGGCAAACTCCGACCCACAAGAACTTGCTCAACGTCAGAGTGGGGTGGAATTCTGGACACGGCCATATAGCTACCGCGAGCTCGCGGATTATCCTAGGATGGCAGGACTGGAAGGCAGTAGTTTGGTAATCTTCAAGGTTTGTAATCCATCTTAGGATGCAAATCCGTGCTGAGATACCCCATTCTACGAAGGGGGATCTCAAGTACGCTAACCTAGCAAGATAAGGTCACGATACTGATATCATTCCCTAATTATCGCCCCATAGCTATCGCAAGTAGGTGATAGGCTTCTCCACTTGTACTTACCTTGACTTGCTTATTCTTTAGGTTAACTGGCGATCTTAGATGGGCTCCGTCCACGCCTTTTGATGTAGTTATCGGTGAGTATGACAAACCGGACGATGAGGATTTCCCTGACACAGACTGCATTTCTAGGACCCCTTTCTGGCAAAGTGCCGATCTTATCACTCCGCACGAACAAAGCCGATGTCATCGTGGGTCTTCCAGAAGGCCTTGGGGAACAAATGGATTCGGACCCTGCCACGGAAGGGTGGAGGACAAGTGGCCGGTATGTCAACCATATTCCCATCGCGCTGCAGACGTGACCGAGGGTGGCTTCAGATATGGTTTGATCACGTACCAACCTGCCTCGGATTAGAAGCCATAACGACAGTATACACAAGTGTTCAATAGAGGTTAGAGCGTTGAATCCGAAGTCAATAATGCGATATTTTCGAATGTAAACGACATCACGATTGTGCAATGTCGGCAACATTGAAACAAGTTACGTTGTGGCTGGAATCGAGTGTTTCTACAAGTCCAGATCCTCGTCCGGATCCTCGTCGTCCAAGTCGTCGGCAGAATCAGGGTCATATTGTATCGTAGAACCGGTTCCGGTGTAAGACCTATTCTCAGTGGATTGGCCTGGAGATGGTGAGATCAGCTATTATGTAGAAGCATCGCGAGATATCCTACCCTGATGAGCGTACGGCAATGGCACCTTTGCTCGCGCTTCTTGCTGGGACTCGGTCAATGACAAATTGAAAGATAATTCATGAGCAACGTTGGCCTAAAATAGCGAAATGAAGAAGAAAAAAACCAACAGGAAGGAGTGAAGCAAGCATACCGCACTAGGGCCCACGGCTTCCGTTTGAGTCTTCGCGACCATTGGCTTCAGGAGCGTCAGCTCATCACACCTACAAGCTTCTATGGCAGTCACGGGCCCCATTCCGCGTGGTTTCCAGGCTTCCACCGTTCTTTCGACCCTGCGCCGTCCACTCCGGATGAGAACCACAGCCACCCCCTCAGTAGACCCTCTTTTAGCGTCGATAGTTCCACCGAGTATAAGATTCTCCCCTTCTCCCCTCTGAGAGCTAGGCATGAATATGTTCCAGAACCGATCGGAGGGATGGATATCACCGAAATCAGGTGAGATGAGCATAGTGTCATAGATATGTTTGATGAATGCCACATGATGCAGCGTGAGGTGTGTCAGAGTTTGGGAGAAAGAGGTATTGATAAGGGGAGGCAGTAGAGCTGAATGTGCCGGAATCGGAAGCACGAGCCTGGAGGATATTTTAGAGTCTGATTGGCGGGGGTGCAGCGAAGAAAGAACCGCAGAGAGCATTCTAATTGTCGCAGATATTGAGCCGAGGTCCATACATAACGTATCGACTGAATCTATGATGACCTGCAGAGGGCCATCCGGCGCTAATCGGGGCGATTAATCGAGTGACTCATCCTGATGATGCGGATAGTTAGACACATACCGTGTTTAATCGCCTCCAATATGGCCATACAGGGATCTGTGACACCATCAGGAGATAGATATTCAGGGACTAATTGCGACCAGTCCAGAAAGGTGACGCCAGAGTGATCCTCGGAGGTGCGTCCGAGCAGATCTGTTGGTGGATGAAGAAGGGAGAGAACGATAGATGCCTGTCGTTCTGGCCTATTCTACCTAGCATTAACCATGTAAACATTGGCTGTGGTAATGTAGCTGATTTATGGGTTGCTCACCATCAGAAGTTGCCTCACCAACGGCCAGGGACTTGTTGAGAGGTCGTATTGAAGAATCAAGAGGGGGTGTAACCCTTTCTGGTTGTTGGACAGAATATTTGGGAGCTGTGGAGAGATTTTCAGTGTCGCCATTACTTCTGTATTTCTCGCTTTTCAGGAGGCGGTAGCGAGATGTCGTTGCGTGAAAAACCGTGCTCGGGTTTCGCATCACGTGACGAGTACACGCACTCGGCCCGACCGTAAGCCCGACTCATAATGTATGTAAAGCAAACCAGATAGATCGACCTGACGAATGACTCCGAGGATTATGAAACCAATGTGTTTGGGCTGTGAAGTACGTATGGGGATGAAATGAGATCGAAAGATTTACTGGGCACGGTATCAGAGACTTGAGGGATGACGGGGTGTCATCAGAGAGATATTTGGACATCCAGTACAAGGAGTTGAACACGATATGACGGCGAGAGCGAGATTTGTTAATTTGGGCATTCGCGGTCAGCGTGACTAATTACAAACTCCGCTTATGAGCGTGTCTTGCGCAAACCACGACGACACCGCCAGCACGTCGTCCCGAGTCACATCGCTGCTGAGCTCTCAAGGCATCTTATTTGATTGCATCACCAATATGGACCTCGTGTAATGTCCTGTTGCGTCACGGATGTTACTCGATAGCCCGGCCCGTACAAAACCCCGCGCAACCTGTCGTCCTCTCCGCTCAATTATTACCCATACGGTCCACATACCCAAAACCGATTATTGACCGGAATATTTCTATTTTCCACCGTTCGTCATCCACTCATTCGACTCAAACAAAGAGGTGCCATTCTCAGCCCGAGTCCCAGCCCGAGTCCCAGCCCACATATAAAAAGACTCCCAACGCCTTGGTTTTTCCTGCATCTTCTCACTGCAACTCCCCGTTCTCGCGCTTTCGTCTCCGTTTCCCATCCATCTTATTGCCTTCACACTACCCTCAACGACCACCATGCACACAGACGATGTACAGATCCTATATCGCCCTTACACCAGCGAGGCGGATCTTCCAGATATCATGGCCTTAGTTCAGAGCGAACTGAGTGAGCCATATGTGATATTCACCTACCGCTACTTCCTTAATTCTTGGTGTGTCCTTTTCCCCTTGTCGTCGTATTTACACTGACAGACTTCAACTCGACAGGTCCCATCTTGCTTATATCGTACGTCGTGCCTTCGCCTCTCAGTGTTGCCAACCTCACTCACCACTCTGGTTCCATCAGGCCCACACGAACAAATCCCCAAAACCGATCGGTGTGATTGTCTCCAAGCAGGAGATCCATAAAAGCGGTACCAATCGTGGGTATATCGCGATGCTTAGCGTTTCCAAACAATGGAGAAAGAGGGGTATTGGTACGAGAACAATTCACAATCGATGAATCCTGCCACTGATCCGCCGGACGATTATTTAGCGTCCCAACTGGTAAGGTTGACCATCCACGCTATGCAGCTCAATGGCGGCGAAGAGGTAACGCGTCTCTTTCCTTCCTGCATTTACCCCTGTCGATGACATTACATCCCTGTGGCACAGGTTACCTTAGAAACTGAATACGACAACATCCCCGCTCTCTCTCTCTACGCATCCCTTGGGTTCGTGCGCGAGAAGCGCTTGTACCGGTTTTACATGAGTGGAAAGGATGCATTTCGACTCGTCCTTCCGCTCGCACCCGTACCTGGCGCACGACCTCTTCCCCAGCCCGTGGTTCCGCCCGAGATCGACTACGAGGACTTTGATAGTGATGATGAATACAGTGACTCCCAAAGAGAGGAGGGCGGTCATTTGGGTGGGGGTGCCGGGGACTTCGTCATGCCTGGCGCTCTCCCCATGGCTGGCATTTGACACTTGAAGCATAGAGCGAATCGAAATCCCAACCTTTTACACAACTCCCCCAGTAATAGCTTACAGTGATACAATATTGTGGAATGCTGTTTCTGTCACCCATCTCCTCTCGGTACAGGCGAACTCATGATCGCTGCGCTGACATGCGTCGTTCGCATTCAAAGCCGTTTGTTTAAGCATTAAGCGCCTAGGCCGGCCAAATACCGGGTCTTCGCCGTCCCTATTCCAGATTCACTAGAGGCTGTTCCTGCCGGTAAAGATAAGGCAAGATTTAGCCTTTCGAAGGGAAAACGGGATCTTCAAGATCCGTTGTCGAGCCCTCGCTGGATGTGAAAATGGCCACACCTCTTAAAGAAACGGAACCACTGCCTCGTGGGGCAAGCGTATAGATCACCTGGGGATCATCTGGCCTTGTGAAGGTCAGAACCCCCTTGTCCGATCGTTACCAAGTGAATCTGGACATGCACAGGTATAGGACAGGTAATTCATGAGTCATTGATTGGCACAGAGCGGCATTCTGAGTCCTGAACCATATCCCCGTGTTCTTCTAGAAGCCGAGTGAGAAGATTGTGATATTACCCTTACGATCGGGGCAAGGAAGGCCTGGACTGCGGAGAGCTCGCGCAATGCGCGCTGATATTGGATAGATGGCTTGATTTCTTCAGCCGAACCAGGCGGGGGAGGAGGGTTATATAGTCCGTTATCGCCGTTTCCGATCACGTGCTCACTCTCAACTAAGACCGCGAGACCGACGATCCGAGGTCGCGTTTTTATCTTTGCCTCCAGTCTTCATCACGTCGTCCTCTACCTGGTACTGCTGTGAGTGTCTCCATTGACGAGTTTCGTTGCTGGGCTGACCAGAAGTCTATTACGTGGCTGGTCTTTGACGCCACCCGTTGCTCGGCGCTGACCGGTCACGTCGCGTTTTTTCTTTCAGAACGCGTCTCGCACTGATGGCACCTAAACGAAAATCCAATGCCGACGAATCAGACGACGACTACTCCGATGTTCCCGCCCCAGCACCGGTCCAGAAGAAACCACGCGCGTCCAAGAGCAAGAAAGACCCCTTTGCCAGTGCTCGAGAGCTCCTGCACGACATCATTGCGAACCCTACATCCTATGAATCCCCGGACCATAACCAACTCATGATGATCGCTGAGTACGCGTCTGCACTAGAAACTGGCCAGACACAAGGCGGGGCTGGAACGCGAATCGTCAAAGAAAAGTCACCTGAGGAGCTGATGGATATGGCGTAAAGGTTCGGAGGACTGCTATAGGCCAAATTAGAAAGCTTTTAGTCGTGAGTGGTACTACCTTTGTCATAGACGCATATAACTCACCCTGCACTTGTAGTGGAAACCTACCGCTCGTGATGGAAGAGCTAAGTGGAGCTACCAGGGTGTGATTCCTGATCCTGGTCCGTGATGCTGCTCTTCCATTCTAGTCGCCCACTAACGTCGAGTACTCGTCAACTACAGCTGCTTTCCAATACCTCATGGATTCTTCTACCCCTGTGACCTTCAAGAAAAACAAACTCACAATCGAAGAATTCGAGGACAGGGTGTTGCAACAAGAGATGAGGGTCGAGATTCGTTATGATACCCTCCGCTTCAAGGGCGACGTGAACATCAAATTCAATCCCGATTCGGGAGAATTTGGCTTCTCTGGTAACTATGGACGATGTCGCTGAGGCTATGTAGGCGGTCATGCATGTTTTTAATCCTCTCTTATATGATGTCTATCCACAACCACTTACACGACCTTGACGCGCGTTGGTGTTTCGTCACGTGCAGCTTGTAATCTTGACCGCACCACGACCGCTGAGCTCTTAACCACATCTAGACTATTGCGACGAATGGGCTTTGCAACACAACAGTTTCCAGGACCTTCTTCTCTGGCGCCACCTGCAACACGCCGTGTCCCGTCGTCCGAGGGCTTGAGTGAATGGAGACATTCGGACATTGACGGCCAGACTGTAAATAGCAGATACGCAGCAACACCGGGATGTCTGACTTCACTGCCGTATAGAATTATTCAGATGCACGCGAAGTGCCTTTCAGTCAGTGGGAGAACATTACAGAAGTAAGTACCAATCGGTGGTCAGTACTCAGGAATTCAGTTGAATTGCATTTCTGGCCCTAGATATCGAGCACCTCCGATCATCAGAGTGTCGCATCCTCGCAAAGTAGTGGAACAAAGTACCATGCATCTCGACCTGGCCGGATAACCTTTGTGGTGAGCACGAGGCTCCAGCACGCCCACAGGATTCTCACCACTACCAGTCCGAGGATGGCAAGCGAATGTGGAGGGAGTTGACGTCGGTTTTCACCGACGACTCTGAAGCGTTTGAGAAGCTTATCGACTACGACCTCAATTCGAATCCAAAAGGGCGGGATCCCATTGACGCATTACCTGGTCTCCGGCGGGACCCCGTGCATAGATTACGGTACCACCTAAAAGGCATCACGCCATGGGACTTGGATGCCCTCTTGACGGGATTGAAACCAAAGTGCGTGTTACTACAATGACCGGGGGCTTTCGCGCTCACGTACTAGCTCCAGACTTGGGCAGGAAGTACCGTTTGAGCAATTATGTCCGATGCTCGTCCTTGCAACAGACTGGCAGTTCAAGAATATCCGAAATTACGCTATACGAACGCTACCATCCTATGATGATCTTCCGATCCCCCGTATAATACTCGCACGACGTGCGAAGGTGGCCGAGTGGTTGACCGAGCCGTATCTGGACCTGGCCCTCCGACTCGCACCACCCACTGAACATGAAGCATCACTGCTGGGCACCCTATCCATTCTGAACATCTCAAAGGTGCGGGAGAAGGTGATGGAGCGCCGCCTAAGTCTCATCTCGGGTGAGCGACCGGCTGTTGTGCTAGGGAAGTCGGGTTGGTGGCACTCCAAGTGCTGGTATGCCTTGACGAACGGATGGCGGAAGGCTTTGACGGAGAAATATTACCGACCCATGAGTCCGGAGCGTGCCGTGATGACAGCGCTTGAAGACGTTATGCTGGCTAATGGGAGGAGGTTATGTCGGGGCTGCAACTCGGAAGAGCTTGTTGTAGGGTGGCTCAACCTCGGGGAAGACAGACGTATCGCAAAGGCCGCACTGCAGGCGGCCTTTGGAGTGACGATGGAGATGTGGGTACCGTAGTTTCCGGCCATTCTCTAGTTGCATAGTCACTCAGACCCCATCGTGATACATATGTAGTCGTTATACTCGAGAATCTGTAACCCTTCCTGGGGCCAAAACTCCTTCCGGAGCGCGTAAAGACACAGTACATCCGGGAATCGCAACCACAAACCTGAGATGGTTCGTTAATAAAGACGGTATAAGTTGGAGTTTGGCGGATACTGACGTCCTACAGGGTTCAACTCTCAGACTCGGGGCGAGGTCGTCCCGCATCGTCGCAGATGAAGTGCCTTGGTAACACTTCACCGTCGACTTAACGGCCTCTTTCCTCCTGAGAAACGATGTGCATCTAGAAGGTTGATGGCTTGACCGACAAAGCTGACGTCGAAAACATCCCTCGCCAGCTCTCGATATGCTTCGAGACATTCTGGAATGGTCATGCGAAGGCGACCAAACATAATTGCAATCAGTCTAATGGAACTGTGAGTGTGAGACGAAATCTATCTAGTGGGCCGTTGTGGTGGTGAGCGCTTACCCTCCAGTCGAGGTCCCACCAATCAGATCGAAATACTCGCAAGACTTTGCGTTGGGTGTGACCCTGTCCATAAGGTGTTGGAGGGTGACAAGCGCCATGATCCCGCGAACACCTCCCCCGTCTGCTGCAGGTCAGCAAGCGGCATGAGCGCTCTCGGTGAGGTCCTCACCCAATGACAGGAGGCGAAGGGGGCGACCTTTACGAGGGAGTGTGGGGGCCACATGTGGGTAATCCCGGAACCACTGAGTTCAATACGCGCTGTCTTGGTGGTTTCTCCAGTCGATTGCTTGGAGTTGCTAGGCGGTTCCTGCCTCACGATCTTCTTTCGTATAGAGAATCTGGGTCTTGATCAGTCTCGTAACAAAACGTTCAAGAGGAGATATTGCTTGAAGAGTGAAATGGTAGTTTGAACGAGGACTGCAAGCTGGCCGGACGTCGCGTGTTGCTGTAGAAGCTGCCCAAGACAAAGCTTGGAACCCCTTCGCGAGATCGACGCCACGCGACTTATCTTCACGGCACAGAGATGACGCAGCAAGACTACCCACAGAAGGAGACGGACATTGTGGCAGCCTGAAACCACTTTCCAGTATTCAACAAACAAGGAATGGTGATGAGTTAGAATAAGCGCCCGAATGTCACCCCTCGTTCGTCATATCTATACATTTATTGGAAACAGCCTTACCTAGAGATGATAGGTATTCATTGTGCGCCGTGCGTCATATCGATCCGGTGAATAGGACAGATATTTCTCATAAATGTAAGTGGGATGCGTAGTTGACGTGCTCTTTGCCCGGGAACATTCATGAAGCTCTGGCGGAAAGGCATAATATCACACGGGTGAATATATGTTTACAGGTCATTCGTAGCTCCGAATAAATTTTGAATCTAGGCTGCCAAGGACTTATAGGCATACGGTAGCATATCAAGGAGATCAGGTCAGCGCAGTCACGCATGCAGTTACCGCCGTGCTGTGTGAGCGCAAGTGTTCTACAGCAATCTCCTCTAGTTTCTGAATCTTCTTCCATTCATCCAGGCTAATCTTCTTGGGTAACCTTGGGTTGAAGCGATGGTAGAATCTCTTGACCTGCACGTTTTGCTCGAGTTCCTGATGAACCCGTTCGCAATCAACCGCCATGCCCCGGAATGTTGAGAATATTTTTGGGATATCTTGAATGGTTTGAAAGCGGAGCATAGGATGGTCGATTAAGCCAGTACCAAGAGAGAGCAAGCAACCTATTGGATGAGCGTGGCCCCATAACGAGCGCGCTTCTTCCAAGACCAGCCTGGCGGGGTTGTTGTATCCCAGCCCTCCGTCCGCATAGACCACATTCTCGACTTTGATTTCGGGGAAGAAAGAAGGTGCGCAGGATGTGGCGAGAGCTGCTTCCCAAATCTCGCATCGATCTGCGGACTGTTGAAGGAAGCGATTGTTGTATGTTCGGAAGAGTTTCGCTGGTCGATTCACATTGCAGCCGGGAATGGCAACCACGAAGCTAAGAGATATGGTTAGCACGAGCTAGTAGGAACTTGGAGGGTGCTGACGTTTTGCATGGTTGGGAACCATTTCTGTTGTCCGGGTTATCCCATAACTTTGTAGATGAGGTTCCTTGGTATCTTTGCACCGTCAGCTGAACGGCGGCCTTCAACTCGTCCCCCGAAAAGCGGTGTGCATCGAGCAGGTTGATAGCTTGTTCAAGTAAGCTGACGTCAAAAACTGCCTGTGCAAGTTCTCGATATGCTCGAATGCATTGCGGGATGGTCATGCGCAGACGACCGAGCATGATTGCGATAAGGCTGTGAGAACAAAATTCGGCGGTGAGATGGTCATAGCGTAGGTGGTCGTAACGAAGGGCGCTTACCCGCCAGTTGAGGTGCCACCAATTAGGTCGAAATAGTCGCATGGCCTTGTATTAGGTGCGACTCTGTCCATAAGATGTTGAAGGATGACAAGGGACATGACCCCCCGGACACCTCCACCGTCTGGTGCAGGTCAGCAAAAGGTGTCGGCGCTGGTGATGGAATCTTCACCTAACGACAGAAGGCGAAGAGGACGACCTCTTTGGGGAAGTCTACGGCCCGCCATTGGGTTACGCAAGAACCACCCGGTCCAGTACAATCTATCTTGGGCCGTTCGCTGATCGATTGCTTTGATTTGCTCGTTGGTTTGTCGCCGACGATCGTCTTTCGACGTGCTGAGGATTTGCCGGGGTTGCAGCACGCTCATTGTAACAGGACCTGAGACAGCCATTGCGGACGGGGGGTCGTGGTTGTGATGAGAGCCCTTTTATGCCAGACCAACGAGGCCTTGAAAAGGAGCAAGGGAGATGAGGCAGTGAGATCGAGGCAAATTGTTTGATGTTTGCAGCGCGGCGAGTCGACGGTTTCCAGATAGAACATCCCAGCTGGCAGCAACCAAATTGTCCGCAGCAGTGGCGAATATACATCCTATTGTCGTTGCCTCTAATGCGGAGTTTTCATCGACGACAAAGGGTGGGAGACAAAGAGAACTTGTCGGGGTCGGGGTGTTGGTAACCCGCCAGTGGTGAGTTGGGAAAGGCGTTATTGCCGCGCAGCGAGTCATCCTGCGACGCGCGTTCGGAATAGATGATGCACCTCACTGCGTGACCCTTGCGATAGTAGTATTCCATCGACGTAATTACTCATCCATTCATTAGCAGGTACTCCTATTGAGTACAGCATGTCTATGAATGCACAGTCTTCCTAATCTCCGATGAGACCGCACATCGCCTTATCGACACCCTCAAAAATCGGGGCCGTCGAATATATTTGATGGAGGGCTTCAAGTCCTTTCAGACTTTGTAATCGTTCAGACGGGAGGAAGGTGGTCGCCTAAGTTCGTGGCGATTCGTCCAGTGTCTCGGACCAGGCTTTTCTTGCAGACCGGCGACACAGCTCCAATTGGGAACCAGCTAAGAGATCTCGTCCAGGCATATATTGGTGCATCTCCGCACAGCTTGATTCGGCATCTGGTTGATGGGTAGGCCTCCTTGGTCCTAATGTATACTGCCAACGGGAGAAGCTACTGCACGACCGGAAATTCGACATAGTTATTCTAGATTTGTCTCAGAAAGTGTGTTCCGAGGGGCGTCGATATGCACGAGCCACTCCCAAGACCATGGCTCGGGTAGCGGCTTGCCTATTCAACATAGTGAGGAAGTACATGTAGCCGAGGTCCAACGCTAGCACTCGCCTTTGTGTGGGATGGGGAAGCGATAAGGTAAATCTCGGAAAGCAGATACGCCACCACCACGGTATATCTCATCAACGGTTGTTCTGCTCCGAGTGAATCGATCCATTCTTGTAGTCCTACAGGCCACTCTGGGTCAGGGAAATTTCCAAGCTGGTCAAAATGCTACAATGCACCATGTCAACACTTCCTTGATGCCGCCAGAAATCTATCGACGTACCATAAAGACATTCGCAAACATGTTTCCGAGTGACCAAACGTCATGTGCAAAGGGATATACTCCTTCTCTGTCTCTTCTGGGGGTCGTCTTTTGTGTCTTGGTGGTATTCAAGCAAGGTTGACAAGTGGTCGCTCTTTAGTTGGGAAGATTCGAAATCTGTCAAAAGACACCGAGTTTTAAGTTGACCATTGGAGCTCGTCACATGGACGAGAAAATTGTCGTAGCAAATGTCCTGTAGAATGGTAAGCGGGAATTGAAAGCACGACCCGCCAGATAGGCTATTCGGAGTTCATGCAGGAACTTTAGACCCTAGTAAGACGCGTCAAATGTGCGAGACAAACGGTAGTGGGAACGTGATGCACTCACCTCGGTAAGCTGCTGCATCATGTCAAATAACATATCCGGAGTGTATTGAATATCACCCAGCCCGTGGTATAAAGGGACAATAGTGGTTTGATTCCAGGCAAAAAAGGCAATAGGGGTCGGAGCGGGATTATGAGGATCGTCTTGTTGACTAACCAGAAGCTTCAGAAGCTTTACTTCCTGGGCCGCAGAATCTAGGCATCTATACTGATGCTTGGCAACAAACAGTCTTTTCTTATAAGGGTGGCGCATGAGTTTGAAGCAATCACGGTCGATTGCGTAACATGATGCCTATGGATGGTAAATCAGATCATGCGCATCATGGAACCTGGTTTCTAACTTACAGGAGGAAAGGGCATGATGTAAAACCCGTGGAATGCGAGAAGTATTCTTTGCCAAGTCCATCGTACCGGTACAGTTCCCTTAGCTTCCTTCGCTTCAAATGCATGCATTTTCTCGACCTCTTCGGTCGAGGTATAGGCTTGTTTGATGGCTTGCTGAATGTTATTCGTCCGTGAGTTCCCTGGAGTGTCAATCTCGGATGCCTTGCGCTTACAATTAAGCCCTTCACCGTATCCGGCCCAAGTCGAGTGCTCGACGAACACTCATGACGTTTTGGATATGTAGCGATTATTCAGCCACGGGGGTGGGCCACTGCAAGCCTGTTTGTCGGCCGTGAACGGCAGTAATACCTCGTGTTCGATGGGTGACAGACGGAGACAGATTACGATCCACGACAGCTTGTCTGGCGAATATAACCGAGTCACCAGGATCTGCAGGTTGGCAGCTAGCGGTTATTACGCAAAAGGCTGCGAACGCTTTGTGGGTTTTGCCAGTAGGTCAGTGTTTCATCGGCTCGTAACCCCAGCATAAGTAGTAGCGAAGTTGTATCTGTATTAGCCGGATGGTAAGTCAAGTTGGATTATTCCATTACCCACACTCAACAGCGAGACGGATGAGGATCGGACGTCAAGGTCACGACACTTCCTGGCCGTGAGAGTGTCGGTAAGTAGTGGTCAGCCATCTACTTTTCGCAACAACTTCGCCGCAGCGAATCATCCCCAAGTTTAGGGGTATCTCCCGCCATGATCCAGTTGTCAAAATCAAGGGCGACACATTTCGCTAGACGGTTTCGTAACTATTCCACTTCTCAAGATACCAGTTCTCGGCCAACGTCCGGTTTGCGAAAGCATTTGGCAAGTCTTCTGGAATGTCAGATCTCTAAGGTCCTGACGTTTACCTTGCTCAGGCTGCACTTGAGGCTATATCCGCACGGACAGGGGCCCCCTTATCGTCCCTAATTCTCTCTTTCGGCATACTCCACGAATTGACGGCCATTGTGCCTCTAGTAGGCTTTTTCTTCGCTGCCAGTTATGCTGGTATCGGGGAACGAGTCGTCGACTATGTAAAAGAGGGGCGAGATCTGCACACCTCCACGGAAGGGCAGGTGCTTCCTGAACACGTTGGCGGTCAGGATTGGGTCAGGATGAAAATGAGGGAGTACGTACAAGAAGGTGAGGATTGGGCGGGTCGAATGGGCAGGCGGTATGGGTGGTGGGGGTACGAGAAAGGCTCTCCAGCTGAGAGTACCAATAATCCGAGACTGAGGGGTCGAATAGCCGGGGATGTAGCAAACGCTGTCATGGCTTATGCAGTGAGTATGGAATCCATCGAACTGAAGAATACTACTCACCACGCTTCATTCATGCTCTTAAACTAGGTGACGAAGGTATGTCGAATCATAGGACAGAGGCCCGTGCGCACGTCCATTGACAAGTTCTGTACTTTCCAAGGCCATTCTCCCAGTGCGAGTAGGTCTGTCACTATATCTCTCCCCTGCTTTCTCTCGAGCCTTCGTCGAGCCGTCAAAACGCGGCGTTCTCAAAGTTGTTCGGTTGATGCGGCGGGGAGGTTCATGAGCAACGTCACAATTCGACCCTGAACCGAATTCTCCAACACCCAAGTATACTGCAGATACAGCATCTATGAGTCCTGCCCATATGTCAATTCAGGCTGACCAAAATGCATCGAGAGGAGTACGGTCACGTGAAGTTTGGCGACGCGTCGAAGGCTTTGAGAACAAACACTAGATCACGGTCCATTTCAAAATCCACCACACCCTCGACTACTAGTACGCTCTAGCGGCACCCACATCCACCTTGTAGTAGGAAGACTGAAGGACGGGCTTCAGCTGGACATGTCTATGCCAAAGAACAACCTCGCTCGGCTCAAGAATGAACTCCCTACCCCTTCACCCTCGCAAGCTTCTGGGCGAAACGAGAGTGGAGCGCCGAAGCAGACTGTATGTTAACAACCTTTTGAGTACCGTGTTAAGGGAATTCATTCGGCCTACCACATAGGGTTTTCGGTTCAAGCCGTCCAAGCCAGAATCTGGGCGTAAGTTCGTCGTTGGCACTCCAGCAACAAAACCGCTGAACCCTGCTCAGGATCCATTTCGTCGTCCTCGGTTGCCCCACCGTCTTCTTTCTTACCGTCACGCAACCCTAATGTTACGCCCGCCGTTGCGTCCAAGTCGGCGACTCGCGAGAACGACAGTCACTTGCCTGCGGCAGTAAAATCGCACAAACGGGCTTCAGATGAGTTCCAGGAATCTTGGGAAGAGGTTCTCAGGAGCAAGAGGGTGAAACAAGACAGTGGTGAGATGAATCTTTTTCGTTGGCGAACTGGTGGTTTACAAGGGCCAACAGATGCCATGGACGGGTTGGATTGGGACGTCGCCGATGAGTTGGAGCAGGAAAATCTCGCCAGACCACCCAGAAGGCAGCCGTCGACCCAGCCTGCTCCAACCAGCACTTTGTCGGTACCACATATGCCATCAAAGCTAGAGGACGAAAACCTTGAACTGGTAGGCTCTGTTCGATAACCTGCCCAATGTTCGACGTGGTGAACTTCCGTGTTTTCCAGTATCCTCCATCCCAATTGTTTGAAATGATTGCACATGTTCGAAAACGGCAACTCGACAACCTCGGCGACATTATGGGACTTATGAATGGACAATTACAGGACGATAGGGTATTATTGGAGATGCTGAAGTGAGTTCTCGAATTCCGGTTGCCATGCCAGCGGATTGAACTTTGCGGAAGGGAGGTCATCGCGAAACGGGCTGAAATGCTAGAAGCCGAAATAGCTAAACGCAAGGCCCAGGACAGACCTGACTTTTCTACTAAGCGATCGTCCCTCGATATCAGAACATCCTCCGTTGTTCTCCCAACGCTTTCAGCAGTAGGATCCCAGCCAACATTGTTGGCCGTTGCTCAGCCCGCACCCTCTCATTCCATGAGCAACCCCTCCATAGCTTCCACATCCACTGTGGACGTTAGCTTCAAGACGGCTGTTTCTACGACTTCCATGGCACCACCCGCCCCCGGTGCTGGCGACCAGAGTGCTCGCTCCTCAGATTCCACCTCGCGTCGAGTCGAAAACAAAAACGAGGATAACTTTGACAATCTGGAGGACTATGAAATCTTCGACGACTACGATCATTTACTCTCCGCTCAGGCGTCCACCAGCCGTCCGGTTTTACAACCAATCGCCAATGTTGGCACCCCTCGACCGGATCCTTCGTCTCGGCACAAGAGATCGAGAACGCCTGAGTCTCCCAGTTCA
Source organism: Tulasnella sp. 403 (assembly GCA_019632305.1). NCBI lineage: Eukaryota > Fungi > Basidiomycota > Agaricomycetes > Cantharellales > Tulasnellaceae > Tulasnella > Tulasnella sp. 403. The sequence goes on along the minus strand of WSTW01000002.1, from coordinate 3,654 downwards.
AGATCCATCATTTCCATTCACTCTAGTCCGAGCGTCCCCTCACCCCAAAAGCCTCGTCAAGCAGAGCCGGATAGGAAGGGGAAAGCCAAGATGAGCTCCGAAACGTCCAAAGAACAAGACCGCCTCTTAAGTAGCCCTTACTACCCTGAAATAATAAAGGTCTTACGGAATACCTTTCAATTGAAAGATTTCAGGCCCAACCAGTTGGCTGCGATTACTGCTACTATGGCTGGGAGGGATGTCTTTGTGCTCATGCCCACTGGCGGGTATGTGACATCGGACACTGCTAACAACGTTTCCTGACCCAGATGATCTTTTAAGGGGGAAGTCGCTCTGCTACCAAGTGCCAGCCGCTTGTGAAACTGGAAAGACATCCGGTTTAACGATCGTCGTCTCTCCTCTCCTCTCCTTGATGGAGGATCAAGTGCGTCACCTCGAGAAAATCGGAATCGATGTTGCTCAGTTCAGTGGGGATACGGCCCCCGAGGTCGCTCGGCAAACTCGTGCTCGACTCGCATCCCAAAGGAGCGATACTCTCCCTCAAATCCTGTACATAACGCCGGAGAAGTTGGATATGAGTGACGACACGAGAAGTATCTTGACGCGGCTTTACGAGCGACGACTTCTGGCTCGGTTCGTGATTGATGAGGCGCATTGTATCACCACTTGGGGAAGGGACTTCAGAGAATCGGTCAGCAAATTGCCCCTCGCTGCTGCGCTCATTTTTTGACCTTCATCTGCAGTATAAAAGTCTCAACCGGTTACGAAAGGATTACCCAGGGATACCAATCATGGCACTTACGGCCACGGCGAACAAAGAAGCCATTGGCGACATTGTTTCCAGACTCGGTCTGTCCAAAGACACTCTCATGCTACAACAGTCATTTAACCGGCCTAACTTGTACTACGAGATCCGAGAGAAGAGGGGCAAGAACCTGCTGGGTGATATGGTAGAGTTCATCAGATCCAACCATCTCAATAAAAGCGGTATAATCTATTGCCTCGGTCGGGCGACCTGCGAGGAGGTCGCGAAGACGCTACGGGAGAGGCATAACATGAAGGCAAAACACTATCACGCCTTGATGAGTGCGGACGACAAGAAGGCGATTCTGGATGAGTGGCAACGAGGACGTTGTCACATAATCGTAGCTACTGTGAGTTTTCTCATCTGTACGCGTGCAGTCTGTTCTCAGCGGCTGATAACATGATTCAAGATTGCCTTCGGAATGGGGATCGACAAGCCCGATGTCAGGTTTGTGATTCATCACACCCTACCCAAGAGCATGAGTGGCTATTATCAAGAGACTGGTCGTGCTGGTCGCGACGGGCTCCCTTCTGATTGTATACTATGTGAGCAACACTGTCCCCCTTTTCGTCATTAGCTAAATGGCTGGATGGATTTTCTGCCCAGACTATACTTTCGCCGACGTGAAATCCATCGAACGGATGATCGAAAAAGACAGCAACGGCGTCAGACCGTCTCCTGCGGACATCAGACGGCAGAAAGAGGAGCTGCAGGTCGTCCTTCAGTACTGCCAAAACATCACGGACTGCCGCCGCACTCAGGTTCTTCGGTATTTCGGAGAGCAGTTCGCTCCCGAATCGTGCGAAAAACAGTGCAACAACTGCGTGAACAACGACGGCGCTGTTCAGGAAGATATGACGGCCCCTGGTCTAGACGCTCTGAAGCTGACCCAGAGTTTGATTCGCATGCGCTTCAAGCCCACTCTGTTATATCTCATCGACGTTTTCCGAGGGTCTCAAAAACGTGATATCAAGGATCGTGGTCACAACATGATCGAGTATGCAGGGAAGTGGAACAATATGGACCGAGACCAGACGGAGAGATTGTTCAACCACCTTTTGTCGGAGAATGCGTTGGAGCAAGAGTCTGTCCAGAACCAATCTGGCTGGCACAACACCTATGTCCAAGTGCGTGTTCCTCGTGATTGCCACCCTTTTTTATTTTGACTTGACTCGCTTTAGATGGGCCCTACTGCAAACGACTTCTTACACGGGCGGAAGAGGCTGATGATGATGGTTCAGAAACGAAAGGGTGGCACCATCAAGAAGCCCCCTTCTACACGCATTGTCCGAAAGGCTGTCGTGTCCGAGAAGCGCACCACGATCGTGGAGGAAGAGCGGTCAATGCTAATGGACATCGAGGACGAAGACGAAGACGAATATCAACCTGACCCGGACGACCCCATTGAAGAAGACGGTTTTCCGCCAGTGCGCGTATCAAAGACAAGAAGAGCTCGAATGCAGGACGATCCGTTTGAAGATGAAGAGGACGAAGAAGACGGAGCACCTGCTCGCTCTCCGGAAGCACAATGTTGGGAAGCATTCAAGAAGTTACGAGCGAAGGTCAGTCTTAGAGTGCTGGTTATAATCCGCGTTACTCAGTTCACCGCTGTAGCTTGCTGCCGAGGAAGGCTTATCCAAACCGGAATCCATTCTCAACGATGAGGCCTTGCAGATGCTGAGTGTTTTCCGACCACAAGGTAGAGTAGAAGTATTCAGACCAGACATCCAAATTGTGACGCTTAACCTCTAGACGCACCGAGCTTCAAGGAGAAGTTAGTGGAAGTACTAGGCGACGCGGACATTGCCCAGCAAAAGTGGAACGCATACGGAAAGAAATTCCTAAAGCTGGCCATACAGCCTACGATTGGCGAATCGTCCCAAAGTGTTTCGTGAGTCTTGCGATTGACATGGCGGTGTCTAGTTGTATCTCAATGGCTTGTTTAGCATCGACGCTGGCAAGGCCAATGGTGGGCCTAGCCGTACCCGCCCAAAATCAGCGTTCAATCCCCAGGTACTTCATGAACAATTCGATTTCAAGGTGGCTTCCATGTCGGCCTCCAGAACTGCGCCTGCCCCGGTGCCCCTTTCGGACAACGGTCCGTCCGGGAGTGCGGGCCCACCAAGGTCCAAGAAGCTGTTCAGACCTTCGAACTCTGCCCCTCGACCTGCAGGCAAGAGTACGGGCTGGATTAAAGCCATGCCTATTAACAAGGTGAACAGGTGACTACATGGTGGAGGTCCTGACACCTTTCGCGGCCGAACGGTGCTTATGACTGTCGTATTCGTTCTTGTGGGTGTATATTATTGTATTAAAGGTATATATCGATTTGGTAGTTGACCTTTGTGTTTTGTAACACGCATCGTACCCTTATCACCAACGCACGGTAGGTCTGCTTCAGGGTTGCGTGAACTCTGCCGTCACCGTTATCTCGGCTGTTGCCATTCCACGAATGTCGGCAATCATCCTGCTGATCAAGTGGTTCGTGGCGGTGGGGGCAGGAGCACCCCCACTCGTGCAAAGGTTACTGACCGGAAAGTACGGAGTTAGAAGCCGTTCTCCGACTAGTTTGCCCCATTGCTACTATGTGGCCCACTATTTTCATGTTCGGACTTTTCATTAGTTCACCAAATATCCTGGTAGGCCAAGTTTCGAGTCGAACGGAGAAGGGCGCGTGTATGAGTAAATGGAAACTCGTTAGACAGTAACCTCGTGAGAAGTGCGGCAGGGGGGTTCTTGTGGGGCACATCGCCAAACAGAGAGGTTGGACTATCTTCGTACGATCGGTCGCGGTTTGGCCCTGGTAGCAAGGGTCTGTATACTCCACAAAGGCGGCCATGCTAATCGCT